>JAPDEU010000003.1:1800000-2174350 GCA_027569275.1 Emericellopsis terricola | reverse complement strand
CCCCCCCCCCCCCCCCCCCCCCCCCCCCCCCCCCCCCCCCCCCCCCCCCCCCCCCCCCCCCCCCCCCCCCCCCCCCCCCCCCCCCCCCCCCCCCCCCCCCCCCCCCCCCCCCCCCCCCCCCCCCCCTTGGGACAGTGCTATCGAGATCGAGATTCCTTGGCCACGTCCCAAGGCATAGTACAGTGATTGTGCATTTCTGGTTCCTCCACGAGGGCCCCAGGTGAGATGAAGTCACGTATCAGCATGAGGATGAGTGCGCTCGGCTTGTGCCTAGCACCTTATTCATCAGTCCCAAGGTAAGTGGGAGCCAGTCCTTTTCTTTCGGCGATATTGACCTCTCTAATGCCAAACTCCATCCATGATTCCAGGAAGTTCCGTCATCCTTGATAAACCCACCGTTGGTACCCCTGCCGCATTCCCGGTTTCATTTATGCCGACTCGCTCTCCTTAGCCTTCTGGGCCCGCTTGCCGCGGAGCTTGGGCTCGGGCGCGGGCTTAACGGGACGCTGGGACTGTCGAATGGCTGACACGCGCTGAACAGCAGCCTCGCGGAGGTCGGGGCGGTATCCGCTCTTGGCGGTCTGGTTAGCAACAGCCCTGTAAGCCCTATTGCATGACATATTAGTCCTGACACCCAAGAGAGTCACGCGAGAGGGGTGCATACTTGCGGCTGGAGCTGTTACCGCTGTGCTCGGACTTGATGAAAGCCTCCTTGGGCTTGGTGGGGGCAGATGGCTTCTTCGTGATGACAGTGAAGCCCTTCTCCTTGCGGACAATGCCAATAGCCTGAGTAAACAATGTAAGTTTCCGAGGCGCTCACGTTGCGATCTATTCAGTTCCCATGTCGGAGTGGCGTACCTTGTCGTTGACGAAACCGGCGTGCTAGTAGACAGTCAGCAGGTCTGCCCTGCACGTTGCCTCGGCTAGGGAACTCACCTTGCGGGTGTTCTTGTTGATCAGGTTCAGGGGATCACGCGAGAACTGAACACCGCCATTGCGCTTGCTCTTGGTGAGGAAGCTGTTGTTGTTGCCTGCCCGTTACTTAGCACCTGTCCATAATAATCGGACCGCTTGAAAGAACATACGGACGACCTCCCAGATCAGGTCGGCGGAGATGTTGTCAATCGCAGGAGAGGCCATGATGACGGTGTTTGGCTGGATTGTCGATTTTGGATCGCAAGGCCGATTTGTTGCTTCACTATCTCTATGGACCCTCGTGAGAGTATCGAATTTCTGTGCCCAACTCTGTGCGTTCGCTTAGTAGAAAGTACCCCTTTAATCGCATAAACAGGCTCAAGGGACTCGAGACCCGCCGCTGTATCAGAATTTGAAGTTATCACCTGTCAGCTCCAGAAATACTGACTAAGCCGAGCTAGGAGTGGCAAGGCCAGAGCGCTGGAGTGAGCAGTGGCTCGGACCATGGGCGCACGTCAGCTGCGGAGCCAGCTCGTCAGGCATCGTCGCGACAGCGTGATTGCTCACTTTCATTGTATCGAAGTACCGTCCAACCTCACCTACTACAACAATACCAGGACCAGCCGTCAAGTTTTCTCGCAAAGGCACAGGCGATCGAATATCGAGCAAAATCAACCTAAGACCTTGGCTGAGCTTGCCATGTGCTGGCCACATCATCCGCAAACGTAACCTGTAGACGCCGAGCCCCTTATTCAACGTCGATTTTCGGTCCAACACACGCCCCATTCCCTTGCAATTCAAATTCAAAAGACGACGGCCACAATGAAATACCTTCTCTACTCGACTTGCTTCTTCTTCTTCGTACTCGTAACAGCTCTATACTTTACCCGCGATCACTGGCGCCACCGCGTGCCCAACTTCCACTTTCCGGGTGCAGACTACATCTACTCGCGCCTACCGGACAGCTTCGCCGGTGATATCGATGCAGGGCTGTCAAGCAGCACGTTCGACCTGAGTGGCAATGTGGAAGCCGGCGACAGCCGCAGGGGCCTCGATGATGCTGCCAAGGCAGAAGTGTTGAAAATAATGAAGAAGAGGAGGATGAACTTTGACCAGGCACGAAAGGTGTACATGGAGAACAGATTCCAAGCCAACGGCATCAGTGCTGACGGCAGACCACGCGATCCTAAATTTGTCAGCTTCTCGTGAGGGTCGACAAAGCTTGACCTAGAGACGCGACATGTTGGCACAGCTCGCTACATTGCCTCACTCGATCGACTACTGCTTCGCTCAGCATGAGCGGAGCGTCCTGCCACTGCGGCGTGATTTTCTTTTGAAATTGTGCAGTCCGAGCGGGAGGACATGACTGCACAGCACTTGGAGGACAGGGAGCATTGGCGTTCTTCTTTTTTGTTGATCAATTATGTCTACTAGTTACCGAAACTCTTTAAAGCTCGGCGCCCGATCTATCATGTAAGAGCAGGACATTGCCAGGCGGATCAAACCGCTGACCAAACGCCTCAGTATGTGTCGTTAAAAGCAATGCCCAATATTATATACAGAAATCTGCCTCATTGTAAACATCTCCGTTCGCCTAGCGAGCTCGCACATTAGTTGTTCTTCTTGTCAACAGGAGGATCATAGGTACGATCGTCAGAGCCTTCGATCTGCTTCACGAAGGAGTCCACAGTCTTGGACTCGGACTTCCACTGTGTCTCTGACATTTTCTTGTCCTTCTCGAACATCCACGCCTCAGGAGTTCTGTATGTACCATTGAGTCGATCAAAGGCTGTGAAGAATTGGCCGTAGTTGACTTCGAATCGTGAGTGGTGCAACGAGTGGCAGGCTGCCCCATTGACCACCGGGTTGTTGGTCAAGTACTCGCCATCGTGGATGAGGATCGACCAGAAGTTGACGAACACAAACAGGGCAACATAGGCTGCCTTTTGGAGGGGAAAGATGAACGGGAAGATGTGGTAAGGCAAGGACTGCGCAAAGCCATCCAGAGGGTGGAAAGCATGGCTAGCGTAGGGCGTCGGCATGATCCACTTGTGGTGAGGCTTGTGGAGATGCTTGTAAATTCGAGGGTGGTGCAAGTATCGGTGAATCCAGTAGATGCAGAAATCCGTGAATACCAGGAACAAGGGAAACTGCGCAAAGTTGTACCAAAGTCCGGGGCCCTGTTCCGTGGTGTCGTAGAGTTTGCTGTAACCGCGGACTTCGAGCGCCATGAGAGGTGCGGTGCACAGAGCCATGACCGGCATCGACTTGTTGGCCTGGAGGATCTCAAGCCAAATTTGATTCTTGATGAACTTGGGGTGGTTCAAAGTCCTCTTGTCGAAGATGAAGTAGTAGGACAGGGACGCAAACAGGAAGTACACGATGAGGCCGAAGATCCTGACATGATCAGCACAGTCATTTAACGATCCTGCGCACGAGTACCAACCAAACAATAAAATAGAGCGTGATCAACTGTCGCCAGGGATTGTCACGCGTCCACGAGCTCATATAGGCTGCTTGCGAAGGTGGAATCTGGAGAAACTGTGTAGCGGGTTCCCAGGTCCATGATGAGAACGTTTGCCCGGTCGCGTTCGCTGCGGTGCCTACGGGATAGTCGTAAGGCGCGGGCTTCGCCGGATGTGCCCATGCGTAAACATAGTCGGCGATGAATGTGTCGGTCAGCTCCAACACAATGTCCATGGTGCTTAGCGTCCGCGACTCGCTGATTGGAATATAGGTCGTGTCCGGTCTGGGAGTACAAGGCTGCTAGGGCCTTCAAGGATGGATTGTGAATAACTGTGCGAGAGACGAGCGCAGGCAGAGTGAATTACGTTCTCGAGTGTGGCGGAGGCCGTATTATTGCCGCTTCGTTGTCAAGATAGGAGTCGTCAGTAGGTGGGTTGCGCGGCGAGTTGCCATCTTTAAAATTTGGAAATTGCGATGCTATTACCCCTGATGCACCCAAAATTCATCGAATGATTGATGTCCGCCACCGGGAATTCCAGGCCCCGGCGGTCCTGATTGGCTCATGTGTTACATCGACTCACACTAGAGCCCCGCTCTTCAGGAAAGTGGCCTGATGATTAACAACCGACTTGTTGGCCGCTTTCACTGCCCACGATCCGAGCGTGATTCTCCCGCCTTGCTGATTGATAAGATTAATCGGATGATCTTCCCTTGCCATACAGTACTGTACTCAATACGTCCATACTCACGTGAGTACAATACTCCTACAGCACAGTGCTAGTTTCGCATCCTGTGCAAACGCCTTGGGTTCTGGCCCAAGCGCGAGCACCACGTGGTGGCTGCCTCTGGTGTGGCTATTGTCTCGGCGTTGGGTTGAGTCGCTCACCAAGGGAATGTCGGTACATTGCTAGTGTTGCTAGAGGCTGCTTTGCTGCTGCCGGAGACGTGGGAGCACTTTGTTTTTATCATCGGCTAGACCATCAGTGAGAGAAGTCCAGCGATCATCTGGGGACTGTGAAATTAAGCAGTGCAGCGACGCATGCGTCGACCTTAGGTAAGGTGGTGTAGGTCCCTTTCCCGTCGAGTGCCGTCACGGTTCGAGCACACACCACATGAACAAGCGGATCAACCGCGACGCGATTGTCGGTATTCCCAAGGACTCACGCTGAGAACTATACAGATAAAGAAAAGAAAAGTTATCCAGCGCGTGTCCTCGTAATCAGTAAGTTAGAATTCATTGGTCAAGACGTCGATTGCTAGGTGTTCCATCGTGCCCACGTGTTGCACCACCATGGCTGCGAAGGCCTGCATCGCACTTTTCTCGGGCACAGTTTACTCTTATTCGTCTGAAGGTTTGGTAAAGGGTAATTCTCCACGGTCAAAAAGCCATACTAGAACAGATATTGATCACCGCTAGCCACTGCGCGCGTATCAGAGTGTCAAAACTCTAGTGATTACCTGTACCACAATCATCAAGTAGTTCTACTGTAATTAGAGGCACGTAGCCTGATCGGGCGTCTGCAGCAGCCAAGTCCGCACGGTTGGGGTGTGTCAACGTCCGACCACACCCCCCACAGTATCGGCGCTCCTAGTTTTGGGTCCACCTGTGCATCCGCCGCAGCCCGCACCTCACATGTACCTTAGCGGTGGCCCGCTTTGCGCACGGACCCACAGCAGCTGGAAGCCGGCGGCATTCCCAGTCGAGAGGCGGCTGGCTGGATTCGTCCTGGCCTCTCTCCTTCTCTTCCACAATTTCTGCTCGCCGCAGCGGAGGCCAGTCTTGCATCCCTTGCTCTCCAATCCCAATTGGCGTCCCCATCAACACCGACCTCATCAGAAGCTCGGATCTTCCGCCGGCGATCAGCTGAGTCTGAGGAGTAGTTGTTTTGCTCCCGACGGCCCTTGCGCAGGTCGCGACGCTGCAGACAGCCAGCCCCCACAACTACATCACTACTTTCCCGCAACGAGTTGAATTATCGGCGCGTCACCCGCTTCCTTGGACGTAACGGACTGTGCGCCTCGATTCTTCTTGTATACTAGCTCCTGGAGCAGAGTCTGATCAGTCGACTGGAAGCTGGGCCGATCGCAACCATGTCCATGTACCCGCATCAGCAGCGCATGGGCGGGCCGCAGAGCAATCAGGCCCGTCTCAACGAGCTTCTCGAGCAGATTCGAGCCGAGTTTGATTCTCAGATGCGACAAGCCGGAGAGTTTGAACACCAGAGTGAGTATATTGGCGCCCTGTGTACTTTCTTTGACATGTGACTAACCCTTCATCACCAGTCACTGCGCAGGTCAGCGAAATGCAGCTTGTCAGGGAAAAGGTGTATGCTATGGAGCAAACCCACATGACTCTGAAACAAAAGTGAGTCCCCTTCCGACAGCTGCTTATCGTTCCCTGGAATCCCCTGCTGACATGACTGCGCAAAGGTACGAAGAAGAGTTGAGCCATCTCCGACACCAGCTAGCAGAGGCCACACGCGGAAAGGGCAGCGTTGGCCAGCCTGGTATGAGTGGTCCTCCCCAACATGCTGGACCCTCTCAGCAGCCGCCATCCATCGCTCCAGGCAACGGCCTTTTCAGCGGTATCATGTCTGGAGGCAACCAGGCAGGTCTCGCGCCTCCCCAACAGCAACAACAACCGCCACACCAGCAACATGGACCACCGCAGGAGGCCCAAATGGGGCCTCAGCATCAGATGGCGCAAGGTCCCCCGGGACTCGGTGGCCCCCCTCATCCATCAGCACAGCAGGGACAGCCGCAACAGCAGGGCCCGTACCAGCAGCCCTACCCCCAAGGCCACATGTCTAATGGGATGGGTCCGCAGCCACCGCAGAGCACCGCGTCGCCCGGCCCAGGACGTCGACCCATTGGGCGCCCTCCCAATGGCGTAGGCCCTGCTACTCCCCAGATTAGCACTCCCGTTCCGTATCCTCCGAATGCGCAGTCGCCTCAGATCACCCAGCCAACCCCGGACCATGGACGTATGGGCGGCCCGCGACCCCCTCAGACTGTTGGCAACGCGCTTGGGGAACTTGAGCCTGAGAATGTAGCGCCGCACAACAAAAAGACCGGCAGCGACTGGTACGCGATTTTCAATCCTCAAGTACAGCGCGTGCTCGATGTCGACTTGATCCACTCGCTTCAACACGATAGCGTTGTGTGCTGTGTGCGCTTCAGCCAGGACGGCAAGTACGTCGCTACAGGCTGCAACCGCTCCGCGCAAATCTTCGATGTAACGACAGGAGAGAAAGTTTGTGTTCTTGAGGACCAAAGTGCTTCCGATCCTATGGGCGGGACAGACCTGTACATCCGCAGTGTCTGCTTCAGCCCTGATGGGCGTTTCTTGGCCACCGGCGCTGAAGACAAGATTATCCGAGTAAGAATATCCTTGGCTAGACTTCCCTGACATCTTGACTAACACAAGTCGCGCAGGTTTGGGAAATTGCGACGAGAACCATTCGATGCCACTTTACTGGCCACGAGCAAGATATCTACTCTCTTGACTTTGCAAGAGACGGACGTACAATTGCTTCTGGCAGCGGCGACAGGACCGTTCGCCTTTGGGACATTGAGCAGAATATCTGCACTTTGACCTTGACGATTGAGGACGGTGTCACGACTGTGGCCTTTTCCCCAGACACTCAGCTTGTCGCAGCTGGCTCGCTTGACAAGAGCGTTCGTGTTTGGAGTATCCCGGATGGCGGCAATGTTGTCGAGCGTCTCGAAGGACCTGACGGCCACCAAGACTCTGTCTACTCGGTTGCATTCTCACCCAATGGCAAGGATTTGGTCAGCGGCAGTTTGGACAAGACCATCAAAATGTGGGAGTTGGGCGCACCGCGCTCTGGACGTGACGGGCCTGCACGGGGTGGAAAGTGCATCAAGACATTCGAGGGACACCGCGACTTTGTCCTGTCGGTCGCCATGACCCCCGATGCCAACTGGGTCCTCTCTGGATCTAAGGACCGGGGCGTCCAGTTCTGGGACCCACGCACCGGGACAACGCAACTTATGCTCCAGGGACACAAGAACTCTGTGATTTCCGTGGCGCCCTCACCCCTGGGAAGCTACTTCGCAACTGGCTCTGGAGACAACAAGGCTCGCATCTGGTCATACCGCCCTTACTAATTCATTCTCGGCTCATGCGGTCCCAAGGGCCTGAGAAAAGGTCTGTTTGGGGGGATTGCGGGATGTGCTGTCTTTGCTTGGGGTTACGGGAGCTATCATTCACCGACAATTCGTACACGGACAATGTCGAGAGGCGCTTGGTTTGGGATGTACGACATGGCAACTACTCTAGCCTCTTTTCTTGCGTCAGCGGAGCGGTGAGGCCGCCGCCGTTCCATTCTGCAGGTCGATTTTGTACTTTGTGTGCAAGCGCGATTCTTGTTGGGGAGATTCAATGCTTTTAGATTGAACCGAACATGCTAGAAAAGTCGTCCTTCTTCGTCTTCTTTGCCTTCTTCTTCTTGACTGATTGCTCGCTTCGGGCATCGTTCACCTTGGCCGTTCTCTGAGTACCGTGACTGCTGGAAGGTGTGAGCTTTGAGTCTGCTCTTGAGTTGTTGATCCCTGATTTCACGTCGTCACGCGATATCAACTCGCCCTTGTCTGGGCCTGCTGCCGTTGTAGGAGCAACGTGGGCCTGCTTAGGAGGGAAACCTGTGGTTCGACTCCCATCTGCTGATGGCAATGCAGCTGTTGCTGCGGCATTGACGCGGGCGAGTATGGTCACCAGAAGAAGCCCTAGTGGTGCATGCTGGTTGTCCGCAGCACATTGTGTCAAAGGCCTTGGTTTCTGTGCGTCAGTTTGTTGGCACACTACACGGCATGGATCACAATCTCACTGGTAGATCTTGGGTAGTACCCTCTCCTTCAGCCAGAGGATCTTCGGCAGCAGGACCTCATGGTTCTGCTCGGGTGATTTGAGAATCCTGCGAAGCGCACGCCTCAGCAGCGCAAAGTGCGACCACCAATGCGCCCCCCGATGCTGGTTTTTATGGCGATGATTGAAGCCATCGAGAATGGGCAGCATGGGTGCGAGAGCATCGCGAAGTTTGCTGATCTCCCCAGCGGTAGGCAACGGATGTAGTGACGGAGCACTCGTCATGTTGGGGACATTGCGACAAATGAATGGTGTCGAGCAGAAGATGCTAATGCGATGCAACCTTCTCTCTGCATGTCTGATCGCACGTTGCTGAAGAGCTCGACAATCGGCAGGGTCTGCTTTTCCAAGGCCAGGCACGAAACGTTGAATTACTAAGCTGGGCAAAAGTTAATCGACAGGAGTGATCTTGAGGTTCGCAATCGGGTGCGCGGCGAAACCATGAATCCCGCAGACTCGCCTTGGGACGCGTCTCCAGCGTTGTCGGGTGCTCCTTACCACGCTCTGGCTTTGACTGTCCACTACGAGTAGATATCAGTCTAACATGTACGTCTTGGTGCATAGCATGCATCACCGCTGGCGATCTTATTTTCCGATATCGCTTATCCTTTCTAGTCAGTCCCATTATCTAATCAGCATGTAGACTGGCTATTATGCCCCTCTCAAACGTACCACGCTCGGCCGTTCCTTTCCAGAGTCAATTTCGAGAACAGAGCGTATGCTGATTGTCTCCCGAGATTTGTGATGACAGGACCTCATGCGCCTCTCATCGTTCCACAGTGGTCCGGGGTCAAGGGCAGGTTACCTGGACATGGTGAGTTTGTCTGCGCGCCACCCCCTCCCTCAAATCTTGGCAGCAACTGTCGACAGTGTGGTTGCGGCGGCGATTGGTGGAGGGGGTTTTCCAACGGCGCGGCCGATAGCGAGCTTCGACCTCTTTGCTGATTCATTAATTCAGCATTTGCTCCGTGTTGACTTCCAAGCGCCCAGGACAAGTTCATTCCAGGTGTTGTAGATGCCCGGACGGAGGCAGCGCAACCCAAGTCCATCATGGCCAGATGTGGCGAACGTGCGGGAGACAGGCCGTCACTGCCAGTCATTGTCAACACCTGCGCACTCCTCTTGAACCTCAGCAGTCAGTGGTGATGTGCTGCAGGCCCACTCGGTATTGGAATTTAGTGTGGAGGCTTGCAGTTTCGAATTGGACCCCACCAGGCGCCAGGCTCAAGCTCGAAATCGGCATCTTTGACTGGCCTCGTGACTGTGGGGATGCATCCCCCTTGTCGCTGGTGCCGCCGAGAGGCTCATGCCTGCGATAAGCGATGACGAGCCTCCGTCCTAGATCTCGCTGGACTTTGCCTTGGTTGCTCTTGTTCACAACAGTGAGCCTGCCTGTGGTGGTCACACGATTGACTGGCTTGTCCAGCTGTGATTGAACGCTTTGCTTGTCTTTCGCTCACGATCTGTGTACTCGTTGGATACTCGGACGCGAGTCGCACCTCGAGACACCCTCAAAAAGCTTCCAAGGTTACCGTCCGCATTCTCGCGACACTCAATTATCTCTCAGTCGCTGTCGAAGCCGACCCGAACACCAGTGTCTATCCGATTCTGACCGGTTTACCGCCATCTCTGTCTGCGTCCCCTGTTCCCAATTCGCGTAAGGCACGAAGCAGATCGACAGCGCACAAGTCCAGATTATGGTGCCTGCTACCGGATCACCAACATGGGGTGACTCCGAAAGGCGGGTGTCAACGCCGGCGAGCTCGCCCTCTGAGAGCTGCGGAGAAGATGATGCTCTGCTCGACGACGACAACGGTAGTCGCCCAACTCTTCGTGAACGCAGACGGTAGGTTCGAACAACGACAACCCAGCTGCTACCTTGTTACTGACTGGGTGGCTGCAGATCCTCCACCACCACTCGTTTAGCTGCAATGGCCGACATTGGAGGGGTGAACAGCATCCGATCCTTCGCCCGCAGCTGGCAGCGAGCAGCCGGGTTCCCAGAGGTGATTCCCCGCCGGCCCAGCTTTGTCTACGCGGACGAACGGACAGTGGACGCCCCAAGCACGGAAAACTTGGAATACGGGCGGAGCTATCCTCCCCAGCGACCGGCGCCGCCTTCGAGGAGTCTCTTGAGCGCACATCTGGGATCCTCCCAAGGCCGAGACCAGCAGCAGGGAGACGGGGAAGCAACGAGCAATGGCGAGTCCAGCACTGATGCGCTCTATGACTCGACTGGAGAAGACTTTAGAGACCGCGAAAGCAAGGCGTTCGATGCCGAAATGGCCAGTGGCGCTCTTCTAGGGCCCAGTGTGTCTAGTCGATCTAGCATATTCGCAAACCCTCCTCTCCTTGCGACGCCCTCCATCATTGGCAGCTATGGCTCTCACCGAAGCTCACTCTACGGCACCATCGGCAGAGGCTCCATGCAGATTCATCGACCATCTGTCGGGGGCCCGGGCGAAGAGGAAGACGAAGAAGAGGACGCAGCGCACGGCGAACATGAACCAATCCTCGTGAAGGAGGTGAAACAGGGTGACAAGGTGGTTTTGACAGTCGAGGGTCAGAGCACAATGCCTCAGTCCGTTTTCAACTCCATCAACGCTATCATTGGAGTGGGAATTCTGAGCTTGCCTCTGGCCTTCAAGCTGTCTGGCTGGATCATCGGTTTGGCGTTACTGACTCTGACGGCCACGGTCACGGGCTACACTGCCAAGCTGCTGGCAAAGTGCATGGACGCAGATCCCAGTCTCATCACATACTCTGATCTCGCCTACATTTCTTTTGGCTCGAAAGCTAGGCTGGTCGTCTCCGCGCTGTTCTCGTTGGAGCTCATCGGGGCATGTGTCGCTTTGGTCATTCTTTTCGCGGATTCGCTGGAAATCCTGTTGCCTGGTTTGGGTTCAGTCGACATGTGGAAGTGCGTTTGCGCTGCGCTCATTCTGCTTCTCAATGCCTTACCGTTGCGACTCCTGAGCTACACCAGCGTCATTGGCATCTTCTCTACGTTCTGCAGTAAGCTCAACTGGATCGTACACGCGGCCGAATGCTGACCATTTCCACAGTCGTTTGTATTGTCATTGTAGATGGTCTTGTCAAAGACCATGCACCTGGCTCTCTGCGCGAACCAGCGTCAACTCATCTTCTGCCCAAGAACTGGCTTGCTGTACCCCTAGCGTACGGCTTACTGGCCTCGCCGTGGGGGGCGCACAGCGTTTTTCCGAGTGTACGTGTTGCAATTCACCTTCACTGTCTCCGGCCCGTCAGCTCAACTAACACACATAGATTTATCGAGACATGCGACATCCTGCGAAGTGGGGCAAAGCCGTCACCATCACGTTCTCCTTCTCCGTAAGTACTGTAGAAACAGTCTGCTGTACCGCTCCTGACACTGGTGGTAGTACGTACTCGATACTTGCCTCGCAATCATCGGCATGATCATGTACGGTGACGGAATCAGCGATGCTATCACCTCGAACATTCTTCGGACGGCCGGATACCCCCAGGCCTTGACGATCCTCATGTGTGTCTTCGTCGCCATCATACCACTGACCAAGCTGCCCCTCAATGCGCGGCCCCTGATCACAACCGCGGATGTGCTCTGTGGCGTCCACGAATCGTCATTCAGTGCCCAACCGCACAGGCCCGTGACAAGCCGCACCAGACTTGTCCGGCTGGCAGTCCGAGGGGCCATCCGCACAATCGTCGTGCTGGTCCTGCTGCTCATCTCGATCCTGTTCCCTGCATTTGACTCCGTATGCGCGTTTCTCGGTGCTGCGCTTTGCACCATGATTTCCATCATTCTCCCCATCTCGTTTTACCTCAAGCTCTACTGGAAGGACATTGGGCCTTCAGAAGGCATGTTCTTGTGGCTGCTGCTCGCTGTATTTTCTGCCTTGGGGACGGTAGGCACCGTATGGACATTCTTGCCAAAGGAATTTCTTGGGATATGATGGATATGATGGGTATGAAAAGCGAGTGCCTGTCAGCGCTTCAAAAGGAAGAGGGTTGCCTGTCGCGGCACGCATGTATGCAGACGGCAAGGTACTGGAACAACTGCAGGTTGTCAACGAAGATGTGTGCTGCAAGGCACCTAGTGAAAATCTTCAGGAACAGTCGTTGTGGGCCAAATACACATGCTCATCCTTGGCTACCTTTCATGAGTACAGAGCAAATTCTTGCAAAACAGATATGGTACCTGTTTTCGAACGCACGTGGTAGCAGGCCAGGTATTCTAGCCTTGTCCGGGGCCTATAGAACAATTGTTGGGCTTGATCGAGCATTCGCTGGCCCCTCAAGACTTGTCATCATGTGATCCTGTTAGCACGTAGTAGTACAGGCATGGTGCATACTTGCGCAGACTAGAACCTCACTTAGAACATAAAAGCACATGTAAAGACGAACTCATGTGAGTGGGTAACTTCTGGTATTGCTACAGTATCTAAGCAACTTGTACGCAGAAAGCGAGCTGGGTAATCATGCTTGACGGCCGTGATCAGCGTGCTGTGGTAGCGCGCTGATGAGGTGTGCCGCATCATGATGTACTTGGTGTTCAAGACGATGATTCCCAGCCACGATTGGCCTGATGGATACTACCCTCTGGATCGTGGAGAGTATTACCATCCCCCAACCCACTCAACGTCCCCGAGATCGGCTCGTCGCTCGCGACGCCAATTCCAATCTCTTCCCTTGTTCCACGGGCATTGCTTAGCCCTGGTTTCCTTGCCCGAAAATTGATGATGATGATGATGTTGTTGTTGTTGTTGGTGTGATGGTGACTTGTTTGTTGGTTGGTGATGAAAAGAATGAGAATCCCAAACGCCCGCTTCAAATGATTTAACTCCAAACCCAATTTGACGTCGCACAACACTAGGCGACTTCGATTCATCCACAGCAGTACTGACATTGGCATGCTTGCGACGCTCACCCAAGGCGGACCACTTGTCCAAAGTGCTGCGCTTCGAGGGTGGTGAGTAACGTGGTGTTTGCTTCTTCGGCGTCCGGAAGAGGTCCGGTTGCGGTTCGTGGAAGAAGAAGCCATCCGCTACAAGGTCGTCGTCGACATCGCCCTTGATGGCGACGTGCGAGTCCTTGTTCTCGCTCTTGCTTTCGTGACTCCAGGTCCTGGCATTTAGTTCTTGGAGTCTCGCCTTCTCCTTCTCCTGCTGCTCGCGCTGCTCTTCCTCTTCATCCTCCTCCCACATGTCGCTCCAGCTCTTCGACACTTGGTCTTGGCGGCGGCCGAACACGCTTGCGATGGAAAGGGTGGAGGGTTTTGCCATGTGAATAGGGAGAGAGCCAGCGGTTGGGGACACGCGCTTGGCCAGGGGACGTTCGCGAATGGCAAGAGAATGCATCGAGGCGCCCAAGCTGGAGTCAAAGACCGATGACATGGAGGGAGTCTGCTCGACACCAGAGCACCAGTCACCCGCATCCTCAGACTTGGAGAAGAGGTCCTCGGTGAAGCTCTCGTCGTCAGGGATGACACTCAGCTGGCGACGAGGTGCAGCTTGCAAGGCACGCGTCCATGGGAAAGCGCCGGCTTCATCAATTTGGGGGCTTTGAATTGATGGCGTGCGGAGCGGTTCACGGTTGGCCGACGCGACCGTGGGGTTGTCCGCGGTGCAGAAGTCGTCCAAAGGCTCATCCTGGGCAGTGAAGCTGACGACTCGGAGAAGTGCCTCGCGAGCACCGAGAAGCGAGCGCTTGCGGGGATCCAAGTTCATGCATTGAACGATGACCTCGTACGTATCTTGTGACATGGAAGGGAAGACATCGAAAAGACTCTGCTTATCCCTGGAGAAATCCAGGAAGAGCGGGTCGGACTCAGTGGGAGTCGTGAAAGGATTGCGAGAGAACAAAATGTTGAGCAAACAGATGCCGATGGCCCAAATGTCAGCTTGGGCAGGCGAGTAACCAGCGCCAGCGGAGTCAAACTGCTCAGGGGACATGTAGCGATCACTGCCAACGGTCATCTCGTGAGACCACTTGTCCGTAGTTGCCAAGCCAAAGTCACCGAGCTTCATGTTGCCATCCTGAGTGAGGAAGATGTTCTCCGGCTTGATGTCTCGGTGATATACACCCTTCGAGTGCATGTAGGCGACGGAATCGATCAGTTCAAGCATAAATTGGCGCACATGCTCCGTCTCGAGGGGCCCATGACCATTCCGGATGGCCTCGTAAAGATCACCTTGAGAGCAGTACTCAAGAACGAGGTAGACGTGAGCATCGGTCTCAAAGTTGTCGAGAAGATTGACAATGTTGGGGTGAGTCCCAAGCCGTGTGTGGAGAGCGAGCTCCTCCGACTTGTCGTCAATGGCGATAGACAAGCAGGCGTCGGATGAGGCCGTTCGCTTGGTCAGACACTTGATTGCCACAGTTTGGTTCGTCTTGAGATCCTGGGCCATGAAGACCATACCAAAGGAGCCATGGTTGAGGGGTGACAAGGTCTGATAACGGCCATTGAGCAGCACGCCGCCCAAGAATTTCTCTCGCAAACACTCCATGCCGAGATGGGGAACAGAAAACAAGATGTTGTTGAAATAATGATACAAATGTGAAAAAAGGAACACCGCTGGGGAATCGGTGTTCAAGCAGAAACGTTTTCAATGCTGGGATTCGCAGAAGTGCGAGCCAAGGGCGGCGGTACCGGTTGACTCCGTAGAATGAGAATTCGATGTAGGAAATTGCGGATGGTTACGTCGTAAGCGCTGACTGAAGATGTTGAGAAATGTACAGAGTGCGGTAACGTTGAACTGTTGCCCACTTGCTTTGATATAGGGTCGTGGAGAATTCAGAGGCTCATTGAAGTACGGTCGATACGCTGAACAAAAGGAAAAGGAGACGAGTAAGTCGTCAAGCTGGCAACGCGCAGGAGCCGGTTGGCTCGTCAAAAGAGAGAAGTCGGAAGGTCGTTACGAGGACATTGAATATTGTTGTGATGCGGAGCAAGAGTGACTCGATGTGTGTATGAGCACAAGAGTTGATAGCAGTTTACACTGCCAGAACGGTGAACGCGGACGGGCCCTGTTACCAATCAAACTGTTGACGATCGGGACAAAGTTGATTGAAGCGTGATATACGGGCCGGAATTACAGACTGGGTTGCCAGCAGCAATGTTGGCGTCGTGCTGCCACGTGTGCGGGATGTGGCGGTTGCTGTCGTTCGATTGGGGGCCAGCACAAGAGACTGGAGACAAGCGTCGACAGTGTCGGCTGCTGGAGCAGTGCCCGTGTCGTTAAAAGGGCCGTTTGTAACCAATGGACGATGAGAGGATGGTTTGTCGGATTGGTGAGTCAGGGTATGGAGAGCGATACCGGCAGATGCCCGAAAGCGATCGGCTGCGGCGAAAGACACAACTCTTGAACGTTGCTCGCAGTGAGGAATTGGCTTGCGTGTTTGTTCCCCTCAATCACGGAATGGTTGATTGACTTGAAGCTGCGTGGAGGTCGGTGGTTCGCAGTCGGTGGTACAAGTTGCGTGATCCACGAGATGGATGGCGCGGGTGCTCCGGGACGGATGACTGAGAGCGTGGAGTGACGTGAGGTCGGGGGGGAAGAGGTCGTTGGCGATGAAACTATGGGACAAGGCTGGGGAAGACGTGACGGGAAGATTGAGAGTGAGTCGTGCGGACGGGGAGAAGAGCGAAGTTGAGACGAGAATGGGAAGGGCAGGCGATGGAAGGGTGTGACAGGAAGGGGTGGCAGAGGGAATGGCGGTGATGTTGGGGAGACGAGGGTCGAGAGTCGGGCCCGGCCTGGCCTGCCGAGAGAGAGAGGACGAGCGAGTGAGACTGAGCCAGATGGCCGTGGAAGCTGCTGGAGTGTCTCGACTGTGCCAATAGGCCACGAACTGCGGTGGGGACCCGTCTGGCCTACCAGCGTCCATTGTTTCCTTGGGCGTCATGGTCGTGTGCTGGACTGTCTCGCAGCCCAGCGTCCAGTCAGCGCGAGATGGCTGCTGCAGGAGCTCCACTCGCGAGGAATCTCCAGGATTTCCAAGAGAGACGGAACCGGGGACCAGATTGGCCACACGGCTAAGCCACCAGACCGCCGTCTCCTAGTCCAAGGCCCGGATTCGAGGATGCCAGCTGAGGACCCGCTTGACTGCGCAGCCAACTCAATGAGGGTTGCAGGCTTGCAGCCGTGACTGACGCCAGAGACGGCGGGCAGCGAGGTTGGCGACTGGCCAGCGACCTCCTGTCTGCACGCAAGTACCGGTTGGCCCTGCGCTGCCAGCAATGTGTCCCCAACAGTGCCCACTCCGTTCAGGGCGGTCAGAGTCAATGCGGATGCTATAAGCTACGTAACAGCAACAGCAGCGGCTATGGTGTGCTGTTCAATTCCACACAGGCAGGCCATCCAGTGCCCACTCCAGGGGCTTGTCTGACAAGGTCACCTGAGGCCAGACAAAGTTGGCAGTACGTACGGAGTATCCGCAATCATTACAGCGCATTGTTGCTCCGCAGCGATAGGCGGGAATTACGCAAGAGGGGGCATGACGATGCTTCAGTGTCGCAAGCCGACGATGATCAATCAGCCAACGGGTCCCTTTGTCGAATGAGCCTGCCGCACTGTGGAAGACAGCTGTCATTCTCGCGGCAGTGGGCTGGTGGGACACATACTGGTTATGATGTTATGGCGTGTCGTCTTGAACGGCCCAATCACGACTGCTATTACTCTTGGCACATCTTGTACGTACACGGTACCTCCGTACGTGTCCAGGATTCTCAGTTGCTGGTACAGTGCAGTAGCAATCAAGGTTTCACCGATAAGTCCTGGGATGATGGCGAGAGCGGCCACGTCGGATGAACGTTGGCGCGGCCAAGCTTACCCTGAGTGCCGTCGGGAGGTAAGGTACCTCGGGTATGACTGATGCGTCGTGGGTGGTCTGGTGCAATTGTTTGCGGCCAATCCACACATCAGCCTGGGCAAAGCAGAGTCGGTTTGTTTATAACTTTGGTTCAGGAATTCCGTTTGAAAACGAAAATCTCCAGCCGCCTCCACTGGTCAACCGTCCGACCGCCGCGAACTTTATCTCCTGTCTAACGCAGGAAAATGGGACGCCCGAGGGCACTATGTATTACTGCGATGGCTTCCGTCCCATTATTATTATTTCCGCGTTCCAGATGGCGCCAACAGCATGCAGAAGTGATTCTGCGAAAGGACCAACGCGGCAAGTGACCTTGGTATCGAGACCTTTTCCCCTGCATGACCTTGAAACTGCATGTTATTCATGCAGCGACGCGTACCATTGAAACCAGTGTCCATGATAGAGCCGTAATGACATTCAGATACCCCGATCACCGTACAATTTGATGAGTGTTGGTGATGCCCACGTCCAGGGGTTATCCGCGTCCAACCTCCGTTCAACTACAGTTCCACCTTCAAGCTCCTGCCGCGAATCCCCGCATCGTGAGCAGGCGATGTCCCAAGCATTCGAGACACAGTGCGTAGGTACGTACGAGGACAAAGGCCGTGACACTGTCGAGCAGATAAACAAGTCCTGCCGATCACTCAGGCCGTGTGAGCTCTGCAGCCCCTGACTGGATCGAGCCTGCAGTCTGTCTTATCCGAGAGCGGCATAGCAAATCCTGCCAAACTCAGCGGCTCTTTTGCTCAAAATTGGGGAAGAACAGCTTGGTGACGGCATCATCAGGAGAGGGATGACTCGTTCCAACATGTAACTTCACCTGGGTGATGGAGCGGCGACGTTCAAGTTCCGAGTGCCGTGCCCCTGAGCTGCATCTACGTAGTACTACGTATGCATGTAATGAGCATGTGGTTTATTTAATCTCCATCCAAGCACCATTCCCATGCGGCCAGGCGCTGACCAAGCGCACAGGGAAACAGAACCGTGCTAGCGCTTCGGGTCATTCTCAGGCACTAGGGCACAGTTCAGGAGCGTGCTGTGTCGCTGTTTCCCTACCCTATTGGAGCACAGTTGAGGTTGCTCAACGGCAGGCCCGCCTCGAAACTGACGCGATCTCCACGACCATAGTAATGGAGGCGAACGCCGAGGTAGTTGACGACAAGCGCGAGGTTCCTCTACGGGCACGAATATCCTCGGAGAATGTCACCGAAGATCTCACCGAATGTATCGTAACAAGTGCCTTTTGTCAAACAAGTCACGAAGCGAAACAAGCCGCTGCTGGACGTGATACATCGGGTACCTAGGTACAGTAGTGCTGTAGCGCTCAGACGCCCGCGGGGTTGGCGCCAACAAACTGAACACGACGCCAGCGCATTCAGGCTCGGTAATAATGTCTGTTCACACCAAGAGAAGGTGTTCGTTTTCCCCAGAAGGTGAGGCATTGATGCAAGACACACAGAACGCTTGATTTCTTGACCGCTATTTGAGCTGTAAGTGCCAGCCTCCCCAACTCCAACGGCGTCCGGCATTGTCAGGAGGGCACTCTTCTGGCTGTGCATTAGCTTGGTTTGGTAGCCTGCATGACCACGCAATGTTTTTAGCCCCACTGGTCAGGTGAACTTCCCAAGTCGGAGCGACTCATTTCGAGCACCGGTTTTTCGGCCATCACTGATCTCGGTCCGGATGAACTGCCGGACTAACATTATCATGGCCGGCTGCAAAGTAGTGCTCCTCGATATCGGTGAGCATTCCCTACGAATCTTGGATAGTCAAGCGTGGTAGAAGCGTGAGACGGTGGGATGTGGCAACGTCACTGAGACCATGGTTGATATTGAATCTAATCCCGCTAATCGAGACTGTCTATAGAGGGAACGGTTTGTCCCATATCCTTCGTCAAAGATGTCTTGGTACGTCCTTTGTCACGAGTCCAGCTGCTGGCTGCAAGATGCCAGCCCATGCACTCACACCAGCACGCTGGGTTGTTCAAAGTCACTTATTGAGGCTGACCCTACTTGACCGCTAGTTCCCGTACGCGCTTGCCGCTCTCCCCCGAGTCCTAGAGCAGCAGTGGAACGAGCCCAGCTTCGGGCAATACCGCAATGCTTTCCCCGATGAGTGCCGTGATGATCGCGACGCATTTACGAGGCATGTGCGCGACCTCGTCCAACGGGACGTGAAAGCCCCATATCTTAAGGCTCTCCAGGGGTACCTGTGGGAGGACGGCTACGCCTCTGGACAGATCAAGGCCCCCCTCTTCCCAGACGTGGCCCCTTTCATGACCGAGAGTCATGCCAATGGGAAGAAGATTATGATATACTCTTCTGGGTCTGTGCCGGCGCAGAAGCTGCTCTTTGCTCACACGGATGCTGAGCCTTCAGATTTGACACCCCTCATCTCTGACTGGTTTGATACCATCAACGCAGGCCCCAAAACCAGCGTCTCGAGCTACAAGAGCATTCTGTCAAAATATCCGGACATCAGCCCTGCACAATGGCTCTTTCTCAGCGATAACCTGAAGGAGGTGGACGCTGCGTTGACAGCTGGCATGCGGAGCCTTCCTGTGTTTCGCCCCGGAAACCAAGCCATTCCTGAAGACCATCCACTTTTCACAGTCGTTGTTTCGGATTTCAGCACACTGAATCAATGATCAACGTGGTGCAGTCAGCCAGGTTGACGAGTGATCCGGGCATGGAGCTTTTGCGGGGACGTTCCATGACTACCTGCATGATGCCTCGAGATGCTGTGCAGCGTCTTGGGACGCATGTGCGAAACTTCAGACCGCATCTAGGAACAACGAGACAGGGGATTTGCTACGAGCAGAAATGCTTCAGAGTCTGAATCCAGCGTCTTGGTGTGTCAGACAGCAGAAGTATAATGTGATCTCTCCAAACCCAGTGATGGGGAAGACATGGCCCGTCTCTACCGTGATTCGTGGGGTACCTCATTAAATTTTGGGCAGAGATATACGTCGTGCGGGTATCGGCTCAGGACGTTGATCTGTCAAGCGTGATGACGAAGTTATTCCTCGTTCTTCCTGGATTGATCTCCTTCTTGGGAAATTTGGCATTGTTGTCGGGGCTGACTCCTCCCCTTTTCCAAAGACCGTATGCCAACTTATGCGTCATCTTGGCCCTAATTTTGGCAAAGCCCAGCGCACCCATCAGGGCTTCCAGTCTAGCCTCAGTAAAGTACCTGGAGTTGTCGATGCAACTTCGGGGCAGGACTAGAAAAACGGAAGGGAAAACCTCTTGCAGAGATTCGCCCTTATGTTCTGATTGTGCCTCGCGCAAGAATGATAGCGTCCTCTCCAGCATTTGGCCTCGCCCCGCCGCATCCGAAACAAAGTTGACGACGAGGCTCAGCGATATGATGTCGAATTTCTCCGAGTCGTTGTCGGGCAACGGCCTCTTCATGAAGTCCTGTTGTTCGATCCCAGGCTCCTGGCTGTTGAGATCGATGTGTACCATGTCGAACAGTCCACTCCGTGAGCAAGCGTTCTGCGTGCTCAGCGAACCCACTTCAAGCATCCTCATCCTCTGATCGCCAGCCTTCATGTCGCTGGTTGGCAGCCATTCAAGTAGGACTTTGGACGTATCGCCACCTCGATCAAGGCTTTGACCCTGGAGGCTCGCCCGTTGATAGTTGTCGATGCCCCCAATCTTCGCCAGCTCTTTCTCTATGAGGGCTTCTTCGATCTTATCACCTCTTTTCACGGCCTGCTGGCGCCTCTTCTCAAGCTGGTGGTGGGTGTTGATCAGTGCGCGACTAGCTTTGCGAGACATGGTCCGAACTGACTTGGCCATCGGTGGCCGCCCGGCTTGGAGTTGCTTGGCTGGCTTGTTTTTCATGATGGCTGATGGGATGCAGTAAATTGAGAAGGGAAGTGCACGCGTTCAGATGTGGAAGCTTCGGCATGCTTCTCTACCGGTTGAGACCTGAGTATTCCGAAAAGGTGGTAGAAATTCAGTTCAAGAAGGCGACTGGCGACCACAATCCGAACACACATCAGTCCATCCGTCACCAGATTCTTCCTGTCATGACCGCAATCGATCAGACTGCTGCTTCTTCAGCAAGCGCGATACGCATGGAGAGTGGAGCCCAACTTTTGACAGACTCGCATGTAGCCGTACGTCCATCACCAACTCCCAGAGACCCACACCAGACAGTCCGAGTCTTCTAAGCTGGTCTGCGCTCGGCTGCCACCTGGAGGGGCAGCACGTGACTTCCATAGCCACGGGAAGCCAATCATACCACATACCCTAATCGATTTGCACCCACACAGGCATCACACCAAGAATTTCTCGTCCAAACTTGGCCAATATCCATCTTCGATCACGACTAACACACAGCATCAACCCAACCCCCCGTGCTTCAAATCCGACAAAATGGCCGGCAAGGACGCTGCAAAGGGCAAGAAAGGTACGACATGATTGATTCCCACACGCTCAAGTCGACACGACCTGCAACATCCGACGATCTCCTCTGTCGCTGCAAGATGAACCTCCGATGGCGCAAACCCGACTCAGCGATCACCACGTGCGATTGAGGACGGAGACGACTAGGGGTGTCACGCATCATGGCAGCAGCAGATTTTGCGAGTTCTTTTCAGAGCGATTGCTGATGCGAGTTTCATAGCCGCCCCCAAGGGCACGAAGCAGGCCAACGCTGCCGCCAAGGCTGCTCTCAAGGGCGTAAGTACTCTCTTCGAACGAAAAGACGGGATTCAATGCTCACACAGCACAGACCAGCTCCAGCAAGAACCGCAAGGTCCGCCTGAGCACCTCGTTCCACCGCCCCAAGACCCTGGTCACTTCGCGTGCCCCCAAGTACCCCCGCAAGTCGATCCCTCACCTGCCCCGTCTTGATGAGCACAAGATCGTCATCAAGCCTCTCAACACTGAGAGCGCGATGAAGAAGATGGAGGAGCACAACACCCTCGTCTTCATCGTCGACGTCAAGTCCAACAAGGCCCAGATCAAGCAGGCCCTCAAGAAGCTCTACGACATTGACACCCTCAAGATCAACACCCTCATCCGGTACGTTTAGGAGCGCTTCTGCCTTGTAAGCCCATACTAACGCACCCCAGCCCTGATGGCTCCAAGAAGGCCTACGCCCGCCTCACCCCTGATGTCGATGCCCTCGACATTGCCGCCAACAAGCTGGCTCTGGTCTAAAAAATGGTTCGCAGTCGCGGGAAGTGAAGAATTTATCGGCGGGTATGGTCTATACCTCGAGCATGGGCATCAGAATGGCGTACATGAGCTACATTGTTTTCGGATACAGGCAAAAATGATCATGAATTTGACCAACCCTTCCCGATCAGAGGATCGCACTGTCGATGACGCACCATACTTGTTCACTTGCCCACTAAGAGTGCATTACATGAGTTCATATCTAAGAGTACATTCTACAGTGAATTGTTGTACATGATCGCACTTTCGAATTAGGCCTCTGTGTCTGCCCTGCTGCTGCGCCGTGTGGATGTAGAGCCTACTACAACGCTGAAGATGGTGTCCTCCGAGTTCGTCGCAATGCAATCAGTGCCTCATGGAGTTGAGATGCTTGACCGTGAGGAGGTTCAGGTCCATGAATCGGTTGACGCAGTTGGCAAGACATGCTTCCTCGCCCTTGTCCAGCTTGCTACCGCTTACATTGCCAGTGAAGCATTTGGTCCAGCACACTTGCGTGAGCTGGTGTGTTTCTGCCGCATGATTATTAGCCTCGTGCTTTGGCCACCTCATATACTTAAAACGTACGGGATTGGATTTGCGACCGCTGTTGCTGGGTGTTGAGGAACTGGCGAAGTTCGGCCTTGTCGGCGTCGTTGAGTTTGTCGAGGTCAACGTTCTCGATAGCGGCCTGTGTGGAGTTCATGTTGTCAATTGAAGCCTTGGTAGAGCACCGGGTGTCTGTTTCGGTAGATGCGTCGGTTCGGGCACGGAGGTGGTTTGCGCAAGTCGTTCAGTGTGGTTCGTGGGTAACGGGAGTTGGATGAAGCTTGAGATTTCGCAAATACTACAGACCCAGACGTTTCTCCAGCACAGCAATGCAATTGGTCAGTTGTTTTCGGGTGTTGTACGTAGCAGGTGCGTGTTTACGTGCCTACCCTGTATTATCGTTTCTGACGCCGCCATGACAATTCCTCGATCTGATTTGCATGAGGAGCATTATGGCATCAGATGAGGCATGAAGCAGCTGTCTAGAATTGAGTTGCGGTTCATATTATCAGCGACCGAAGAGTACTCATGGACAGTTATACAGGCCCGGTCAGCGACGGCTTACCTGATCTGAGGGGTGCTTTGCGTTAACATTTTGCCCTCGCCTAAGGACTGTCCTCACCTCTCTAATGAGATGCTACGTGAACGCAAGAATGAGAAACTGTGATAGATTCCTAATCATGATAGCTCTTTGAATGCTGCCTCCATATCTGTCTTTGAAGCGAACCTTGCCAGCCATATCCGTTTCTAGACCCCCTGTAAAATGAACCATCCAATATTCAAATGCCCCGAAAACAGGTTGATCATTTTGCCGCTACCGCAACAGCGTAGGTGAAGCTCATAGCTGAGTCCAAGACGCACGGAAGCGAATGGCCTTGGGCACGGTGTAGACCACACCCTGCGTAGTGCCAGAAGGTACCGCAGTGGCATAGAAAGCGTTCGAACCCCTGTATGTGAGATAGGAGCCATCCCAACCAAATAGAGCCGCATTGGACAATGAAACTGCTGCGGAGCAAGTCAAGATATCGGACTGAACGGCACAGCGGCCCTTGCTCGTGGCCAGAGTGAAAGTCCTGCCATCTGAGCTGGGGGTGGCCGTGAAGGGGGCTGGCGTACCGCCGCCTCGGTACCAGGTGCCACCGCTGATCAAGAAGCCGTCAGAAGAGCTCGAATCTGTGCTCACAAACAACCGCCCTGTGCCTGAGAGTTGCGATGGCGAACCCGTAGGGAGGGGCACGGAAGACGAGGTTGTCGTTGTGGTGCCTGGTGCCCCAGTGTTGCCCTTGGGAATGTATTTGATGCCCGTCGCTTTGCAGGTGGAAGGCGACCCAACAGGCGGGCTTGGGATGAATTCGCCCTCCTGAGTCGAGCCTTTGACGTTGAAGTGGTACCACAGTTCCTTGAGTTCGTTGTTCCTGTTGCAGTTAATGATCACATTCTGCCCATGTCGAGCACGCAAAACCGCCTGAATTTGAGCGAGACTGTAGCTCGCGGTTGAAGAGGGCACGATGCCAGCCTCGGCCAGCCATTGATAAGAAGGCAGGGCTTGGAACACCCCCACCGAGCGCTTGAAGTAGTCGATCACGTCGTGGCGAACATTGAAGTCGGTGTAGCAATCGGGCTCGAGTGTGCTGATGCACGTGCCATGCTTGTTGAATTCGTGCTCCCAGAAACCCTCATCGTCTCCCTGCCAGTCTTTCCAGTACCTCTTCATGTACTCAAGCGTGGAGGGGGCGCTCTCGGCGAGGATCTCGGTGATGTTGCGGACCTCACGCTGAGGAGCGCAGTACTGCTCGTAACTTCCGTCACAGTTGTCTGGCCTGTAGATAGACAAGGTAGGTAGTCAGCAAACGCTCTACACGGCAGATGCGGCAATATTCAACAGGAAGGACCTACCATAGACCATGAATAGTCCAGCTGTCAACAGGACCAGTGACCGGCGCGGTGTCCCAAAACTGGGTCAGCAAGAGCTGGCCTCCTGGATTGTTGTAACAGCAGGAATCTGCATATGGGCTACTAGCACGGCAGCTGACTGGGACATCAGCCGGACACTCGGTAGCAAACAGAGAAGCAGCTGTTGCTGAGCCTGCCGCCAGCAAGGCCCCTAGTAGTATGGATGTCATGGTGTCTGCGCTGACGATAGTGGCAGATGGATGACCTAGGAAGAGCGAGAGCGACTGCGAGACCCTTCATCTCACGTCTGAGGCATAATTGCTGATCATATATATGGGCGGGCAGCCTGCCATTGAGTTGACGCATGTTCGTCGCCTGTCGATAGACTCGATACGACATGGCTCCGCGCACGCAGTGTCTCCTTCCTTACATGGCAAACGCTTGGGCCCAAAACCCTCAAAGAAAAGGCTCACGGGGGCGACTTGGAGACGAGGAGAGCTTCACGTGCCGGTCGGAACCAGCCGATGATTTTTGATCAAGCTGGTCGAGTTCAAAAAGACCATCGGGCACGTGGTTCATTGCTGCGCGCGGAAGGGTATCAACACTGCCCAGACCAAGCAGACGAGGGGTATGTGCGTCTGGGTCATGCAAGAGGCAAGCGCTTGTCCGACCATGCCAAGAGTAGCTAGCTGACTGTACTCTGCGGATAGTCGGCAACTGAAAAGCAAGGGACCAGACCAGAGCGTGGGCATAGAGCCGCTTGGTCCGCAGCATATCACCGCCGTGGGCTATGCCTCGAACACTTCAAGTGACTGAACGATGTGCACACAAGTGGAGTCCATGCAGTTGCTCGTGCAAGTCAGTATTGCCACCGTGTGATGTAGAGTGTACGTGATTTGTCTATGGTATTCTAGCGCGAAATGTATATCAGATTAAGTAAATGGGGGAAAGAACAAGTAATTACCACGCGCAACACATTGTTCAGATCCAACGATAGTATCGGGCCCAGGCAAGAATTAGAGCGCAGATCAGAATCATAGAACTGATGATGCCGAAAAAGGGCGCGAGATTATTAGAGCCCGCCTCCATGAAGGGGACTGGAACGTTCATACCAAACACGCCACTGACAAGGTTGAGCGGCACCAGGACTGATGCAAGGAAGGTGATCTTGCTCAGAACACGGTTTGTCTCGGTGCCTTGTGAAATGCTGTTGATGGACAGGGTGGCGAGATAATTGCTGTGAGCCCGGGCCAGAATCTTTTCAAAGTGACTCAAGTTGGTGGCCATGGTGACGACGTGATCTTGAATGTCGCCGAGGTACATGCCAATGTCCATGCGTGGCGTGACCTGCCAATTCTCGTTGCACCGCTTGGTGAAGCCGCGTAGAACGTCAGCCTTGCCGCCGAGCAGGCGAAGCAGGGCCATGCAGTTTTTACGTGCTTGGCCGATGGAGCGCAAGAATTGGCTTGAGTCATCTTCCCGCATAATGAACACTGCATCCTCAATGTCATCTGCTTCCCGCTCAAGCTGATGAATGACGGGGCCGAACGAGTCGACAATGTTGTCACTAGAAACGTTAGTCGGCGGGCGAGGACGCGGAAACATGAGGCAACTCACATCAGCGCGTAGCAAATCCAGTCACTGCTGAGCGACATGTAGTCCTTGAGCGCGGTTATGCGGTTGCGGACTTGCGTCGCATGGGAGTTGGGTGCAAAGCTGAAGCTCAGGGTACCCTCGCGGAAGACAATCACGTACAGGTTGAAGGGTTCAAACTCTCGATCGCCATCAGCTTCCACAACGGCGTTGAAGGAGCGGAAGCAAGCGAAGTAGTACGACGGGAAGAGCTCAATCTTCTCGCGCGCCTCCTGAAACTTGATGTCCTCGATGGTCAGGGGATGAATGCCAAAGGCCCTGCAAATGCCCTGTACCTCCTCGCGAGAGGGGTTGTTGCAGTTCAACCACCACACGCCGTCGGAATCGTCCTCGGGAAGCTCGAACAAGCCGCGGATATCTTCGCCAGGCAGCACAAGATCTGCCAGATCCGCGGCATGGATCGTGGACTCCCAAGCAGTCGAGAAGAAGCTGTAGCGATTGCTGTCCGTTGGAACGGCATGCTGGGTCTTGGGCTTTTCAAGGACTTCGTTTCCTTCCTTTTCACGGGCAACCGAGTCGTCCGATGGCATCTCGAGTATATCACCATCGCTAGTGGCGAGCTGCGTGCGACGAGTGTCAGCCTGTTGCAGCTGGACATTCTCGAAACTGGCGGCCTCATGTCGCTCACGGCTATGAACACGGGCCGCCTGCTCAGCGTGCATGAAACACTCCAGATAATCGAAATCGATGTAGAGCTTGTCTTTCCGGTGTTTGTCCTCAAGAGGAAAGCAAACGTCCTCCTCAGCCGTGTTTGTCGTCAGGATGCTTCCGTTATCCTTGTCCAGTGTGCGTGGCTTGCTGCGGTAACTTCGACGGCTGGAAATCGACATGGCTCGGCTCAAGGCGTCATCATCCGGGGACTCGGAGAAGGACAGATCTCTCTCCCGACGCCGAGCCGCGGCGAACGCCTTGACCGAGTTCGGTGGAGATGTTTCTCGCTCATCATGGGCAGATTCGATAGTAGGGCGGCGAGGACGTCGAGAAGGCACTTGGGCATGGTCAACACCCCCGTCGTCGATGATGGCCTCTTCAAAGTCACGGACCACAATTGCTGGCGTGTCTGGTTCCCGAGGGGGTTGCAGTTGAGCCTCGCGGGCGTACAGGCTGTCGTGCGTACCCCGACGAGGCCTGTGGCTGCTTGACGAATGATGGCGGCGGTGGTCGTCCAGCTCCGGGACCGGGGTATCGTACCCTGTGTCCTCGATGTTCTCCCCGTGGTCAGACATATCCAAGTCCTAGACAGAGTCTGTCTTTGTCCTTTGAGATAGGGAGGTGTAGATTTGCTCTCTGGGAGCACGATTGAGATGTTGGGCGAATCTTCGATATTAGAGGAACTGCCAGACAGCAAAGCCACGTTATGGAAAGAGCACCATTGTTGTTCGGCAGAAAGTTCTTGTTTCCCTTCAGTCAACCAGACTGTGCACCCGGCGCATCAACGGCGCCGAGTCCTTGAACGGTGACAACGCGAAAGGCTGCGATCCGGTTTGGTCCCGGCGCAATGGTCGATTGTGTCTTTGAGTGCAAGAAAGAGGAGGCGAGCGTTATTGAAAAGACCGTGAGCAAGGCCAATTATGGTGGTTTGCGATTGACTCCGCTATAGATCCAGATGCCTGGCCCAAGTAGCGAAGAAGGGTTGTGAGCGTTGCGAGCGAATAAAGCCAACTTGAAGGTTTGCTGAGGCCTGTGGGAGAGACAAAGTGCAGATTAACTGCAGAGACTCGTACAGCTACCGGCGCGTGATAACACCAGGCGATCGAGGCTTCGAGGAGTAGTGATTGGCCGTGCAGGCGACGATGCTCGTGAGGGAAAGACGGTCGGTCGATAGGTGCTGGTCGATTCAGGTTGATCGCAGCCGTCGCGGGTGCTCGTGGTGAGATCGACGGCGCCTGGTATCTAAAAAATCATGTGTGGCTTGTTGCGAGTGAGGAACTTGCTTCGCAAGTCGATCAAGTTCTGGTGAGTTGAGACAAGTAAACTGAGAGGTAAGGTACTTAGTCTTGGGAGCTGGCGGTTTGAAGTCAAAATGGGTCGGGAAGAAAACCCTGTTTAGCTTCGTCATGGGCCTAAAATTTGCCTCGTTCGGCTCTAGCTGTAATTGTAGCCGCGTACCTGGGGGCTGCCGATCGTAACCGACTTATTATGTCGCTTCAATGGTCCAGCCGTTCTTTTGCATGCGAAGGAGAGGGTAGACAAAATAAATGACACAAGCAGTCTCTGACTCATGTGGACGTCGGGCGTGCGTGCTAGTGATACAGTACGTGCTCCCCCTCGGTCCTCCCTACAGCGCAGCCCCCAGGGCACTTCAGAAGTCGGTGGTGAGCTTGAGAAGGAAGCCCACCTCGGCGAATCCAGATCTTTTCTTTCCAATCATCGAAGATTGCAGTGGCATAACCGAAGACCATCATAATGTGTATCTAAAAGTACGTTACTTTTGGGTACCTACTAAGTTATGTTGATGCAAGGTAATGTTCTAGATTCTGACTTTTGTGCTTGTACGATGTGTTGTACCGCTCACTGGGACGGGTGGCGGGACGTGTGGGGTCCCATCCTCCCCAGCTTGACCTCCACAGGTCTGCTACCGTGACCTCTCCATCCGTATAGGCAATTGCTCAACGTGTTCACGCCACTGACTTGGTGCATCACCGTCGACGCCCACGACACAACCGGTTACAGACCTCTCCAGCGCGGCGCATTTTTGCAAGAGACCTCAAGCTCCATTATTGGATATGGCGGAGGAAATTCTGGATAAAGTTCGCGATGTTGTCGAGGGCGAGATTGTAGGCAAGCCCATCACACCGTCATAAAGGAGCTCCAACAGTGAGGACATTGCCTCTGTTCATCTAACATTTGGCAATAGGACTTCAAAGGCCAAAGACGCGCAGAATGGGTGGGAACACTCCTTCTTGCCATCTCCGGCGTACGTAGCCAACTCTGACCTTTCAATGTTAACCTCATGGCTCACGTGTTCGCAGTTCATCGCATTCAGCATTGGCTGGATGAAGCAGGACATTGTATTGGCTGTATATCTCGGAGCAGCTGGTACAGCCTTGGCATTTGTCGCAGTAGTTCCCTCTTGGCCGTTCTACAACAAGGATCCTGTCAAGTGGTTGCCCGTGGGCTCTGGCCTCACGGTAGGGTGATCAAGGGACGTCAGAAGCAGCCCCAAATACATGCTTTATCCCGTGGTGAGACCTGTCGTGTACTATAGCTGTCTTCGCGTCTGGATGCCTTGTTGGTGAATGCCGTAGTACTTCTCCTTGTCGAATAACCATTGTCTTCGTGATATCGTGGCGCGTGATACTCGTAGCAAGTGACCCTCAACGTCCGTACTTCTGGAATTCCCAATCGCGGTTGTCGAGGGGGCAGACAGATCGGGCCTTGAGCCATCGGGAGATGCAGTGGAAATGGAAAGCATGCTATGAATCACGGGCTTCAGCCACAGCATGATTGTGCGACAGGCGCTTACTTACGTTGCAAATGCCCCAAGCGACTGTGCACTCCTCGCTCGTGGCGGAAGCTTGATTAGCCTGGCATTCTATACCTGGAGAGAGTTTAGAATACCAAGCTCGAGTTCTTTGAAAGGTGACAAACTCACAAAGATCCATGATATGGTTTCGGCAGATGGCACAATTGTCCACGACAATGTCCCACGCCCACAGGGCGACAGCGTTCCACTAACGCTTCGTCAATACCTTATCCTTTGCACACCTCGAAACTTCTGAATAAAACCGTGGCGTACTTTTTTGACCTCGAACTTCTTCTTAGCCTCGACTTCGGTCTTCTTGCCCGCTGCTGGGGCGTCCGACATCTCTACGTCAGCCATGGTGCGGTTCTGCTATCAACAGTCGTCCGAGGCTCGTGATGTGTGTCTTGTTCGGGCGCTCGGATCGCGAAAAGATGAGTCAACAGCGCTTGAGTTGACCTCGGGAAATGTATGGGCGGGCTGGACGGTGTTGAAGGTTTGATCGCTGGTGAAGTTGCGTTGTCAGCGAGAGCTTGACACAGATGGCCGCACGCCGCTGCAACAGCCTGGGCCGCAGGGCTTGGCATCGATGACCCCACGTTGGTGCCAGTCATCGATCGGCTGCGGAGACATCCTGGACGGAGTTCAGCATCATCCTCACTATCTCGTTTCCAGAATGCTAGTCCGCTTCATGTACACATTAACCTGTTTCAACGGATTGGAGCAAAACTAGCGGACTGCATTTTATTTCTACTTTTTTTTTCTTTGGTGGTTCTCTCCTTCCACTGTTCTGCTTGAGCGAAGGACCAAAACGGTTGGACTCACGGAAGCCGTTTCCTGTCTGTAGTCGGCCCAAACCTTCGGGGGATGATGGCTACTACCCATATCGCTGAACTGGAATTTCTTTGAGATACATGTGTCCTAAAGAATTTGTGGTAGCGAGTGCTTAACGCAGATTGCGCCTACGTGGACCGAAGTATCTGTCTACCTAGCGTTGGACTTGGGCACCAGACCACCTTGATGGACCGTCTGATGTCCGTTTTTAGCACACGTGAATTTTAGGTCAGCTGCTAGAAACATCAGGAAAAACTCATGATTGCATTCAACGTCATGTATAACGATTGGTATGGAGGCATTCTGCCGTACTCTATCCGCTCAAGTCGTTCGCGCCTACGGCAGTGACCCCTGCTCCAACGGCCCTGCAGCGTCGGCTGGGAGGCTTTGACCACAAGCCAAGGCAAGGCACCTTGCCCCCAAGACGAGCCGCTACGGATTTTAGTCTGCGCCACTGTCGGCCACCAACGAGGTGCCCTCGCCTGAGCTACCCCTCCCTCCCTTCAAGACTCAAGGCTCTCCACCCTCAGTCACAGCCCCATTCTTGCTTTCCCATTCCAGGGCTTTTGCTACGTCGCCGGGAGCATCTTGCGACGAATTTCTGCTCAACATATCGCACAATGATTCACTGTCGCCTAATTGATTTATCAACCAAGTAAACCCGATACTCCCTGCACCAGAAGAGTGCTTTTACCGAGAGACTTCACCCACGCTACGGGCGCACGAACGTGGTCAGACTTCGGTTGATACTGTGACACAGTCCAAACATCAGCACCATGAACGACGCGACGACACCAGCGCAGCCGACGCCCAACCGACGGCGACAAGGCCGTTCCAATGGTCGCCAAAAGGCATATGCCTCGGAGAACGACATGGGTACGTTTGACACACTACATTACAGCACGGGCCCTGCGACGCCTCAGAAGGATCACCAAGGCTCTTCAGCAGGACGAGCTACCGGATCAAAGCATCGCTCGAAGAACAAAGTGGCAAAAAACCACGCTGCTTCGACGTCACCAGAGCCCGACTCTCATCAGCAGCGCTCTACACCTAGGCAACCTAGCTCGACAAAAGGTGTCCATCAGCAGGCGGCGTTTGCTGGCGCTACGTTTCATGCATCTCCTGCGCCAGAGGCCCTGCCAATGCCTAGCTTCTTTTCCAAGATGTCGAATGGCTCCCCAGCTAGCAAGGACTTTCCCCGCCCGACCCAGCAGCCTTCGCCTCCCAACACGGTGAACGGAGCCCCTACGCCCCAGCGGGGGATTGCCACGGTCCCGGGAAGTGACTCTCCTTTGGATTTCATGTTCAAAGCACACCGAGAGGAGAGGGAGCGATCTCGCAACGGAAACGGATCTCTCGAAAATACCACGGCAACGCCCTCTGCGCGGTCGCCATACGGATTCGCGTCCCTGAAGGCGGCGACCGTGCCGCACAACAGACCGGTCTACGTACGACACGTGTCCAGCGGTGCTCTTGATGACGACGAGTTTCGCGGCCATGGCGGGCAGCCCATGGGCCCCGCCTTCTCGACGCCGTACGGCGATCGGATTAAGGCTGCCAGACCCAGCAACAGCAACATGAGTACGGACCGGCACACGGATCAGGCGCAGAACGGAGCGGAAGATCCATCCGAGGCACTCAAGCGATTTCTATTCGGAGGCAGCAAAGCTGCCCCCCTGGCGCAGTCCCAACCTCCTCAGGCCAGTTTCGTTCACCAGTATCCCGCTTCGGGACCTTACAATGGCACATCTGCTGGCCAAAATGAATCTATCCAGGATATGGAGGACAGCCTCCGTAAAATACTGAAAATCGAATCCAACAGTGCCACAGTGCCCTCTGAGCGTCGTCTTTTCACGGAATAGGCACAACTCGCAGGCTGCAGTCCTGTGTCTCCTTCTGGAAGGGTTGCCTTGTCTCCATATATTTGTGCTTATCAGGGTGGAGTGCCATTGCCTAGGTATGACAATTCATTCGGGCTGGCGTTGGCTTGTGTGTTATGGGGACTAGCATGCATTTGGATCTGGGTTATACTTGGTATGTGCGGTCAACCCGCGGATGTGGCATTATTTGCATGATACCCCTGACGAGTGGCGACCGCTCACAGCGAAGGGCAGGCTGGACCTGGGGGCCGGGAATAAGGGTCTTATCGTTGGTAGACTTCGAGAATATCAACGGAATGCGACACGCGTCTGCTGTCATGCTGTCTTTGGACCCCTCGCCTGACCGAGACTGACAAGAAACCTTCTCACCTACTCTTGGAGTGTCCCCTCTTCTTCTCCTCGCGCCCATAGAACACCCCGTGTAACAGGAGCAAGTACTTGGAGAAGAAGTCCTCTGCGAAATTGTCAAACTTGACATAGTCTGCCCCAAGACGATACGCTGCCGCGATGCCGCTTACGCAAGCTAGCTCATGCATGTTCTGGCCCTGTTAGTTCATGACATATCGAAAGGGGCGAAAAGGGAATATCATACCACGAGGGTCCACGATCCTGCAAAGTAGGTGCTGTTCTTTCCATGGAGAAACATCATGCCAGGCACAACGCGGACATAGTGTTGCCACCTATGGCCGAGTTGGTGCCACCAGTTTCGTTTGATCACTTTGCTCTCATCAATGTCGTCAATGGTCCACAGGTGCTTCTGTTGCTTGTTGAGAAAGATGGACTGGTACACGGGCTCAAAGGCCTCGCCGGCCTTGGCGTTGGCGTTCTTGAGCTGGTGCTGGTAGTTGCTGCAGTTGAAGCTCATCTCGATGAGACGTGGATCCGACTGGTACGAATATGTGAAGTACATGGGCCTGAACGGTCCGTTCTTGTCCTCTCCCTTGGCGAAGGCCACCTGCTTCTTTTGCTCTTCAGAGCGCGGCTCGGCACACAGCTCCTGCTTAAAGTGCGTTTCGTAGTGCCTCTCAAAGTAGGCCTTGTCTGAGTGCGTCACTGTAATGTCGTCGTAGAATGCTGCGCCACCAAGGACAAACTTCTCTTGGAAGGTAGCAGTGCGGCCCAAGATTTTCAAGGCATCGTCCGCAAGAACACAGAGCACCAAATTGTCAAAGTCCTCGTCAGTAGTCTCGCTGGTGGAGAGATCTCGAATCTGTAGCTTGACTCCGTCGCTGCTGCGTGAGAGGACCGTGGTCACCTCGGTACGAGTGCGAATGGTGACACCCTTTGACTCAAGATCCTCGCGCCACTTGCGATAGAACTCGTGGAGGTGATCAAAGGTGACCATGGTGGGTAAATTTGGCAGCAGCGTCTCAGCGTCATAATCCCACAATTTCATGTTGGGATCGTCAAAAAGGCGTTCGACTATGGCGGATGGAACGTTTGCTGTTTGATTTCCCGTGCCGAGGAAGAGGGCGATGAGCGGGTAGACCATCTTGTCGCCAAAGTCCTTGCTGAAGAAGAAGACGCGAAGCATGATGCTAATGGGAATCAGTCCGAAGACGGGCATGGTCCACTTGATAAACTTGAGAAAGAAGCCGAAACGCTTAATATCCTTGTCGTATCGGGCGACCAGCTTGCTGGGAAAGACGTTGGTCCAGAAACCCTCGTCGCCTTTGCCAAATGCAACCTGCAGAGACACTTCCTGGGGATCATGGTTGTACTGCTCGAAGAATCTAAACGTATGCTTGAAGATTTTCGATCCTCCCTGGACTCCATTGTTCATCCAAGGAGCGCCGTACTTTTGCTCATCCAGGGGAATGGAGGTGGCCTGTCCGCCAACAACGTCGGCACGTTCAAGAAGTGTGACTTTAAACTTCTCGGGGTGATTTGCCAGCGTTGCCGCACATGACTGGAAGTTGTCAGTCATTCATCTTCTTCCCAAATTTCTTACGAGGAGCGTACCATGCCAGCAGCACCACCGCCAACAATCACAACATGCTTTTTGTCGCCAGGAGCCATCGTGGACTGGAAGGTTGCCGATGCCCAGTCTGACGCGTAACCTGGGTGGGAGACCTTACTGTGAAAGGCTTGTGGATTTCAAAGATAACAAACCCGTGATCTTTCCTACTGCAGCTACTCTATAAACAAATTCAGCCGCGTCGAAGTGCTGGCTATACTCGTGGACGTCATTGACTCAGCCTGATGCGTCCTTAGCTGGTGAGGGCACGGTCATCGGTCATGGTAGGGGAGATCCCCTCAAGTATGATATGAAGATGACGGTTGGACTCTTTGCTAAGGACCGTTCTCTCCGGATCATGTGGCCGGCATCCACGAACTTTTTCCAACCACACGAGACCTCAAGTAGACGATCTGATCGCTTGAGTGCTTCGAAAATGTGTCGCACTCTCAGGGTGACTGACCATGCAGCACTGAGGGAAGTGACGTCACTCAAGCCGGGGATGGCGCTCCCCACCCCAGCAATCATTCGCACACCAAGTTAATATCAGGAGCGTAGCGTGACCATCACATGCCTCTCCCGTGAGCTGTGAAGAAGTAATTAAGTGTATGAGCTAGTATGAGTGTCGAACTCCCTTGCCTACGCGATTCGCAATATGCCTTCTCTCGATATATGAGAAGTTAGGCTTTTCACGACACACAACTTGAAGATGGTCCTCCAAAGCATGAGATCTACACCCCAGCCCTAGACAGTTACACCAAGGCCTGTGTTGTGGCTCCATGCCTTTGCGATACCGGATGTTCCATGTGGTCGGTACCGACCCTGCTTTGAATTTCATTCGATTTCCGCCGAGTGCCAAACTGCCTCATTTCGTAGTCAGCCATGCCACGGTGCCGCTGGGTTCACGAACTCACGTGACTTCGTGTCACAGCCTTCATGATACGTCGCGTCGCCTTGCCTCAACTCGCCACGCACAAGAGCGGGCCAACAACACGACTTCAGGCATTTACCACAGACTCCTCAAAATGGAAACTCCGCATCACGAAAATGAGATGGACGATGATGAAGCGCTGAAGTACGCCATTGCCTTGTCCTTGCAAGATCAGCAAGCGACCCAGCAACAGCAGGCTGAAGAAGATGAGAAGCCACAAGCTGCGCAGACTAGTACGGGCAAAAACCTCGGCCTGGCGCAATTAGATCGCAGGGCCATGGAGCAGGAACGTCTACAAAGACTTGCCAATTCCAAACGACCTCGACCTTCACTCAGTGACGAAGACGATCTAGTCGAGATCTCACCGCCATCCAAGAAAAGAGCCGTGACTCGCGAGTCCAAGGCTTCGCCTCTACAGTTTCCTAGAGGCGTTGTCAGAAAGACATGGGCATATGGTTATCCACGACAGGGGGACGACATCAAAGTTGAAGAAGTTCTGCAGAAAGATCGTCTCGAGCTTGCTCTTCTATCCTCCTTCCAGTGGGATGAGGAATGGCTCATGTCAAAGGTAGACACGGGGAAAACGAAGCTGATCCTTTTGGCCTACGCCCAAAACCAAGCTCAGGTACGTAAGTTCACCCAACCGAAGATGCCCATCGGCGTGCGCTGACAGCCACTTCAGCAGCAGGACATGCGCAACAATGCTCCACCCAGGGTGCGGTTTTGCTTCCCACCGATGAAAGGCGCAGGTGCCATGCACTCCAAGCTCCAGCTTCTAAAGTACCCAGAGAGCTTGCGAGTGGTGATTCCCACGGGAAATCTTGTTCCATACGATTGGGGCGAGACCGGCGTTATGGAGAACGTATGGCGTCGCCTTCATGCTCAAACTCGCGTCACTGGACTAACGAACTCAGATGGTGTTTCTCATTGATTTGCCTCGCTTGTCTTCTCCAGACAAGCACGAAGAGACCCAGTTCAGTCAATCGTTGGCGCGGTTCTTGCAAGCAGCCGGCGTTGATGGCAATATAGTCGACAGCCTGCGTAATTACGATTTCACCCAGACGAAGCGATTAGGTTTCGTCTATACCATGTGAGTCGAGCCCCTTCAAAACAGCTCGTTGTGGGGTCTCAGGCTAATTCACAACCAGACCTGGTGGACATGCAGGCCAGTCGCAACGGGAAAATGGTGAAGCCCACTTACTTATATCGTGGCAAGTCGCCAGGAATCGACTGACATACGCCCAGGATATTATGGATTAGCAGAGAGTGTGCGCAGTCTTGGCCTGGCTACGACCATGCCTATCAAAGTCAACGTTGTTGTGCGTCCCCAACCGTCGCTTTTCAAAGGTTGACGAGTCCACGCAAGTCTGATACAGATTCTAGGCATCCTCACTCGGGGCTCTCAACTTCGACTTCCTCACAGCCATCTACGGTGCTTGCCAAGGTGATTGAGAATACGGCACGCGTACTAGGCGACCAATTCTAACATCTTTGGCAGGTGACACTTCACGGCAAACAGACAACAAGAGACTGGATCGCAAAGGAGGCACGAAACCGACGGAGCCTCCACAAAGTGTCAAGCAGCACTTGCTAATTCACTTCCCGACTGCCGAGACAGTGTCGCGCAGTCGAGGTGGCAAAGGGGTGAGTGCTTTCCCGTTCACCTCAGCAGGCTGCGTATCGCACCGTCGGCTTGTGGGCAGAATGGTCGAGACCAGTGGCCGTGGCGTCGCTCAGGGTACCATGCTAACGGAATCACCTCGCTACGGCAGGCAGGAGGAACGATATGTCTCCAGTCGAAATGGTGGAATTCCGCCACTTTCCCCAGAGACCTCGTGCGGGACTGCGTGAGCACGAGAGCGGGTATGCTCATGCACAACAAACTCATCACTGTGACCCGACTGGACGAGCCGAATGGAAGTGGCTGGACGTACGTGGGCAGTGCCAACTTGTCCGAAAGTGCTTGGTATGTCGAATGATTCCTCATCCGTGGGCCCAGCCGATGCGACCTGCGATCCCATCGGGGGCGGGGCGCCCAGGGGCTGATCCGTACTTTTAGGGGTCTTTTGTCCAAGAGCTTGAAGCTAAACTGCCGGAATTGGGAGTGCGGAGTGGTCATTCCTGACGGCACGCTGGGAAGCAGTATTCCCACACCGTTGCAGCTCCCTGGCCGGCCTTACCAGGCGTCCGACGAGCCTTGGTTCAGCCATCAATGGTGAGCTATGCTCTGCTAGGTAATTACCTATCACCCACCATGTGTCACGATGGCCCTGGAATGTTGAGCGGGCGGAAGGATAGAGAGAGGGTGGGGGGCGCCGAAATCCGGTGGGCGATCAACAAAGGTGTTGCGCCCCGGCCTTGCCGCACGCCAGCACACACTACTTCGGCGTTTGCGGCAGGCCTTTTTGACAAAGCCCTCGCTTAATTGTCGACAGGTGGGCTGAGATACGCCGCTTTGGGGTCTGGTCTGACTTTTCCCGCATCCCCCACTCCCTGGTGGCCGTGGTTGCGCGGCAGGCTTGCTCATCATCGCAGAGGAGGGGGGGGGCCGCCATGCGCAGTCACATGCCAACCAGCCAAATCTGGTCCGCAGGCTATCAAGACGCAGTCGCGCTGGATCCTCACAGAGCCCGCACAGAGGGCGAACATGTGCTGCTCAGGTATAGCTGTGATGAACAAAAAGTCCTTTCCGGAGGACATAGCACATGTGCATATTCATCAAGCGATGATACAATATCAATTAATGCAGCGTATTGGTCTTAACTATAAGCCGAGCCTGCTTTTGTCCCCTGCCGCCAATGTAGCGAAAGGGGTATCCAAATCAATCAATCCTCTCCATGAAATTCAACTTCAAGCCTCTTAAACTCCCAAACGCCGCCTTGTTGATAGTGCCGCCACCGTGAGGTAGCTTTTGCTGACATCTATCGCCTTGTATCGCCCTGGATATCAAAACTCCCATAACACCGACGCTGTATGATGTGATAGTCCAAAACCTCATTCGCCGTGTACCGTGTGACCTTTCTTGGCCTGAGGGCTTCGGCCAGCAACAACATGGCTTTCATGCCGATCGGGGGACCGCTGTTCCTAGTACGGCGCGGGCCCCCCATCGTTGTGCTCGACATAGTAGTAGCTCGCGGTATCCATACCGTCGTGCACGACCTCGTTGTCCTCCTGGTGGTCGTGATGGTGAAGAGCAGCAGACGAGGAGCCAAAGCCGTTTGCCATCTCAGATGGGAACAGGGCTGGGTTGTCTGGTGTGTATACCGTACTCTGAGAGCTGCCTGTCATGCCATTTGCCTGAGGATGAGACGAGAAGTCAGCAGAGCTGGACAGCATGTACTCGCTGCCACTCTGTGTAAAGGAGGTATCAAGGCCGCCGAAGCTGTGGCCGGGGAATGGCCCGGTATGGGCAGTGACTTGATTGGGGTTGAAGTGCTGCATCGCACTGTTGCTGGACTGTTGATGATGATGCTGCTGCTGCTGCTGTTGCCCATGCTGCTGGAGATGAAGGGTAGGCTGGGCTGCATGGTGCGGCTGGGCTGCCATCTGCAAGTGTCCATAGTCTTGGTTCATCATGTCCATCGAATGGGCTGCGGGTAAAGGCTGCATCTGCTCGTGATCATATCCCGGCATGGAGGTTGGGACTATGCCGGAGGGGAAACCCATGTGTGATCCTTGGGGATGCTGCATGTGCATGGCAGCGAGTCCAGTGGGCGAGAAGGGGTTGTTCAGGTCTGGGGAGATCTGCGGTCCCTGTGCACCGACTTGAAGGAAATGGGCGGGGATGTAATGGCGACCGTCCGCCATGCGAACTGCTTCGCCGCCAAAGTCGCTGATGGTCGCTCGGAATTGCTGCTGGAAGAGGAGCTCGGCACGAATGCGCAGGCCGCAGAACTCTTCACACTGACTGGGGCGCCTCAGTTTGCCCGACAAGGCATCGTCGATTGTGTAGTAAGAAACCAGGTGATGATTGATATTGTTGTACTTGATGCTGATCGTCTTTTTGACCAGGCCATCAGGCTCCTTGAAATCGTAGCTATCAGTCAGGGACCCAATAATGTCGCGCAGAGGATCTCTGGGCGCATCAGAGCCCTCGGGCACCTGAGTGCCGTTGCTGGCAGCAGAGGCCGCGGCCCGGGCGTCACCGTTGGCACTCAGCGACAGGCGAGACGGATCTGCCATGTGACTCGAGGGCGGCGTATGCTCCTTTTTGACGATGCCGCCACTCTGGGAGCGCCTGTTGCTGCTGCTTTCGCTCTTGTTCTTGAGGGCGCGCTTCTTCTCGCCGGGATTGTTGCTTGGAACGATCTCGCGGTAGACCAAGAAATTGTTCAAAATGCGGCTTGGGCTCCAGTTCACGCCGTCCGTCCAGCGCTTGATTCCGGAGGATTCTTCCTCGTAGACAAAGATGTGCCCGCTCTTGATGAGCTGGGCTCGCTCTCGGTCATGAGGCCGACGGGGTACATGATTAAACTTGCCTGCAAGGCAGGCCTCGAAAAGGATCAACGCATCAAAGGTGTTGAACACTTCGCCGACAAAGGTTGGAGTGAGAGCACCCGAAGTGCTACCTCCGTTGTGCGGAGGCAAAGTCGTGTTAGACATGGAAAGAGAGGGGTCAGTTGGTGTCTTGGTTGTGATGTAACTTGAGAGTATTCTGAGTCGAGCTCTAGTTGGAATTGGCCCTGGGATAGGGAACTTAGTCTTGGATGTAATGACGGTTGCTGAAGTGGAAAGTTGACAGAGTGCAAGTCAAAGTAGTTGCTGTGGACGTGGCGGATGGATCAATTGCTTTTATGCGAAGCCAGACGCCCCCAAAGCGACCGCAATTCTTGTGCGCAGAGTCTCTTGTTAAAGTGCAAGCGGCGCGAGGGTCGGCTCGTGTTGCGACAGGTGGTGACCCAACACAATACCTATGCAGCTTCGACGACGCAGTCCGTCCGACGTAATCAGTTGGGCCCTAGGGCTCCTCGGTCGATGGCGTTGACCCAAAAAGAGGTCAGCTGAGAGAGGGAGGAAGTCAGGCGGCGCTAAGACGAGCAAGATGTGGCCCAGAAAGGTGCCGAGTTGAACAATAGACTGGAGCGGAAGAGAGGCTAGCAGATATGTCTTGCTGGCGTCGAGATGGCCCGGTAGCAGGCGTTGTTGCGGCTAAAAGTGTCGTGGACAGTTTTGGGGCACGCCCAGAGACCAGAGCTGGCGAAGCTGTAGTCGGGACGGCCCTTCGAGATGCGAGGTGCTAGTATGAAAGGAGGAGAGGAGGAGATTGGGCCAGCCGATGGGCAAAATGTGCTCAGAGAGCAAGTAGCGAGGCGTACTGGATCTTGGCGAGCAGCCTCTTGGTTCGGCTGATAGCGTTTGTCGACGTCCCAGTCCAGGCGAGGCTCAGTCGTTGTTAGGGGCGCTGTGGCAGAAGATGGTTTGACCGGAGAGGAACCTTGTTCAAACGGAACGGCGCGAGGAGCACCAGGAACCCAAAGTCAATGTGGGCTAGCAGGTCAACAAAAGTGGCATGCGAGTTCCTGCATTACAATGGGCGAGCTGCTGCCGGCCAGAAAGTGATGGTCCGCCTGGCAGGAACAAAAGGTTGTCGCCGTGGATCTACCTGCGGTAGGGCTGCCGTTCAGGAGCTTTCCGAGCAAACCGGGCAAGTACGTTCCTCTTGACGAAGGACAGGGGTCGGTGTGAGCGGGCAGGTGGAAGACGGGCAAGAAAGAACCCTCGCCGGGGGCAGAGGTAAGATTCAAGTGATGTGAACAAGGCGCAGGTGAGCTGGCGCGATGAGGAGATGGCCGACCTTTCGGTGAATGAACGTGAGCAGTTGTTGCTGTGCTCTGGTCTGGAATGAGTTGCGAGAGAGGTTTGCACGCATCGGGCGCAAGCACACTTGGCGTCAATCAGTGCATCCGTCAGAAATTTCCGTTGGTGGTGAGTCGGGAGAGGTCGTGAAGGACAAGCAGGCAGGCACGCACGCAGGCAGGCAGGCACACTGGGCAGGAGCGCTCAAAGGCAGGCACGTAGCACGCAGAGAGAGATAGATGGTTGGACGTCTCTCGACGGACTCGGATGCAGCTCGACGGGGCTTTTGGCTCTGGCTCTCGCTGTAGCTCTGGTCCTGGGTCTTGGTCTGGCTCGTTTCTCGACTCCCAGATCCGGGGCCCGACCGGGGGACCAAGGGGAGTTGCGCCTGGCCAGCATCCGTCCGGGCTGCGTGCTAGGAAGCGGCGTTCCCTGGGCCTTGTTGCTTGCAGTCTAGCCTGGGTGGAGGCCGGCAGCGGCGTGGGATCGCTCTGCGCCCTCCTCGGCGTCTCTGGAAGCTGCGACCAATGAGGACCTCGGGCCCGCCAGTCCACCATCTCTATCAAGTCCACTTGGCTCCCCGCCCTCCCCTCTCACGCCATGGTCCGGACTTGCGATTTGACGTCTGCAATCGTCGAACTAATACCACCTAACTACGCCTACCTTAGACGGGCCCGTCTGCTGCTCGCTTGTCTGTTCCGTCCCGGCCTCCATGTGTGTGGGGCACACAGTCTGCTGTATGTACAGTAGCATGGACGAGCTCGGCTTGCCGTGGGAAACGGACTCGTCTCGACGACGATCGGATGGATGGATATCCACCTCTCATGGAGCTGGGCTGGCTGATCATGGGCACTATCCGCTGAGAGACTTGCCGTTTCCAGCAGTCCCAGCCTCCCTGGGTGGCCCGCGCGGTCCTGCGCGTCCCAGACAAGGATGGCCAAGACATGGATCGCTCAACACCGTTCCTAACCCTACCCTGGACGCCCCTACTGTTAATTCGGTATGGAAATTATTGGTTCATTTATGCGAATAATTATGGCGGCTCAATGGACCTTGGACCTACGTAGCCGCACGACACGAGTGCCGGACGCGCATCGGGGCTATCCTTGCCGATACCATCCAGCCTTCGCAGCGACCGTGATCGAGAACTGCGCACCTTGCGGTCGATCACTTTCGCAAAAACACACAGAGGCCTGCTTCCGTACTTACGTAGCCACGTACCTACGTAGTGCGTACGTACTCGCCCATCGACGGTGTCGGAAACCGACTCAGCCTCGGAGGGTCTCTCGGGGGAGCGAGTCTGCTCTGTGCCCCGCAGCACCGTGGAGCCGTAACGTCGAGACCTTGTGCTGGTGAAATGCTCAGGCTAGCGGGACGGTGGAAACCATGCAGGTCTCGACTCTTCTTCACAAACGCACCACACGCATCGAGACGGACGTGTGCAATACAGGGCCCCGCATTCCGGCCTCTGGTCCCCTCGGGAACGCACAGCAAGGCGAGAAGAAATGTGCCGCCGCCCGTACATGCACGTACGGTAAGCGGAAACGGACAGTTGGAGGCGCACCCTGTCGGGGTATTGGCCAGCTCGGCGGGGTCGCCGTTCAACGGTCTATCTGCCGCAGGAACTCGGCCCCGTCAGTGACGGACAAAAGTCAACGGGCTGCGCGCTGTTGGGGCGAGGACTTGGCAGGGCGCCAGGGACTTGGAACGCGTGCCAGGCCAGTCGCCCCAAACTAGCGTACTACACATTGTGCCTACATTGCATTGCAGCCCTGCTCTGTGTTTCGCAAAGAAAGAAAGAAAGTAGCTTACGAAGCGCACACACTTATTCATTGCTCTTGGAGCGTGTCTGGTCTTTGGTGCGATGAGTCAGCATCAAGCTCAACCTAAAAGGAGGGCAGCACAAGGCAAGGTGCCCGCCCTGCCACACCGAGCTAACTTGAAGACCCGCCAGTGGGCTGCTGCGGACCCACTCTCCCAAGAACGGCCCATCCTTGTCATCCCCTGCTCCGCCGCGTGCAGCGGCGCAGCCACAACACACAAGACCCACAAACCCATGACGATACGGGACTCGCCCTGAGCTGCCGTGGGCGGTGCGCGAGGCACCTACAGTACGTACATGTATTAAGGTATGATCATTTGCGGTTATTAGTTTCGGTTTGGCACCAACTCCGTCACCAAACTGGTTGTGCTCGCTCGCTCTGTTCTTTCAGGACGCATGCAGCGGAGGCCCTTGTTGAGCGTCGAGCAAGTACCAAGTGATTACGTAGGTACAATGGGGACGCCGAGACGGGCTGCAGCGCGACGGATATCGCCGTAAATCACAGTAGAGACGCAAGGCAGGGAATTGCCACGCTCGCCAGATCGCACACTCCCATCGCTGGCAGTCCCATCGCTGGCAGTCCCATCGCTGGAAGTCCCATCGCTACCTCTTGACTGCACAGACTGCCCAGTAGTTTGACCAGGCCATCGTCGGCATGCTCTGCGGCACTGTTCGCCATCCCTTGTGCCTCGTGGAGGGTCCGCACGTTGAGCTTGGCGCAAATATTGCATCAAGACGACAAAGCCCATGCCCAATCAGGCGTTGGGGTCGATACCACACCACAGCCTCAGCACATGGCATCCGACAACCTGCGGCCAGCCTCTGACACATAGTAATCAAAGGTGAGGCAGAGATGGCATGTCACTTAGCAGGGTCCTTGCGTTGCAAGTATGCACAGCAATTATCGATATTTGCTCCCAGTTCAAGATACGATAGGCCAAACGCGTGTGTGCATGGATGCTGCATGCATGCATGCGACTGCCGGCTGCAGTTGGCGACACATCCCCCGGACGGGCCCCGCTCTTCCGCCCGCTGGCAACGCCATGGCAGCGCTGTGCTCCGCAGGCTCAGGGCTGCGGCTGCCTGCATCCCCTGCCCACCTCACCTCACCTCGCTCGCCCTGCCCGCGCACGGTTCCTCCAACGCCATCATGATCTGCTTGCGCCCGCCAGCGATTCCTCAGACGCCGCACAGCATCAACGCCGCTCGGGGATAATGGCCATGATGGTTATATCCCCATGAACCCGTATCCAGCTGGCACACACACCCCTTGGCACCGCATCCCCAGCGAGCATCAAAAGCTCCCTTCCTCGTGTGTACACGCGTACATGATGACATTCTCCCTCGACGACGCCATGATGCTCACACACCTGTTTATTGCAAGCGGTTCCGATCATGAGTGATGAATCGGCGACACGTCCGACGCGGAAGCCATGGCTCCACCCCACGTCCTCTCGAGTCATCCTGTTCCCACGTTTGAAGCTCGCTCGCGCCAAAATCTCCTGTCTCTCCTGCAAGGCACCGTCCCAAGAACGGTTCCGCTGCTGCTGCTGCTGCTGCCCCCCCCCCCACCCCACGCCGCTGGGAGCCGTCAGCGGGCCTCCCTCCCATTGTCAGCGAGCGGAGGCGGGCAGCTCGTTCGCATCCTGCGGCTCCAAGAAGCGGCCTTCAGTGCATGATTGTCGGAATCCCTCCATTCTCTCCCAGCCCCCGGGGCCCATGTTTGACGCATGCCACGTTCATTCTGCGCAACCCTGGTGCTTTTGGGCACTGATGCTGGGTCTCGGATGCCGCTATCATTCCCATGCGGTGCCGGGAACCTTAGCCGCGCCGCCTATTCGTTGGCGTCGAAATGATCATGCATCCCAGCCCTGCAAGGCCAATCGCTTCTGGCATCGTCGAGCAGCAAGCCTAGCAGGCATGCAGGTGTCGTGTGGAGGTGTCGGGTTTTTTGTTGCCTGCCTGTCACAAAAATGGAGAGAGAGAGAGCATCGGTTTCTCTTGCTCGCCTTACCCTCCTTTACGAATTACCCCAACAACATGTCCCCGCACCTGGCGACAACGCGCGTCGGCCATGAGAGACGGGAGAGCAGCATCAGCATCTTTCACCTGCGCTGATGAGCTCGGATCTCACGGAGAAGGCATTCTCTCGGATGCGGCAGTCTATTCACTGATTCCCTGCCCTGCGCCCTCATGTGCACGTGCAACAAGTCACGGCTCTCTCTCACTTCATGGCACTTTGAGAGCGTCGAGCAAGCGTGGCAGCACAGGCGAATCGGGTACGTGCCATCATTGACAAATGCGACAGACCCATCATGTCGATCCTTCTCGGCCATGTCGAGTCGGCCCTTGTGCATAACTACTACTACAGCGGCAGAGCTTCACGCAAGACGGAGCAATTTTTCCTCGTGGAAAACTACGTACCTAGACTACTTGGTAGAGGCTCAAGATAATCGGAGTGCAGAGGCACAGCCTCCATGTCTGACTCGTGCGGATCATTGCCATCCCCGGCTGGGATTATAGTGCAGAGTGCGAAGCGCGAGGATGATCACCGGTTGATCAGCGGCTCTAGTGCGGATGCCTACAACACTGCGAATGAAGCTAGAGGTGTAATATGCCGCAACGCTTGCTGACTCTCATGCGACTGAAACAGGTCAGATGTGTGCCTGATGTGTTCCCCCTCATCTAACCATCCTTCAGGTATCGCTCAGTCGCGTCTACCGGGCGCAAACCCCTCTCCCCTCTCCCATCCCTCGTGAACTGCTGCCTCGACCGTCGTGTAAGAACCGGATATGCCTTGTAACGCCATTGCCAAGCAACCTGGCAAATGTAGAATGCAAAAAAAGAGAATCCTGCCCTGTCCATCATCCTCGAAACCAGCATAGTTTTCTTCATACATCCCATAGTTTCCTTCAGCAGCAGTGGCAGACCTCCTGCTGCCTCAATATGGGTGTTGGCCAGGTGATTCGCTCAAGAAACCCATGCTTTCAGTTGATCGTCGAAGTCCGTTGGTATTCTGCCGCTTTGTGGGAGGCTGCACGGGCTGGTCGTCTTCATCGTCGTCTGATAGAGTAAGGTCAATCACCTGTGGTGCTGGCCGTTTCGTGCTGGTGGATGCCACACCCCGAGGCCCGAGACTTGTGGAAGAGGGCCTTGTCCCTGACGGCGAGGCACTAGAAAGTGAGGCCGTTGTCTGAGGGGTTTCGATCCGAGACCGGCTGATCGAATTCACTTCAGAGATCTCAATCTCATCATCCCCGTCCCCGAGATGGTTGCCATTCGATCTGCCCCTGTCATAGTCACCGGATTTGACGGTCCACTCCCCGTTCGGATTGATCGTGACGGTTTCCTGGGAACTGGACGTCCTCGCCAGGATGTCTTTGACATATCTGTCACTTGTTAGTCTGGCCTATGACACGACTCGGGAGACTCACTCATCGACAGCCATTTGCTCAAAGGAAACGGACTTGTTGCATATTGGACATTTCCACTGCGGGCCCTGTTCCTGCAGCTGCAAATACGAAGTCGCATCAAAGCACTGAATGTGGGTGCATTGTGTCCCGCGACATGGCGTCTGGAGCCTCATGTATGACAGTGGGCATTTGAGGCTGAGCACTGATGATGTTGCCACAACATCTGGATCCGCATTCTTCTTGTTGACTGTGATCTGTGTTAGTCCAGTCTCGGGCTCTGTCTCGTGGAACGCACTCTCAGCCATCACCGAGTCTTTGGGTATCCTCTGGCGCGTCTCCAGCTGCTTCGCCAGCTCTTCAACGGTGTTGATTTTGCAAAGATATACAGCCACGTAGAATTTCTACGTCTGGTTAGTGCATACGTGACTTCAGCGGACGGGCATACCACGAACCTTTTGAGTCAACGCATAAGTGAGCTCAACTTTATTCGGATAGTTGCTTTGCTTCAGGCGGAGCGCGCTCGTGATGTCAACCGGTCTCGTAGACCCTGGCTTGTTTTTCAGGCCACGCAAGTTCGCCTTGAAGTCGCCTCCGTTGATCTTGATCTCCGACTGCTGGGGAAAGGCAACGTGCTGCACGCCGACGTTGTCACCTGCGCAGAAAAGCATGATCCTGTACGACGGATCGTTCACACAGCGTTGCAGATAAGGCTTGTCGTTAACGCGAAGCAACATGTGTACGCTGTGACGATGGTGGGCCATGGCTGGACGCAACTGTCAGAGGAAAGATGGTGAATTCGTAGAGGGGTGTACTTACGCTCACATATGAGAACGTCTCCCACTTGTGTTTCAATTGTGTAGAACGGACTCGGATGAAAGACCAGGCCGGGCCGTGAGGGCGGCGGGTATGCAACACTATTTGCAGAAGACAAGCTGGGCCCATTGCCATAGCCTGGCACATACTGGGTGGATGTCGCAAGTCTTGGTGCGCTTGAGCCAGTAGAAGGGGGAAACGGATTCGTATGCTGAGAACGTCCCATGGCAGGCTTTTGCGGGCTGGACGCAGCGCTCGCAATGCCCATGCGTACTTGTTCGAAGCGATGCAAGTCTTGTTGGTTGTACGCGTCTTGGACAACTGAAAGGAAAGGATTGTATTAGCTGACTGGTGAACATGAGGATGAAGGCGGGAGGCTGCCGGATCGTGCTTCAGACGACCGATTTGCATGGACGAGGGCATGGTAAGGTAAGGTAGTCAGCGCGACGGGGTGAGTGAAAGGAACTTACGATCTGATATGCGGCGCTGGAGATCAGCCTTGACACCACTGCTTTTCAACCCATTCACTTGACATATGAACTGGAGCTGCTTGTTGAATAGGCCACTGCTCTTGATCTGACGTAGGACAGTATCAAGTTCTTTGCGACTGATTTTCGTGGCCGAAGTCGCATAACCACTGTCGGCCGAGTCGACATAGCCCGATGATGGCTGCGAGCCGCCACCAAGGCCATTTGATGCGCCAGGTGGCACGTAGCCGGACATTCTGGTCGTGATGTTCCGCTCTTGCCGTGTAGCGCTCGCATCCAATATGCACGGCTGGTCTCCCACAGGAGCGACCACCTCGTGGGCGCGCCTGCCCTAGTCGTTCGATGTCGCTCTACGCTCGCTATCGCTCCAGTGCGACGATTTCGCGAACGACCAGGTCAAGATGTGGCCCAGGAGCACAGAGTTGTTCCAAAAGAAAAAAGAAACCAGTGTGTCATGCGATCTGCGGCAGACCTGACGTTCCTTCCCTCGGCGCGCTGCACGCGGGCAGCCCGTTCACGGATCTCGAGCGGCGAAATCTCTCCCGATAACACGATACAGTAGTGCGCATATCACGACCGTAAGTTGGCGACGAGTCCTATATTTATCGATCCAGAGGAAGCACTGCGGTTCGAGAAAGAGGTGTTGTCGATCGTCTCGCTGTCCAGTTCGAAAAATGGTGCGAAGTATGGATGACGCTCGCGATACGTGAGTCAAGTTCGGATCGGACTTCGTAGTTCGGAAGCACGCTGCTGCATTCACCCAGCGGTGGGAGTGTTACTTTGTGCTGCGGCTGAAGTGTTCTTGCGAGCGCCAGATCTTGGTGGTAGGTGCAAGTGAAGATGATAGCTACCTAGGACTACGACGACAGTGACGCCGTTGTCACCATCGCTACAGATCCGCAGGCTGCCTTACCAATAAAGTGGTTTTCGGTGGCCTGTCGTCTGCGGGAAGCTACATGCCGTGCCTACCCTGAACAAGCGCCACGCATCATTGGATGGCTGCTGGCCTGGGGCTGGGTCGATGCCGCTGCTGGTACGGAGTGCTCCGCACAGCGCAGCTCCCTCATCCACTTGGCTCATCAGCCACAGGGTCCAATTCAGCTTTTCAGTCTGAAGTCCTTGTGAAACGCTCGTTCACCACATTGCCCACAAACCAGTGTTCGAACTTCACATTTATTTCAGTCGCAATACATGGCAATTTCGGATTCGTACTAGACAGTCATTTTCTACTCATTTTGTTGAACCGCCACCATGGCAAAGAGCTCGAGATCTAGCGCCAAAAAATTCAACAACCAGCGCAAGGCGGCAGAAATCTTCGGGCCTGTTGAGGCTGCGCGAGCCGAACGACTCTCGCAGCGTCTCCTCGAGCTGGCCAAGCAGCCAAAGCCAGAGACGTCCGATGTGGACATGAACGCGGAGGGTATTGCGCCTTCATCTATGGACATGCGCTCAGAGAGCTGATCGATTGCAGAATCGGCCGAAGAGAAGACCAAAGCAGACAAGGCTGATGACGCCGAGGAGAACGGTTTGTTGGCTGTGATCTTGAGCAATAAGAAGACCCCACTGATATCTAGCAGCTATGGAGGTAGAGACTCTGTCAAAGCCATCGACCTCGCGCGTGAGCAAGCGTGGCAGCATCGTCAAGAAAAGGCAGAAGAAGTCCAAGATTGTCTTTCCCAAGTATACTGATCGCGCTGGGCACAAGAAGAAGGCCGGCAAGTAGAGTCGAGATTGAGCTCAATTCTATCACGAAGTAATGATACCCTCAATACCTTGATCATGATTTCTTTTGTTTTGTTCACACTATTATGTGAGTGCGTATCGTTTCGACGTGCAAATCGATGTCCTGCACCAGCCTCGTGTGGCGTCGGGCCGGGGGTGTCTGTCAGGACCCCATGCCAAGCCAGGTGAACCCTTTTGACCATAGTCGCGGCTCGTCGCGCCTCACCTCCTTTGGGACGACTGGAGATGACAAGCATCGCGTGTCTCGTATAATTTCCTCATTCACTCAATGGAACCGCTAGTGCGGCGTTGCGCCGACTGTCCTTCTTTTGTCTAGTACCAGACCTCTTCTGTGGCTGTTGTCGCAGCAAAGGCCAGAGTGTGCAGGGCACACACCAAACTCCGAACTCTGTTGCGATCATGGACCGCCGGAAATGGTTCACCAGCGCTCTGCTAGCCTGCGCGAATGCACTGATACCGTTATCATTGATCGTTTTTGCAACCGGATTCTTCCCATACAAGCCTTTCCTGCAAGGCCTCGCCCAATATGAGGCCCTCGAGCTGGGGCCGCCGCCTGCGGGACAGTTTGACAAGCTCATCTTCATGGTGATCGATGCGCTGAGAAGGTAGACGGCGTGACCTGGGTCCACCACATCTACCAAATCTCTGACGACGGCAGTGACTTTGTTTACTCGAAAGACTCTGGTTTTCACTTCACGCAACAGTTTGTCCAAGCAACGCATTGCTCTTGGGGAAGCCGTCACTGATGGTGTCAAGGCTCATCCGCGATGGAAAAGCAATCCCCTTTACTGCCAACGCCAGGTCGCCGACTGTCACCATGCCCAAGATCAAGTCGATCACCACGGGCTCCGTCCCTTCGTTTGTCGATCTCATCCTCAACATTGACGAGGGGGACAAGTCTTCCAGCCTGGCCGCGCAGGATACCTGGCTCGCTCAGCTCAAGGCCAAGGACACTGGAAAACTCGTCATGTATGGCGATGACACGTGGCTGAAACTGTTCCCGGACACTTTTGACAGAGCAGACGGCACGTCAAGTTTCTTCGTGGCGGTAAGTTTGCATGGAGCAGTGGATAGCAGAAACCTTACCATGAGAAGGACTTCACCGAGGTTGATCACAATGTGACTCGCAATATCCCAGGTGAACTCGAGAATGACGACTGGGGATTGATGGTCCTCCATTATCTCGGCCTTGATCATATTGGTCACAAGTCCGGGCCGAGAAGGTCAGGAGACGTCCATCTAGTCTGGTCTGGTTTCCACGTTCGCTAACCTCGACAGTGTCAACATGTTGCCAAAGCAAAAGGAAATGGACGGCATCATCAGGGATATCTATGGGGCAATCGAGGCAACCGAGCATCTACAATCCACGCTTTTCGTGGTGTGTGGGGACCATGGTATGAATGACGCCGGCAATCATGGCGCGTCTTCCCCTAGCGAGACATCACCAGCACTTTTCTTCATGTCACCCCGGATGCAGAGCTTGAACATCAGCCATCCCTCGCCAGCACAGCCGCATGGCGACTTTGCTTACTATGGCGAGGTTGAGCAATCGGACATTGCTCCAACGATTGCCGCCCTGCTCGGCTTCCCCATCTCCAAGAACAACCTAGGGGCCATCATCCCAGACTTCCTACCCTTCTGGTCTGATCCCAAAGATCAGGTTCAGATTCTTCTGCGGAATGCAAGACAGATTCTCAAGATCGTCACAGCGACCTTTGGCAACGATTTATTCGACAACGACAGTCCAACTGACCCATGCGCGCTTGAAGCAACGACTGTTCACGTCTTGGCCTGCGCTTGGCGGCGACTCAGCCAAGATGCGTCTTTGGTAGCCATGGATGAAGATGCCAGCCGACCATGGGTGGCCGCCACCATTGTTTGGCTGCGCGAGGCACAAGACTTGATGAGCAGCATGGCTTCCAACTACAACATGTTCCGGCTCTACCTTGGCACAGGACTAGTACTCATGACAGCGGGCCTGACTTTTTCAACAATGTGCCTCAGCCCACATCAGCCATCCGAGACAGGCCTCTTCTCGGCGCTCCTGCTCGCTGTGCTGTACGGTCTCATGATGTTTGCCAGCAGCTTTGTGGAGGAGGAACATCATTTCTGGTATTGGGCGTTGACTCTGTGGATGGCTCACCTCGGTTCGCGCGAGATTCGAAGGTCAGCATCATCCCTCTCTCGCTTCGTTACAGGACTGATAAACCCCAGGTCTCCTCGCACTCGTACTTTCCTTTGGCCAGTGGCAGGGCTCGCTATCCTTCGCCTCCTGCGGGCTTGGAACCAGACAGGCCAGAAGTTTGCGGGAGCATCAGACGTTGTCAAGGCATTCATCATGCCCCGGCCCGAGTACTTATGGATGCTAATTGTAATGATGTACGGCCTCACAGCACTGGAGATCTTTGGTGGGCTCGACGTCCTACCAACCTTCCTACGTGCCATCTACGCTGTTGCCACCGTACTCTCGGCACTCAGCTTCAAGTTGGCTTTCACGGCTGCGGACGCTCCGGAGCTGGAGATTGGCATGGCGCATCTCATACGGTCCATGTATGAAGTGCCGCTGTCAACCAATGCGCGGTTCACTTTTGGCCTGCTGGGGGTTGGCTCTCTTCTCGCCACGTATCAAAGCCTCACGACTGATCGCGCCGAACGTTCAGGTACCGGCCACCCACCCTAGGAAGCAATTCGAGCGTCAAGTCTGCTAACTACTGAATCTCATAGCCCGTCTGTTCCACGCACTCTGCACAGTCTTGGCAATGACCCAATCGCGAGCTACAAACATCCCGATCCTCCTGCTCTCGTCGTTACTCCTACGGCTCCTCCAGTCGCTGCGCATGTCGGCACATCACATCACAACCACGTCCATCCTGCTCCAGTTTGCCACCTTCTTCGCGTACGGCGGAACGAATGCCGTGTCTTCTGTCGATCTGTCGAGCGCGTACAATGGCATTGACGGCTTCAACGTCGTGGCCGTCGGGGTCCTCACGTTCCTCAGCAACTGGGCCGGACCCGTCTTTTGGACGACTGCAACCAATGCTCTGCTGACGGAGCAATCGAGGCGAGGCGAGAGAAACGTTCTCAGAAAGCACGTTATGCTCACCACGCTGTTTACCACGATAAGCGTGGCCTTTGTCATGGCAGCGTGCACCGCGTTGAGGACACACCTGTTTATCTGGACTGTCTTCTCCCCAAAGTATTTGTACTGCATGGCTTGGAGCCTGGGACAGCACCTTGTCGTCAATGTGGTCCTAGGAAGTGTTCTATTCTGCCTTGGAACTTGCAAGAACGATTAGACCGAGGAATATATATACCATAAATTATGACAGAAATATCGATTTGCCGGAACTCCGTATTGATAACATGCTGCCTGCTTCAACGGTCTCACCCGAGAAGTACACCATCCTTCATATCGTCGTTACTCTCGTTCATTCGGCCCACCAGATCCAAGACCGCACTACGACGCTTGCGTGTCGTCACCTGCCTCTGTTCTACTCTCATCGTCAAGGTTCATGTCTTCCTCCTTCTTTAGTACAACAGTGTCCTCGGGGCTCTCCTCCTCTTCTGGCATGCTAGTGGACTCCATAGCCGACCGGTCCTCCGTACCTGGTCTGTCAGATGGCGCCGTGCTACTCCTGACACTTGCTCGGAGATCTGTTGGCGCGGACTTGCCATCGTCCAATCCGTTGACAATCTTGCCCAGGCTGACATGCACCTTGTAAAGTGCGTTTCGGCTTGTGGCATCCGTCAGAAGTCCATCCTCCACAGCACATGATACCTCGGTATATGTCTCCCGAAGACGATCTGGAGACGAGCCAGGTGAAATATAGAGCTTGCCTAGCAACGAGGCAAGCAGCTTCTTTTCGTCTTCTGCACCAAAATTAGCATCAAGTACACCGCATGACCATGTTGGCTGGCTTACTGCTAATGTTCGAATTTAGCCTTTCGAGAATATCCATGGCCAGCTCCAGATGAACGTCACCGTTGACATTCCTTTTCTCCGTGTCTGGTATGACGTTTGGCGTATAGCATTTTCTTGGGTCGGTCCAATCTACAAGACATGCGCCAATCGTGCTCAGACTGACCATGTCCTCGTCAACATCCACGTCATCGTCCTCAAAGTTCTCTCGGACGTTGATCAATGCGTGGAGTGCCTCCAGTGCTACGGAGCGCATGAGATCCTGGTTGTCTGGCCTTGAATAGCAGAAAACGGGCAAGAAGTAATTCAGAGCCTGTCTCACAGTCTGATTGTGGGCTGAGGCGGGATCGAAATACGCCACGACGAGGGACTTGAGCAAGTCATGGCTTGCCTCAGGGTCGCTGACTACGCGACCCAAGAGCAGCTTCGTGGCTGCTACTGTTGCCGCTGCCTGAACCTCGGCAGACTTGGCGTTGCCTCGCACAGCCTTCAGATAGACTTTGAGAAGGCCTGGTGTTGAAGTCAAGAGTTGCGCGCCGTGAACATTGAGGATATCGGTCAAGATGTGCAGGGCTGTGATTTGCAGGGCAGGGTGGCCCTTGCTGAAGAAGTGGATGAAGAGTCCCAAGTTCTCCTCGGCCAAGGACCGATCCAGCAGTGCACATAGGCCAAGACACTGCAGCCCTCTTTCACGCACCGGTGCTTCGTGGCTTCGAACTGCAGGCACAACTAGGTTGTTCAGCATGGATACCAAGTCGGCATTGTCTTGGAGGTTGCCGGCAACATGTGTCAGCATGCACTGAACAATATGCAGGCACTTCATGTTGACCAGGATCTCCTTGACCGCCTTGGCATGTGCTTCTTCTTCGCTCAATTCGGGCTTGCCGTCGCGCTTGCTGTTTTTCGCAAGGCCACTGGCTGAGCTGATCTCGGATCTCGCAGAATGAAAGCTCTCTCCATCCTCATCTTCGGCTGGTTCGTCCATGATCGTATCGTGGACATCGGCGACGGCTTCGAGGACGATACTGCAAAATTCCCGCTCGCCAGCCGCATCGGGGGAGCAGATCCCTTGCAGCACCTCGATGGTGAGCTTGGTGACCTCGTCGGGCATATCAGGGTCGGACAGGGAGGATCGCATCAAGGTGAACATTTTCCGACGGCCCACCTCGTCCGAGTAGTCGCAGGTCATGGCAATATGGAGCAGCTGCTCAACGATGAACTCCTGTTCCGTCGTGTCCTCCTCTTCATCGTCCCCCCCCTCTTGCTGGGAAACTCGCTTGATGGCTTCTTTCAGTGCATGCAGGTAGCGCTCCAGATAGAAAGCAAGCCTGGTTACTTCCGGAAGCTTTTCATCTATGAGGCGCTCGTATTTGCCGTTGCCTTCGTTGCGGCAAAAGTCGTTGTAACTGCGTGCCATGAAAGCAGACTCGGCCGACAGAGTTTCCCAGAACGCATTGTCCATTTCCACATTGGCGCGATAGTCAGGACGGCCCTCCCAGAAGCCTCGCATGGCCTCGAGCGCGACACCATTCTCAACACCAGAGTTGATCACATCAATACGCTCAAGAAGCTCCAGCAGTCCGTCAAAGTTGGGACCAGAATCGGCCTGCTCATCGCCTTCAGGGGGCACCCCAGCGCAGTCCTCGATCCATCGTTCGCGGAAAAGACGACCAGCCGCCTTTCGAACGTTCTCGTCTCTGTCACGCAAACCCCAGCGCAAGAGTTTCTCGCGCATGGAGAGTGATAAATGTCGAAAGTCGCCGAGCGAAGGCAATAGGCGAGAGTAGACGGTCCGTCTGGTCGCAGGGTCCTGGTCTCTCGCTCTTTCCAGAAGAAAAGGCAAGGTGGCTTGTGTGATTGGCAGTGTTATAAGTAAGGATTTCCGAACATCCGCAGCCGGGTCATTCTTGAGAACGTCAAGCAGCTTCTCCAACAAGCCACCTTGATCATCGTCACTGTCGTCCGAGTCCGTGCCCCCCTCTGCGTGATTGCCAGCAAGTCGACCCAGGCCCAGCACCGCTTGAGAACGGACCATTGCCTCCTTGTCGCGTATACGTTTGAGTAGTCCGTGGCGCAGCTTTTGGAACAAATCGTCATCAATCGCCTCGAGAGAATTGACAGTGAATGAAACCAATTGTGTCGCTCTGAAGCGCACGAACTTGTCTTTAGCGGTCATCAAAGGCAAGACAGCCTCCAGAAGCTGTGCCGCCAGTCGAGTGCTTGGTGTTTCGGGTAGAATACTGTCGTCTGCGCCTTCGTCTCCCAAGATCTCGTAATCCTTATCGCTCGCATGCCGAAGGAAGAAGCCGGTAAATTTGGTAATCTTTTCTCCCGCGCTTTCCGTCTTCTTCACTGGCATGACTTTCAGAACGCAGCGCACAAACTCGTTGTTGAATGTCGCCTCGTCAAACCCCTCCCCCGCACTGGTGTTGCCTGTGGAGGGCTCATAGCAGCATGCCTCATGAATTTTGCGTAAATTGACGGCTAGTTTTCGATGAGTCGCTGTCGTCTTCTGTGCCTCGCTAAATATGGAGCATATGCGCTGCCGTAGAGGATTATCGGGTGTGTCGTTTGGCTCCGCTGCCGCTGATCCATTAGATCCCCGACCACTGACCCTCGTTGTGCCCGCCGCACGTCCAGCTCGAGCTGCGGTCCGCGCGGGCATGGCAATGTCAGCAAATGAGAGCGTAGTTTTCAGTGGAAATCCGCTATGTCGCTCGCTGCGTGGATTATACTAGTATGGTTGTGTTTCTGAGATGGGAATGTTGAATCGGTTCTTTGTTTGGGTTCGTCGCGCGAAACGACGCGGTTGCTTGACCGGTCGCTCGTCAACAAGGTGCCAGATGCGGACTAGCGCCAGGGTCCCATTGTACGAAGCGCCAGCGGCGTCGCGCTGCATTGCTCCACCCCCTCCATCATCACGTGCGATAAGGCGAATATCCATGTTTCTTATCTGCTGCTATGCCCAACTTTTTTTTCTCGGTAGGCAGGCCATTACATACAGTGAGAAGGAGGCACCTGAGCTGTTCCTCCTGTTCGAAGCCCCGAGCCGATTCACCACATTGGTCTGGGCACGACGAGATCATGGCCAGTCAAGTTTCAGGCACCAAGAGGCCCTTATCTGAGGTCGAGGAGGGCATTGATGCCGCGGCGGAAGCCAGAATCGCACAGCAGATTGCTGAAGGCACACTCAAGACCGAACCTCGCCCCAAGTCGAAAAAGCCACGAGTTGAGGAGCGTCGATCCATCTTTGTCCGATCGCTGCCCCCAGGTGCTACCAATGAATCGCTCACGGAATTCTTCTCCGAGTATTTTCCCGTCAAGCATGCCACCGTGGTGGTCGACCAGGCGACCAAACAATCTCGAGGTTATGGGTTCGTGACCTTTGCAGATGCCGAGGACGCGCAACAGGCAAAGGCTGCACTGGACAAGAAGGTCTGGGATGGCCGCCATCTGAGGATAGACATTGCCGAGCCTCGAGCCCGCGGTGCCAAGGGCCAAGAGTCCGAGACGCCGAAACCCAAGCCTGGCAAACCCGACGCGCCGCAACCCACAAAGTTGATCGTGCGCAACCTGCCGTGGACCATCAAGACGAAGGAACAGCTCGAAAAGTTGTTTCTCAGTTTCGGCAAGGTGCGGTTTGCAGACCTGCCCCAGGATAAGGGTAAATTAAAGGGCTTCGGATTCGTCACGCTGCGCGGGAGGAAGAATGCTGAGAAGGCTTTGGAGGGCCTCAACGGCAAGGAGATTGATGGAAGACCGATCGCCGTGGATTGGGCCGTTGACAAGAAGACTTGGACGGCGGAGCAAGAAAGGAACGCCAGGACTGCGGCTGCCGATGCTGAAGACGACGACACTTCCTCCTCAGGCAGTTCTGATGAAGACGACGACGAGGACGAGGACGAGAGCGATGAGCGCGGTGCCTCTGCGAAGCCCAAAGACAAGGAACTGGACGATGACATGGAAAATTTCTTGAAAAACCACATGTCAAACATGGAAGATGAGGATGACGAGGACGATGAAGACGAAGACATGGAGGAACTCGAGGCAGCCAAAGACGACAGTGAGGTCAAGCGCCGGAAGACGACTGACAATGCGTCGACCCTCTTCATCCGCAACCTACCCTTCACGGCGACCGACGAGCAGGTCAAGGAGTTTTTCAACCACTTTGGCGCCGTGCGATACGCTCGCGTTGTCTACGACAAGGCCACCGACAAACCCGCTGGCACGGGCTTTGTCTGCTTCTTCAACGAGGAAGATGCAAAGTCGTGCGTCAAGAATGCTCCCCGACCGCAACAGTCGGTAGTCCCTGCCAAGTCCAAGCACTCGATTCTGCAGGACGAGAACGCGGATCCTGACGGTCGCTACACTCTGGATGGCCGCTTGCTGCAGGTCGCACAAGCGGTCAACAAGGAACAAGCTGCCAATCTGGCCGACAGCTCGCTTGCCCAGCGGCATGCCAAGGACAAGCGCAGACTGTACCTCTTGCAAGAGGGGCTCATCACACCTCGTTCCGGCCTGTTCAAGCTGTTGAGCCAGCAGGAGCTGCAGATGCGCGAGGCGAGTGCCGGGCAGAGGAAGAAGCTTGTGCAGAAGAACCCTAGTTTGCACCTGAGCTTGACCCGCCTGGCGCTGCGTAACATTCCTCGCAACATTGATTCCAAGGCCCTCAAGGAGCTAGCGCGCAAAGCAGTCGTCGGCTTCGCAAAGGAAGTCAAAGAAGGCAAGCGCCAGCCTCTTTCGAAAGAGGAGAACGCCCGTGACGGCAAGGACGCCAAGGAGAAAGAGCACGAGCGCAGAGCCAAGGGCAAAGGCATCGTCAGGCAAGCCAAGATCATCTTCGAAAGCACCCAAGGATCCAAGGTCAACGAGAAGAGCGGCGCCGGAAAGAGCCGTGGCTACGGCTTCATCGAGTACACCAGCCACCACTGGGCGCTCATGGGCTTGCGCTACCTCAACGGCATGCAGCTCGAAGGCGATAATGGTCGCAAGCAGCGCTTGATCGTCGAGTTCGCCATCGAGAACGCCCAGGTCGTGCAGAGGAGGAAAGCAGTCGAAGCAAGTGGAGCCCAGGGCCAACAAAGGGCGAAGGACAAGGAGTCTTCCAAACAAGCATCTACCGAGGACGAGAACAAGAAGACGGCCAAGATTCTAAAGGACAACAAGGAGGCTCGCGGGAAACGAGGCAAGGGCAAAAAGGGCAATATGAACAAGGGCCCCAAGGGCAAGAAAGAGGCCGACAAGGCCGGCAGCACGGCGGACAAGGCTACGCCTGCAGAGGGAACATCAGACATGAAGCAGAAACTCATTGCACGCACGAGGTTGATGCGCAAGAAGAAGGCCAAGGCTAGAGCTGGCTAGATGAAGGACGTGCGTGTTAGGGAACCGTTGGCTTGGTCTAGCGAGCAATGTTGATGAAAGCCAGGAATGTGGCGGACATGGAGCGGAGAGTATATTACTAAACTACGCAACTGGCAGATTTTGTTCATTTCAACCTCCTCTTGTGTGCCTCACCTCCAAAACCAACCGGCCTTGTGTCCATTCTTCTGAGATGTTTCACTTTCATCTCCTGGGGATGCCACGCGGTCAGGGGCAGGGTACATGGTATACGTCTCGGACCTGCCCACTTCAACCCCATCCTCATCAATCTCCTTTCGAATGACCTTGCAGTGAATGTAGCCATACTCGTCGCGATGCTCATCTTTCGACTCTTCAACCCGAATCTTGCGCTCCCCGGTAGATCGGCCATGCGTCAGTGTAGCTCCCAATGGCTGCTGCCCACGCTGTGGTGCACCGGTCTGCGACTCGTCCAAAGAAGCCGGTATCACTGCATCCGTGTGCTTTTTCTGCTCAGTGTGGGAAGCTTGGCCTTCCAGCTGCCGAACAATATCCCGGAACGCCCGTTCGGCTTTTGCAAATTCCTCTCCAATCTTAGTATCCACGCACGATGCATCGTCCCCATTCTTGTGATCAAGTCCTAACATAGACTCAATGATGTGAGGTAGAGGCTTCACGAAGCTTCTCGCGAAAGCATCCCATGTTTTCTGGCCTGATTCGGCGAGGTTCTGAAAGGCCTCAAACAGCTCCGTCTCCGTGTCAGCTATGCGTTTCCGGACCGGGTCCGCCTTGTCTTGACGAGCACTCTCCGTACTGCCCTTGTGGCCAGGCGTATCGCGAGCTTCATCGAGTCTCTTTTGTTTGAGGAGACGATCTGTCGCCATCGACGCCTTGTTGTCTCGCAGGGGTCCTCCGTGGGTATCGTTCTCGATCATCTCCTGGATGGCTTGGCGCCGCATGCGACGACCCCAAACCTCATTGGCCTTGGATCTGAGCTCATCATGCAGAGCTTCAAAATCTGCTTTGGTGAATTCATCCAGATTGCGCGGGGCTCGATAGCCGCTCAACAGGCCAGCTGCCGCGAGTCGACTGTGCCAGTATCCCACGGGCTCACCGGATGGGAACATGTCTCGGAGTGCCAGCTTCTGCTTGTAGCGTTGGTGGATGTTTGGCAGCGGCTGGCCGTTGCTCATTGCAAGAAGGTCTTCAAATGCATCTTGGAATCCAAACACTCGGCTGTCGCACCCGGGAGGTAGGTCACTTGGGGTGGGTTGTGGGAGGTCATGAAGGGCATATGGGCTGTAACTGGAGAAGAGCAGCCCAGCCAAGCCGTAGGGCTGCATGATGTAGCACGGCGTTTTGAGTCTTGATTATCTGGATAAGAACTAGATGATTGGGACGAAACCAATGATGAGATTCAGTTATTTTCCGTGGAGAGAAGCGCTGCTGATGGCTACCTTGCCTTATGACACGATGACAGCGGATGATTTATGCCAGGTGTGGTTGAGAGGATCCACGCGTTCTCATTGGATCAAGAGCCACAGGTCTCCACTTTAAATCAGTCTGCTGCCGCGCCCTAGCTATGGCCCTTCGCGACGTTCAGCTCACAGCGATCAACATTGTTCTCCACAGCTTGGCAGTTTGTGTTCCTGATCTGCCCAGGGTAATTTCATCTCTAGATTTAGAACATCCCCGGCTCGTCAAATCATGTGCGCGACTACGAATGCTGAGGTCCTGACGATGTTTGCTGTGACAAGCGTGGCGCATGATGCGTCACCTGTGGCTGGTGAGAGCACAGACAGGCGTTTAGGCATCCGGCAAGCCACCGATGAAATGACCACACGGGCCGCCAAGACAAACTAAGTAAGGCAAGCTGTGATCGGCCATGGGTTGTAGTTACGCAGCTCGGGGCGAAGGGTCTTCCGATCCTGGTCCACGCAGGCCACTCTTTTGGCACCACTACCAAGCAGAGGCGTTGATGAGCACTGCATCTCGGATCGGCTGTGCTTGACAAAAGGTTGGATCTGTGAACCAGGCGGCCCAGGCACCTCTCCCTCCCACGACGGCGCCATCGCGACCTCGACGGCCTGGCTGATGCCCAACCTTGACCGAGCAGTGTCATCAGAGAACAGGGGACGCAGGCGCAGCATCGCGACGAGCTTATAATTCGTTGCGGCAAGCGCGAGCTGCGGATCCGACTTTTGCGACGCGATCGACCAGCCGAACCGATTGCGACTTTCCAGTGTCGTTCCCTGGGACAACAATCATGTTGGCACCCGGCACTGCGACTGAGCTGTCATGGATCTCGTCTCCTCTCATCAACATGCCGGCACCTGCCGCCACATTGTCGGCGACGCCGCAACCAGACGGCAATGACAAAGGACATGGCGGCGGACACGAACTACAGAACTGGTCGTCGCTGATCGGCATCATCACGGCCATTGTGGGAAACATCCTCATCGCCCTCGCGCTCAACGTCCAACGATACGCGCACATACGGTTGCACAAGGAGCGCATGTCAATACGAAAGCGAGCTCGAGCAGCTACCAAGCGTGCGCAGTCCGGACAGCCCCCGACGTACGGCACCACAGGCTACGGCACGAACGGGAGCAGCACCGGCATCGGTAACGAGGTCATAATGTCCGATGACGACGAAATACCGCAGGACAGTCTGGAGACGGACCCGCTCACTCGTTCGTACAACTCAGGCGCGACAACTTCGGAAGAAGAGAATAGCATTGAGGATGACGAGGCAGAGGCCGAACGACAAGCCAAGGCTGCTTCGACCTACTTGAAATCACCGTACTGGTGGCTAGGCCAGGTCCTGATTACACTGGGAGAAATGGGCAACTTCCTAGCGTACGGGTTCGCGCCCGCGTCGATCGTTTCACCTCTAGGCGTCGTTGCTCTGATATCGAACTGCCTCATTGCGCCCCTCATGTTCCAGGAGCGGTTTCGGCAAAGGGACTTTTGGGGCGTGGTAGTGGCGGTGGGAGGTGTCGTCACCGTGGTCCTCAGTGCAAAGACCCAGGAGACCAAGCTGAATCCTCATGACGTGTGGGGTGCCATTACCACCCTAGCATTCGAAATCTATCTGGGGGTGACTACGCTACTCCTCGTCGTTTTGATGTGGGCAAGCCCTCGCTACGGACGGCAAACCATTCTCATTGATCTAGGACTGGTCGGCCTCTTTGGTAATGTCGCAATCTCTCGTCCACTCTGGCGGCAAGGCTAACACGATGCAGGAGGTTACACGGCGCTGGCTACAAAGGGCGTCTCATCCATGCTTTCATCGACGTTGTGGCGGGCATTCACGACGCCCGTCACATACGTTCTGATTTTCATTCTGCTCGGGACGGCCATCATGCAAATTCGCTACGTGAACAAGGCCTTGCAACGGTTCGAGTCCACCCAGGTCATTCCGATCCAGTTTGTCATGTTCACCCTCTGCGTCATCCTGGGGAGCGCCATCCTCTATCGCGACTTTGAAAAGACCAATGCAGAGCAGGCGGGCAAGTTTGTGGGCGGCTGCCTTCTCACATTCTTTGGCGTGTTCCTCATTACGAGTGGGCGGCAGCAGCATGATGGTGACGAGGACGAGGACGTCTTGCCAGACACAGCCGGTGTGGAAGAGACCATAGGCCTTGGTCGCCATGACAGTCACCAGTCGTACGAGGACACGCCTCGCAGGCCCTCAGCACCCCAGAGTCGACGTTCTAGCAAACATTCGCGTGTGGTCTTCGCCGAGGGGAACAAGTCGCAGGCAGTAGACACTGTCGACGATGCGGCCTCCTTGCAGAACCCAACTTCGGGCAGCTCCTCAGAATCGCATGTCGGTTCCCTCGAGCCCAATCCTTGGGACAGCCCCTTCATCGCCAACCCGCCGGGCAGAGGCATTAGGACACTCTCCGCCGACGCATTGATGAGGGGTTCGGCCGTCGTGTCTAATCCCACGACGCCGATGCGCTACGGACTGGCGCCACCGTGCCATCCTGACCAGCTGACGACGCCTCAAGGGCGAGCACACACTTTCGGGCCAGCGCAGCATCCTCGACCAGGGACATTTATTTCACCGTCGCCCCTATCATCGACGGTCACGACGGTAATGAAAGATGGCTTCTTGCGTGGGGACAAGACAGCTCTGGCGACGCAGTCGTCAATACGGCACCTGCGCTCGCGGATACGGGCAAGCCTGTTTTTCAATGAAGACGAGTCCGTCTCAGAGGACAATCCTGCACATGCGTTCCAAGATGAGGACGAGTCGTTTCGTGACGGAGTGGAAGGGGGAGAGCACCAGGGACGTTCACGGTCACGCAGTCTGAGCGATGCACTTGGGGACATGTTCAGGCCGAAACGCAAGACTCACAAGGACAACAGGCATATGGTTCAGGATGATGAATCCTATGGCCAGGGCCCGTCTCAATGACCCAAAGAGGGTAGACTCACGACGTTGCGGCACGGAGCGCGCCTCACAAATAAGCGTGGCATCGAGATGCACGGAGCTTGTTCCCTGCGTGTGAACACATGGGCAGGTTGCATGGCGAGACGCTCTTGTGGCACTGGGATCGAGCCCTGGGACGCCTTGCGCATAGAATCTTCCGGATGGATGGAAACCCACTTTGAGCTGTAGCAAACCACAGCTCCTGACTACAGTCTACAGTCCGCCGTTTGGTGAAGGAGCGTCGCCCTGATTAATTAATGTAGTTTCATCCTCCAGCGCGACCTGGATGGTCTCTCAATTCAGCATCATTTGGAACCCCTGTGTACAGTCCATGAGGAGTCAGAGCTCGGCGGGCATCGGTCCCTCCATCGTTTCCGCGGCCAAGGTCCCATTGCTCTGGGTGCCGGGCCAGGTCTTGGGTGGCATTGCTGACGCTGACCCCGCCCGGCCCCCAAACCCGCTGTCAACTACAGCATAATAATGGACCTGCAGGCTGTCAAGCCTGCACTGCAACACTGCTAGTGGACACGACACACGAGAAGCCTGCCAAGCTGCGGCTTTACAACCCGACCGCATTTCCGAAGGACGTCCTGGTCTTCCGGCCGTTGATGCTGGGGTTTGGCGGACGTGCATTGAGGCTTCTGTTGCGAGAGCGTGCCGAGGACATGTGCAGGAAGGATGCTGTTGACTACGTGGCTAGGTGTCGAAGACAAGCCGCAACTCCTCCTCTTTTTGGTTCCCCATCGCGAATTTCATGCTGACCCTGTAGGTACCTTAGACGGCACGGGCGACAAGGGTGCCCGGCCTGGGCCTGGGGCAGGAATCATATGCGGCACTTTTTAAGTCCTGGAAGGATCATCTCTCACACGCACACGCAAGGCAGGTATGCAATGCGAGGGACCAAATGCGTCCTCGGTGCTGACCTGGACACGCAACGAGTGCGTCGTCGAGGCACCGCGGATACTGTAGGTGACAACATGTCTTCTGTCTGGAGATTGGCAAGAAGAACATGTGTACGTGAATATCGAGCGCGTGCGAGGCAAGGACAAGACCCTTATTGCGCAATCTGCCGAAAATATGACATGTGCCCGTCGTACAGATCTTGTGGCTGGGTAACGACTGTGGACAGCGATGTGGTGCTCTTGTTGGTGGACACTGATCCCGCCCATGCCCGGCGTGTCCCTGTCACCCTGTGAGGCGGAACAAGACGGAGCCTCGGGACAATAGCCCGAACAGGCTGGTAGGTAGCGTAGGTGCGTAGTCAGCGGGCGTCGGTGCTTGAAATTGTCATAGCCAACTTCAACGCCGGCCAACACTCGTAGATGCGTCTGAGCCAACGGTTTGACGTTCACGCATATACTGTGCAATTGGCGTTGCCAGTGTGCTCGCAAGAGTTGCAACGACCACAGACGCCAACCAGTGGACTGCAGAACCGGGAAACGTCAAGCGCAGCATCGCGACTGGACCATTCGAACGGATAATTAGTGCCTCTTTCGTACCTAGACAGTCACAGTGAACCATTGGCCCAACGAAGCAACGCAACGACGTTTACAGGTATCTACTGCACTGTGTATACAATGTAGCGTGTGAGACGTGCAGACACGCGCTCCAATTTGCGTGCCTGTACTGTTACGTTGTAGTGTCTTGTTGATTCGTCGCGTATACTTGCGTAGATGCGTGTCAGCACCGACATTCACGAGCACGACCCCTGGCTAGCAGCCCCGCCCTTGCATGCTGCATTCGTGGCTTGCAGGCCGTCCACGATCGGGTGTGAATATTCGCTCTGCGCAAGGCCAGGCCTCGAGGACCGGTGAAGGAATTCTGCAGACTAGCGGAGGAGCCAACGAGGCCTACACTCCATGTCTGCGGCTGGAGAGTTCGCATCCGGGCATTGCATCGCTCAAGGCGAGGCACACCACGGATCCGGGGCTGGCTTGGGCCGGAGGCAATATGTGCCATGCGTTGATGCGCTATTCCACCGAGAGGCTCTACCGTGACGGCCATCAACCTCATTAAGCAACTTCCGATGGTACACACATGAGTTCATGTCTGTGGCCACAAAAGACGTACATACTCTAATAATATCAAGCCCTCGACGTCATGGTGACAAACACCCGACTTGGCGAAGCATTGATGAATGTCGCTCTGTACAAACTGCTGGGTGGGCATTTCGGAAACGCTGCCAAGTGCTGGGAAACGTGAGGATACGTCACATCACTACGGTGGGTTCGATGTCGAGTTTGTTTGACGTGTCTCTGCGCCTGTGTCTCGAGTTCTCAAAGAGGACTGGCCTTGTGAGGACCAGGCCTGGGTGATCCTTCTGATTAAGACGTCTTACATGCTTCACCACGGTTACATATCTTGCCAACGATGTCGCTAGGCAGTTTGAGTCGTCGTTTGGGTTGGACTGGGCAGGGTAATCATCAGCTGGCGAGCTCTACCGGTGCCTCTCTGCAAGTATCTGTGCCTGGGCGTTGTTATTTACCCTCATGTTGTCCTGTGTGGTGCAGGCTGTGCCGCTGCACCTGCAAAACGGCCTGGATGCAGTGATTGAGAAGAAGTTCAGCCGATGAAAGCAATTCGTATGCTGCACACCTGCTCTCACCTCGCCTAATAACCCGTCCTGTATTGCATTCATCAGTGTGCCAACGGTCCGACAGTGGCCGCTCTGTCGACACTGAAGATTCGGGACGCTAGCCTTTCATGGCCTGCATGGCTGCAGCACGCGGCGCAGGATGGATAATTCTCCCGTGCGACCCGTCTGCAGAACGCGTTTCCACGAGCCAATGGTGGGCGCTGCTCCAAAAGGCCGGGATCCCTGCCGCGTCATGCATGTGGCTTGCTTGGGGACCGCGGAGCCATCAGCCATGCTCGTCAGCGTTGGACCCTTCTGCAACGTGCGAACAAAATCCCTCCTGCCAAGAAAGCTTGCTCTGAAAGCTCGGTCTCTGTCCGACGCGACGGTCCTTCCAAAATGGTTCCGGCGATTGTTTTCGCCCTCAAGGTGAACGCATGTCGCCCGTGGCTCCACGTCGCTGGCTACTAGTGGCTGGTCGTCCCGACGGGTCCAGCGCAGCTTGACACGGTGGACCAAGAGACAACCCGAGATCGTGGACTGGGTCTTTGCACAGTTGATCATCATACCGGTAACTAGCGCCCTGGGTGGCCTGTCAGATCTTCGAAAAGGAGCCTCACAGTTGAGGTGACATGGTGACGCTTTCCACACATGTGTTGCACATATTGTTACCAGTTCTTCAATCGCCCCAATCGTGATCAGTACGGCCCCCAATCGCAAGTGCTCCTACTGTATTCACAGGCATGGATGCCGCTGTATTATGCTTCCGCGTCCGATGCATGTGTTTGGTCCATCTTCTTCTTGATAACGGACCCACGCGTTGGTCCCTCGAACTCAGCTAATGCAGCATGCACCAAACAGCATGTCCCATCAACAAACGTACGTAGAAGCGAGGGGAACCCGTCACGGTGGGCAACGAGGCTCACTTCGAGGAACTGGACAAAGGTGGGCCGCTGCGAAGTCATCGATTCCATCAGCTCGGACCGGGACTCAATTGTGAGTTAACTGATCGTCGCCAGATCCGCCTGCACATCATGCCAATCGCAATTTCACCGCACCGTGTACAACAAGGGCAAGATCGGCCGGAAAACCCAAGCCTGAAACGAACGTACGGGGGGCATCGACCAAGTCGTTTTTCCAAAGTCGAAGGCTGGTTGTTCGAGGGCAGCTTGTTGCTCACATCAATACGAGCTGCTTTGCCCGTTACTCGACACGCCGTTGAATTGAGCCTGTGACTAACGTTAGGTGCCATATCAATATTCGCGGTAACGAGAGCACTTACACCGCTAGACGGCCACCGGGGACAGCCCTGTTTGACCAAGTCACACCATGCTCATTCGTGCGGACCTGGGCGCCACAACAGCGATGACGGTCAAAGCCACGGGGACGCAGCCGGGCTTGGCATCGTTAGCGCAACAGTCTAACGTTAGAATGGGCCGGCGTGGCCTGCAGATCCAGCACGGCAGAAATGTTGAAGCATCTGTTCAAGTTGACGAGAGATGGTCCATCATGGATGAGTTGACGGTGTCACGTCTCACGCACTACCGTACCTACTACGTACGTCCCAGGACTGAATTGGGAGCAGGAGCGGTGCGGGCGCCAGCAGTCTGTCCGCCCGCCTGCACGCGCGTCGACTCGACCTGTCCGTCACCGAGGCTAAGGTGTACTGTCGGCCGCCCTACGCACTAAAATCCATCCTCGCGGGTCAATTTGTCCCTCCCCGAGCTGCAGGCACCCACCTGTGTGAGACTTGCTCCAAATCGCAGCAAGAGAATCGTTTCCCAGCACTGAAATGGAACGGAGCGGTAGTTAACTCTATCAATGCCCGCAACTAAAGCTGCTCCTGGACTGCTTGGTCGGCGCTGCATCTGGACCGCAGACTCAGCCACAAGTAAGACAAGCGTGACGTTAGTTTTCCCGTTGCAGAAACCGAAGACGCCGGCAGATGCAGCCTCGTGTTTCCACTGGGCTTGTTTCACAGCTTTTTAGCATCCTCGCACCACATATCGTTTCGGCTGGCGTCTCCAACACTTGGCTGCCGGCATCATCACGTCACTCACTCAGCGCTTGATGGGTGAAACAACTTGAGAGTCCCATGACTACTAATTAGCAATTTAGGTTCGATAGCGCTCACCTCAGTCGCGCAGGCCGGAGTCAGCAGCTGCTTTGAGTATTGGGTTGCAGAATAGCAACTTTCCTGGGTCGGTCGGTCCCTGATGGCGCCAAATTCACTAAGAATTGACAGCAGCAGCTTGGAAAAGCATATCGTCAAACCATCAACGTGCTGCTCGCAGACTGGAATCCCAATGCCCTTTTGCTCTGGCAACTCGACCTTGAGATTTGGCCCAAGGCTAGGCACGGGGCCGACCTTCTGATGCGACTGATCGGACGTAATTAGATCGCCACGCGCAAAGAAGAGCCAACGCTGGACTGATCCGTTCGCTGGCGCATTTCAGACTCCCACTAAGAGCACGTTCTGGGCAGTTGATGCTTCGAGATACCCCGGGCCAGGCTTATAATAAGTAACACCAACCAGACAGCCGCAGAATGGAGCGAATCGCATTTTTTCCTGGCAGTGCTTGTGCCACCGTTTCTCCACGTGTCGGAAGCGATTTGAAGCGCCTCTGTTTCTCCAACTCGTTTCAGTTCTGTCGACGTTTGTGGCTCCTCTCTGTGGAGCCGCGCGAGCAAAAAGGAGACGGGCGCAGCGATCATTGTTTAGGCTGAAGACGACTTGTTATCGCCATCCTCACCATGACCGCCGGCGTCGTTGCTGAGCTTTCAGTCACGGTTGTGGGCTCTACTGTACGAAGCACAGTCTGGTCAGGCAGGGTAGGCGTCGCAGCAGCGCGGAAGGGCAAAGCTTAGCTGGCTCCTTCCGGGTCGACGGCGCACTTGCAGCAACTTGCGCACTCCATCAGGCATCGTCTAGCGCAGGAACCAGGAACTGCCAGGCACAAGCTCCAGTCTCGAGCAAGCCCACACAGCCTGAGCCCACCAACAATGCACTCCTCACTGATCCGTCACAACTGCGGCTAGGCGGGCGACGGTGTGTTGAAGGACCCGGCCCCTGTCTTCTGCAAGGACCTCCCCTGGTCGCGCGGCAGCCCCCTGACCAAGCTCGCGGACCACGGTCGTCATCCCTGCCCGCTCAATTGAGCTTGGTGCCCATGGCATGGCCCCCAAGGCGCATTTCCCCGGTCGGGACCGTCTGTCACTTTTTATTGAAGCGAAGTTCTTCCTTTTAATATCACTGGCCTGCCATCGGCGTGGCGTGCCTGCTGCTCGCACCTCTTGTGCTACCAAAAAAGTCATTGTCTGCGTGCTGCCGTCTCACTCCTTCTGTTGCTTTCGCGTGGTGACAGACTCTACGCCTGCCTGCCCCTTCGCCCCTCGCTCCTTTCTATTGCTATTCCTCCATAGGTGGCAGAGGCACCTTCCACTCACTCGGGCACTCAAGGCGACTGCCACCGACACGTCAGAAGCACCTTGGTATCTTGGCAGCTTCAGAAGCTCTGGTCCCCTTCGCTCCTCGCTTCCACTCGTGCCACTCTCCCCACACACGATTCATGGCATTCAATTTCCCCGAGGCCCCCCAGTTCCGGATTGATGCTCAGTTTCAGCACTCTAGCTCTCCGAATCGTGCTTCCTGTTGACCCTTGTTGACTTCTGGCTCTGGTTGCTTGCCTGAACACGAACCATCCTCCTTGCACTTCGCCACAACGACGACAACTCAATCAACTCGCTGCCAGTAATTTGTCGGTGACCACTAAGAGTCCTTATCTGACGACGCCCGAGACCCATTGGACGATCTCTGCAAAGGGACAGCGCATAGTTCTTCAACTGGCCATTGAAAAGGTCCTACGCTGGAGCGAGAGTTGTCAGTTTTACCAGAGGGCACGTTTGCTCGTCGCCCTCTGTCATAATCACCACCATGGCTCAGATCAACGGCCAACAACAGCAACAGGCCAGCTCCCGACGAGCACGCCGAATCCCAAGCAGGGACATGCTCAAGAGCTCAATGTCTGTACCCTCGCTGTCGCAACACAACACCGACTCGGCCAGGTTGGATCCGCATGCCACCCCGGACTTGGACTACATGGAACCAGCCATGGATGGGCCCCCGTCTCCCCGAAGACTTCGGCAGCTGAGCAAGCAGATGAAACGATCATCCCACCTGAACCGCCCTCGCGTGGTACAAGAACAACCGGCGGGTGTCTCCCCGCGATATGCAATGGATCGGTCACCTTGGGAGCAGGCATTTGACAACATGTCCCTGAGTCGCAACCCATCAAGCCGCTCCAACTCGAGTGGCGCCCCCTCAGAATTGCGCACCTCGAGGGAAAGCGTACAGGTTCTCGGACGAAACTTTTTCCAGCGAGGCAAAAGCGCCAGCAATAAATACAAGCGGGCAAGCAGCTCACACAGTTCGTCCAACAGTTCCATGTACTCGGCCGAAACACCGAGCGAAGGCTTCTCCAAAGAGTCTCTTATCCCCAGCATCTTTGCTCGACGTAAACCTTCCCGCGACGAGACAGCTCAGAAGAGACTGCAGATTTCAAGTCCTTTCAACTTCCAGCACATCAGCCGCACAAGTCGACACGAACTGCCGGACCACCACCGCGGCAGCCGCATGGACGCTGCGCTAAAGCTATCACCGATGCTAAGTCCGGGACCAGCCACAGCACCCGGAGGCCTACAGTTCGAAGCACAAGATCAGCTCTATTTCCACAATCCATCGGTCGAATCCATTCAGACGGAAGTCCATCCTGGAAGTATGGTGGCCCTGCCGCCTCGCCCTCCTTTCATGACTCGTCAGACTGCGCCTGTCTCGTCGCCGTACCGTGAGATCAGGTCGTCCAAATCCTCCGACCAGCTTCGCACCAGCCCGCTACGATCGTCTCAGCTGTTGCTCAGATCTCGGTCGCCTAGTGTATCCGGCAATGCAGAAGCAGCCACTTATGCGCCAGTGCCGCCACCGCGACTCTCAAGCCGCCAATCCGTGGCACCAGGTGATTTTAGCGCATTCGGCACTGCAGCTGCCGACCGCCCACGAACTAGTGGGGGCTTCCGCAAGCCTCAGCCATTTGACCCTTCTGAGCAACCAGAAACTTCGCCACCACCGCCAGCTACTTCACATGGTTTCATGCCATCATCGGATTTCGAGGCTTATGATGCGGTTGATGACAGGCGTGATTCCCATGCGATCACCACGCCCGAGGACGTAGCGTGGCCGCTCGCCTGTCCTCCGCTCTCGCCCAGTTTTGAAAAGGCCCTCCCCGATGTTCCCGAGGAAGAGGAACAGTATGGTGTGTCTAGACGCTCGAGGGTCAGCATTGCGAGTAACTCGTCGCTTCGAGGGAGCCACTCCGTTCCCGCATTACGGTCTCTCACATCTGCCTCTCGTCCCATGAGTGGTCACTCTGACACACTTGGCCCAGTCGCGGCCGCTGTCAAGACCCAGGCTGAGTCTTGCGCTGCAAGCGAAGAGGTGCCTGGTGGAGCTGCTTCGCCAGCAAATGGCAGCTGGGAGGACGCCATCGACTATTGTTATGAGCACGAGGCGGATGCCAACTTTGACTATCAGTGGGAACGTCCGTCACTGGATTGTGCCCGAGCATCAGTTTCAGCACCGGTGCAACTTGCCCTGGCTGATGATGGATTGGCTGAACTACCACCGTCCACTGGTCACAGCACCTTGCGGGCTCTATCAGAGGAGGACCTACTTGGTTCGGCGATTGACCCAGTTGCCAACCAGGTGCCATCCACAAGCCCTGTCAATACGGTTCACAATAATCACTTGGCCGTCCTGGGGAATTTCTCACTTCCTCGTGGCGATAAAGGAAGCCGCGTATCCCGGCTCAAGGGCGTGCGCCCCATATCACACGCATCAAGCTTCCGTGAATCGCATGGATTCAATCTGTCCCCCTCGCTGCTGATCCCCGGGGACTTCCACCAGCAGATGCTCGCAGAACGAATCGAGTATCATGACGATGAGATGCCGCGTGGGCCTTATCACGACGAGGCGTCACCAGTGGAGTCAAGGTCACCTCTGTTTTACCAGCAGCGCGCGAGTACCTCGACAACCAACACCGTGTCCAGCACACAGACCGACGATCGCCACATCTCGGCCAACTCCACGTTCACGGCCATGACCCGCTTGACTGTGAGCAGCAGCAATACTTCTCTCAACAAAGCTGCTGGTTTGATGACGGAGGTTGAGCCTATGCCTGCGAATAATGTTGTTGAGGGGCACTCCAATGAAGTGGACAACGCCGATCAGGAGCACGCGCCGCCGGCCGGTGTGGATGTCGTTCCTGAGCTGCCACTCATGCCTGTTGTCAACTTTGCCAGAAAGCCACTGCACCGCTCGCATGCTAGCGAGTCGATAGTGTGCGAGGATAAGAGCTCTTTCCAAACGCAAGACACCGTCAAAGTCCGCCGGCCCCGTGCGAGGACATCGAGTCTGTCCACCCAGGTCGCCCCCCCTGTTGGCCACTATGGCCTTTTCCCACGCTCAACTATTAAGGGCAACGGCGTGCCCATTTAGAGCGAATCGCCCAAACAATCGGTCCCCGAAATCGCACCATCTGCGGGGTTCGACACCAAGGAAACAGTTGAAGACAGACGCGCCACCACATTAGAACGGCACATATAACTATCCGCCCTCACGGGAAGAGTGCTGCAGACTCTCGTTTATCCTTCTTTCCGTTTCAATATCTTGCTATGAAGTCATTCGCTGGAAGGAGTTGTTGTTACAAAAACAGGGACGGTAGAAAACATGGTTTCCAGGGAGCATGTGCAGGCGCATTGACGGAGGCTTCACAACCATGGGCACGGCGCATCTGTCCGCATTCCGCTCGCTTTTTTCCCATTTCGTTGACAGACACTTGGTCTTGATCTGTTAGATTAGATCTGTCAAGACTTGATGATGAATGATGAAAACAAAACATAGACAACAGACATAGAGGTTCATTCTCCATATGCTTGATTCGGTGCAGTGTCTCGTGATGTCCATTTCATCCAACTGTCACCAGGCCCGAAAGATTCGAGCTCCCCTGTAATTGGGGACAAGAAAAAGAAAAGAAAGTGAAAGATGAAGTGGACATGGCCGAACCCTATTCAATAATGGCCCCAAGTAGCCTCCGGAACGCCGTGTCTTTTTAGTGCATAGTGAGAACCCCCTTTACATGAGCAAAAGCCAGCCCTCCCAACCCCTCGCCCAGCCGCCGGACGTCGCCTCAACCCGTTTTCGACTTTTTCTTTGGCCGCTCCTCTTCTTCCTCCTCGTCGTCGTCGTCCACGTCCATGTCGTCGGCGTCGACGTCGCTCTCGCCCTGGTCGCTGCCACTCGCCGAGTCGCCGGAGCTGTCGTGTGCGCTGTCGTACTCCTCGGCGACGTCGCTGTCGCTGTCGGCCTGGAAGTCCTCGTCGACGCTCTCCTCGTCCTCGTCGGCGGAGCCGCGGTCGGCCTTGGCGGCGACGACCTCGTCGTCGGACTCGTCCATGTCCTGCTCGCGCATGGCGGCGGCGAGCATGTTGGACTCCTCGTCAATCTCGTTCTTGACGCGGAGGCCCTTGAGCTTGAAGAAGGTCTCGAGGGCCTTGAGGTCCTCGCGGTTGATGTTGCTGAACTGGGACGAGCCGGCGCCGTTCTTGAGCTTAACGGTGATGTCAAAGGTGGACAGGGCCGAGACGGCGCCGGACACGCGGGAGAAGGTGATGGCGGCGGTCTGCTCGTAGGCAATGTACGTGGCTGGCTTGGGCACGAACATGAAGGCCTTTTCGAGGCAGTAGAGGAAGCCCTCTGACGCCTTGATGGAGCACTTGATGCCGTACTGGTTGCGATGCCTGGGTGGGCGTGTGCGTTAGCGAGAGTCATAGGTTGGGGCGTGGAAAACTGGGGCAACGTACGTGATAAAGTCCTTGGCCGGGGAGGAGATCTTCTTGTTGGCGAGGCCCCTGAAGATCTTGGCCATGACGTGGTGGAGGGGCTCCTCGTAATGGGAGACGAGCTTGTCCTTGTACTTGCCCTCGAGCTCCTCCTCCTCGAGGTTGAGGTCAATGGTCACCTCCTCGTCCTTCTTGAACTGCATGACGACAAAGGGGTACCGGGTCTGGCCCTGGCGGAGGGGTGGGTCGAGGCCTATGCACAGCATGCAGTGCATCTCGTCGGGCTTGGGGAGGACCATGAACTTCTTGATGGCCTCGTACTGGATCTTGTAGTCGTACGTCTTTCCGCGCAGACGGAACGACGATTCGTACATGTCAATGTCGAAGCGGCCTCTCGGCGTGAGGTGCAGCACGTCGAGGAATGTGGCAATAGCGTCGCCCGCCGTGTCGCCAATGTCGGCCTTCTCCATGAGCGTGTCGTAGAAGAGGGTCGCGGCGCTCTTCTCGGCCTCGTCGGCGTCGCTGGCGGCATCCTCGCCCTCGGTCTCCTTCTTTGTGGTCATGCCGGGGATGTAGAAGCGCATCTCGACGAGCTGGTCCTTGCCGGCGCCGGCCTTCTTGCCCTTGGCGCGCGCACCGCCCAGGGCGCCGTTGGTGCCCGTGTCCTCTGGCTTGAGGGGCAGGGTCATCTCGACGGCGACCTCATTGCGGCCGGCCAGGTTGGTGTTTCCGATCTCCGTGTAGGGGACCTCAAAGGCGGGGCGGTTCTGGACGTTGAAGATGAGCTCTGCCTTTGAAAACTCGGCCTTGCCCCAGTTCCAGCCGCGCAGGGCATGCTCCTTGTTCTCGAGGGGTGCGCTGTACCAGTTCTTGAAGATCTTGACGAGCCGCTCATAGTCTTCCTGGGCGAAGCCGTCGAGCTGGATGATGGTGGACGAGTTGCGCTGGAGGACGCGCACCTCGTAGCCCTTGGCGGCGCGGCTCCAGTAGCCGCCGCCAATGTTGCTGTGGTCGAGGGTGAAGGTGTCGCCGCCGCTCGAGGGCTTCCAGCCGAACCCGGTCTCGGCGAATCGACATTTGCCGCTCTCCTTGGAGAGGTCGAGGTAGATGTTGTCGAAGCTCTCGCTGGGGGGGGGGGGTTTGGGGTGAGCAGCTGGCGCAAGCTGGTGTGTGGTGGTGCAGGGAGACGACTTACATGGAACTCATTTTCGACAGCTGTGCAAAGCAAGAAGAAGTACTCGAGCGAAATCAATGTCGTGGCGACGGTGTTCGCTATGCGCAGGACCTTGAGACCGCGGGGGGGCACACGGCAGTCTTGGTCAGGGCGGTTTGGTGGTGATGCGCAAACGTACCAGTGGATGGATGGCACGGCTCGAAATTTGGAAGGCGTGAGGTGACGGGACGGGAGGTGTTGATCGCGCTGCTGCAGGTCCCCCGGCTTGGAGACGCGTCGGCGGTCTGGGACCAGTGCAGCAAAGGCAAGGCCCAGCCAGCCTTAGGCTATCGGAATGATGGGGTTGCAGTGGGTGTCCCCGTTGGGGGCCTTGGCTACTTACAGAGGGTCACATGCGCTGAGGGGGGCCCGGGTACCACTGCTTGCCACGTCCGCCTCATTTATCTGGGTGCGTTAGCAGCTGCGTAGTATTTTCGTGGCGCCACTATCTCTCACGCTAGCGCTATCTCGCCGGCGTCACGCGATACCTCGAGGCACTAACACCTTCCCAGATAACAGGCAATGACAACATCTACCCTCAACCATCATCCTTTCGTCCAGCACTTCAGTCTCTCCCTTGTGTTACGTACTCTACGATTTCATCGCTCTTATTTCCTCTCATTGTTCTCTGAATTCTCAGCACCGCTTCTCTCTGATTGAACTAGACATACATACACCGCGGTCCATCACAGCATGGTGTCACACAGGAAGGCATCGTTTGGGCGTCGATGCGTGTCTGCTGGTCGAGTCACAGCGGGCATCCTCTTGTCTGTCCTCGCTGTGGCGCCAACGTCTCGCGTGGCCGCGGCGGCATCGAGCCCGCAGTATGTCGATGATACACTCTTCGCACCAGGACCCGTCCTACCGTCGAATCCGGAGCCGATAGTGCCATCCGAGCACACCTTTACCCTGCGACACATCTACCACCATGGAACCAACAAACACCCTTCGCTGCACCGGTCCAAGGACGTCTTCCACGACAACTCCCGTGTTTTCTTGGCTGCCGAGGATGATTTTGGCGAGCAAGACCTCACACGGCTGACAGCAAAGAGTCGGGCAGAGACGATAGAGCGTCTCCGAGATCGGCGTCCATCGGTGGTTGATCCCATGGTGGCCAAGGCGAGACGCGCAGGGGCGGCAGCCGTCCTCGACGTATCTGCGTGGACCATGGACGAACTGCCAACGCCAGACATTACCGACAAGTCCACCGTGCTGAGCCTGGCGTACATGGCAGCGAATGCCTATGTGGAGACGGAGGGCGAGGGCGATTGGGAGGACGTCCGAGGCCCCTTCGGCCGCAGCGACGACTTTGGATGGGAAGGCGACGGCCTCCGGGGCCACGTCTGGGCGGACGAGAAGAATGAGACCATTGTCATCGGGTTAAAGGGCACGTCGACGGCTGTTTTCGACGGCGAAGGCACCACGACCAATGACAAGGTCAACGACAACCTCTTCTTCAGCTGCTGCTGTGGTCAACAAGGGCAATGGACATGGCATCAGGTATGCGACTGCGCCACAGGAACGTACGCCTGTAATAACACGTGCGTGGTCGGAGCCCTCATGGAGGAGAACCGCTACTACACAGCGGCCAGGGAGCTGTACTCGAATGTGACGGAGCGATATCCTGGCGCTAACGTCTGGTTGACGGGCCACTCGCTGGGCGGCGCTGTGAGCTCGCTACTCGGGCTGACATATGGCTTGCCGGTCGTGACCTTTGAGGCCGTCCCCGAGGCCTTGCCTGCATCGCGCCTCGGTCTCCCGGTCCCACCAGGCGCGGACGTGTCAGCGCCCCAGACAAGGCAGAACACTGGTGTATACCACTTTGGCCATACGGCCGACCCGGTGTACATTGGCACTTGCAACGGAGCCACAGCCACCTGTTCGTTTGCGGGGTACGCTATGGAGTCCATGTGCCACACGGGGCAAGAATGCATCTACGACGTGGTCAGCGACAAGGGGTGGAGGGTGGGCATAGGCACCCATCGCATTCGGTCGGTCATCAGCGACGTGATCCTCAAGTATGACCAGGTGCCGGAATGCCGGTCATCCCCCGAGTGCCGCGACTGCGGACCGTGGAGGTTTTACGAGTCCAACGGCACGGAGACAACAACCACGACTGCACACTCACCCACGCCGACAACCCGGACCAGAACGCGGACTTCGACGTGCGAAACCCCAGGATGGTGGGGCTGCCTGGACAAGACATCCACGGACACGCAGCCGGTCACGACGACGACGACAACATCATCCAGCTCGACGTCGACGTGCAAGACGCCTGGGTGGTTTGGTTGCTATGATAAGACGACAAGTACGGAGGTCACGACAACACAGGAGCCCAGCTCAACAACGTGCGAGACGCCTGGTTGGTTCGGCGGCTGCAAGGACAGCACAAAAGCCACCGCGCCCACCGCGCCCTCGACGGGCGACAGTGCGATGCCGCCCATCACGTCGGCCCCTGCATCGTCTCCGCCCACAGCCACTGATGAGCCTGCCACGTCGACTGGCTGCCGTCACCGCAACTGGCTCGGAATCTGCAAGGACAGCCCTCATGAGGAGTATGTTGAGGATGAAATGTAGAGCAATCATTTTGGTTTCACAAGGAGTTTGGGAGGCGTTGGCATGGTGCACGCTATGGAAGAATGCATTCTTACAGTACATATCTCTTCCTACTCTAGCAACATTAGCAATTGAATTGGTGCCTTTGGAGATGAACAGCTTGGTCCTCCACAAGTTCTGTGACTGCGATTTGCCTACCCTATGGGCCCAACAGATGTGGAAGCTGCGGCCTGCCTGGGGGGTCCCCCCACGGCGAGCCTGCCGCACGTACATACACGCCCCACGCAACTACCTCTAGCCGTGACGCGCTTCTCCTGCCCATCTGCGAAATTCTCGACAAGACACACGACATCACCACGCAGTACTTGTTTGCGGATCTTCACAGCGCAACGCCTCCACAACCATGCTGGATGAGCGACGAAGAACAATGCCTTTTCCCGTTTTTGTATGATCTACTCTCTGCATACACTACCAGGTGATCATGTCCGCCGATTCGCAACCCACACCTTCCGACCGAGACGATGCCCATCTCACCACCAGTCGCGAACGATCTCAGGATGCGGGCACCGATGACGACTCGTCCGCCAGTGAGGATGAGGAGGCGCCGTCGTCAGAGCCGGCCACGGAATGGCTGGCCACGGGTCGAAGCCGACGCTCCACTGCGGGCAACAGGATGAAGTCGATGCTCGCCAACGAGGAGCCAGACTCGGACTTGGAACTGCTCTTTGCCGAGGACGACGATGACCAAGGCTTCAGCGACGTGGGCGACGACGCATCCGACGTGCAGATGGACTCGTCCTCGGACGACGAAGACGACAAGGAGGGCGCGCAGGTGGACGAGCTCGAGGGCGAGAAGGAGCTGGAACGCAAGGAAAAGGCCCAGCGCGCCGCCGCGCGCAAACGCAAAGCCACAGATGCCATCCCCTCCAAGTTCAGGAAAAAGGTGCGCATCGACGCGACTCCGCAGCGCCAGGTCGTCCCGCCCCCGGCGCCGCGGCCCAAGAAGAAGTCGGAGCGAACCTCGTGGCTGCCCACCGCCGCGGAAGCGCCCACGCGTGCGTCCTCCCGATCGACGACACGGCTCTCCAAAGAGCAGCTGCACGCGCAGATGGAGGAGCGCGAGGCGCGGCGGCTCAAGCAGATGGAGCGCATGGCCAGAAAGGCCGCCAAGGCCGAGGCCATGAAGAAGCCCCCCATGACCCAGGAGGAGAGGCTTCGCGAGGCGGAGCTGGTCGAGAAGCGCAACGCAAAGAGCCTGAATCGATGGGAGGAGGCCGAGAAGGCGCGAGAAGAGGAGCGCATGGCCAAGCTGGCGGCCCTCAACAACCGCACCTTGAAAGGCCCGGTGATCACCTTCTGGAGCGGCACGAGGGCGTGGAAGGACGGTGGCCTGACGAGCTACGTCGTCATGGAGGAGAAGCCGAAAAGAAAGGAGCGCAAGCCCAAGGATAAGGATAAGGGCAAGGTCAGCGCCAAGGAGAAAGCGGATGGCGGTGACGGAACCACCGTCCCCAATGTAACAGAGCCGCCAAAGGAGACACCCTCTCAACCCGAGAATGGAGACGGTTTAGCACCCGTCAAGGCGGAGAGGGAGGAGAAGCCTCTGCCTCAGCTGAACGGGACTCGAGAGGCGACAGAGCCACAGGTGACGGCACCGAAACCGGCGACGAATGGTTTGGCCTCTCCGGCCCCAGCGCCAGAGCCAGCTTCGACCACGCCGGTACCAGAGATGAAGCCAGCGCCCGTGCTAGCACCGCCGAATCTCGAGCCCCCCTCTTGCGTCGATCTCACGCCCAGCACAGCTCCCGCCGACCATGCAGATACGCCCAAATCCTCTGTACTAGCTGCTCCGACACGGCAAGCCTCTCCACCGCCAACGCACGCACAGACATCCCAGAAGCAGGCAGCTCCTTTGGACACGGCTGCCAGCGACACGCCGGCCCCGAGGGACCATCAGTCTACACCTGGCGCTGACAAACCTACTTCATCTCTCGAAAATGGGAACACCGCAGGGCCATCCAAGGTACCCAAACCACAGTTGTCATTGGCGCCGGCGGAGCCAGCACAAGAGCCCGCATCGGAAACGACAACTACAGCGACACGGAACACTATTATTTATCAGAATTTTGACGAGAACGCCATCAAGGACAAGTCCGTCCAGACGCAGATCCTCTTTGGCCGTAAGATGACCAAACTCGCCAGTATGTCTACATTCCATTGTCCGACCCGGCAAACACCAGAGTACTGACAAGAAGCAGAGCCACCCGCCGCGCCGTTGTGTGCGATCACCAACCACCCTGCGCGGTACCGGGACCCCAAGACCGGACTGCCGTACTACAACGCCTACGCGTACCGCGAGATTCAACGGCTCATCAGGGGCAGCTACAGGTTCAGTGGTATGCTAGGTGCTTGGGTCGGCAGCGGGGCGTTCGCCGCCAAGGGCGTACCGGAACGCTTCCTGCATCCGGGTGCCAAGAGCGAGAAGCAGAAGATGGAAGAGGAGAAGAAGAAGGAGGAGGAGGAGAAGAAGAAGAAGGAGCAGGAACAGCTGGCCGCGGCGAACAAGGTGAACGGCACGGGTGGTCAGGGCACGCAAACTCCGGCGGGGACCGAAGTGCCCGGCCCTCCTTTGGAAAAGCGAGATGAAGCTGCTGCGCAAGTTGAGGCCGCCAAGCCGGCAGCATCAGCGCCTGTCAACGCGCAGAGTGTTCCAGTGTAGGAGAGAGAGAGAGAGGAAGGACGCGTGGAGGAAGATGATTGGGGGCGGATCTGTACAACACCTAGACCGGCAAGTGCTGCAAAGGTCTGGGATAGGGAGTTTCTCTCCTCTTTTTTTTTTTTTTTTTTTTTTTTTTTTTTGTTTGTTTTGGTCCTCGGACACATGTCGGAACGATTGTCACATGCGCATTATTAGACGGGGCACCATATGCATGCCGGGAGACTTCACCGTGTAACACTGCAGTCAATAGAATTACGCAGGACTTGGACGGCATGTGTCAGCTTCATCGGGCCACCCAATCCGCATGTGCCCGGCTTTGATGATGAGGGAGAGTTTTGCGGTAGTCTGCATGCCGCTCGCATGAATTCTGTCTATTCCTTTCTTGCTATGGTAGTCTTGTCCGCGAGGACATTGGACACGCACAAAGGTGTCTGTCTAATATTGTGAAGAGACCCGAGTAATTTCCCTTTTATTCATCACGCTGTGGCGCCAGTCCTGGAGACGTGATCTCATGTCATCTCCCAGTGTATCTCCACGTGCTCCCAAGTCCCCGGTCCCTCAAGATAGTCTGCACCTTGCCATATTATTCAAAACGCCCAATAAGCGATGCAAAAATAATTTCAAAAACGCCCCGTCTTGTTCCCACCCGAGCCTGCAGGAAAAGGAATGTGGTGTGTGCTGGAGGAGGCGAGCGCACGGAAGTAGTTCAGCATGGATAGTGTGAGTGGTGATGTGTCTGATGTGTGTGAGTGTGTGCGTGTATGCTCTAACCTCCAAGATGATGGCGAGCACAGTGAGCAGAGGGCAGACTCTGCCTACCTAGTGACAATGGCCTCGACCATCCAGCCCATCTCCGTCACAAAGTCGTCGACACCAGTGTCGGCGGGCGTGGGAAGATAGAGTGCGGTGGAGGCAGGCTGGAGAGACGTATCTACCGCAGCCAAGACGCGCGGCTGGTTCTTGCGCCCAAAGGTCGGTCGATGCTTGAGCGGCTGCGACTCCTGCCGGATACTAGGCAGACCGTAGCCCGTGAACCGCGAGCGAAGCGGAGGAAGCTGCTGGATCGGCAAGGCTAGTGAGTCGCGCGTGGATGTGCATGTGGCCATGTCGCAATCCACCGAGTCGTCGTAAAAGGTGAGAAGCTCGGAGTCTGGAGTGCCCGCCGATATTGGCGAATTCAGAACCGACGACGTGGCGGGGCTGAGATGGCCACTCTGTGGCAGCGAGGGAGGAGGCTCGGCAACGTCCGCCGAGGAGTTCGGGCGAATGGGCGCCAGGCGTTGACTCGTTGGGCGTTCTGTTGTGAGCGTGAGTGAGCTCAGGTTCTGGACGGTGAGTGGAGCGGCCTCGAATGACGTTGATCGTTGCGGAGGTGGCGGCGACAATCTGGTTACGAACAACTGCGTCTCCGAGATGGCAGACGTGGCAAAGTTGTCGTCGTCCTCGTTCTCCTCGACAATATCCTCGGGGATGACCAAGGCCGGACGCTCGCTCAGGTTCGAGCCGGGCCTGGAGGGCAAGTCATCTGACAGGAAGCGTCGGAGTGACTCTGGCGATATCGACCTATTCCGGCTCCTCGAGGAAGCTGCACTGCGGTCGTACTCCTGCGTAGACACTGACAAGACGCTTTGGTCATCACGATCTCGAGACCGCCCCCGGTCATCCTCGCGGGTTTTGCTGCAAAACAACTTCCGCCACGCCGGCGCGGGCGATAACGAGCGGCAAGAGGCAGCGTTGCGGAGGCAAGCCGGTGCCGATCTTTTCCTGGACTTGGCCGGGTCGACAGGTGCAGTGAGGTGCGGCTGGAGTGGGAGAAACTTGGCGGCCGGGTCGAGGGCCTGGTAGTCGGTGATACGCATGGACGTGAGCGAGGCACTCCGTTGACGATGGTTCTTCTGAGAGGGCACAGTCAGACTGTTGACCGTCTGGCCGGGCAAGTAAGGGCAGGTGTTGGTGGACGGCATGCAAGGGTCGTGCGTTTCGGTGTTGCCGTCAACTTCGTACTGTGAGCGAGACCATTGATCAGTGACCAGGTGTCGTGTCGTGGGTGGGATCGGTGGGAAGAGGTGGGCAAAATAGAAGATGCGCAACCAGGGCAGGAGCACGTCAAGGTGAGGATGAGGTGGGACTTGTTGACTTACATAGTAATAGTACGTGCTCCCCATAGTAAGACCCCCGGTCCTGGTCCTAGATAGGTCGTCGCCACAGATAATGTCCCGGAAAGTATGGCATCCCTTCCACTGACCCTGGCCGCGACGAGGGTCACGGTCCATGGGGTAGGCCGCGGCGAAATTGTCCCACGACCCAATGAGGTTGACGGACTGGACCGAAGGATGTGTTTGTCTGCAGGCAAGGTGTCAGCAGCTGGCATGCAATGCAATATGGCGTGGCCCAGCAGTAAGCAACGGCCGGGCTTTGACAACACGCAAGTTGTTGCCGTTTTGGGCGCGGATGCAGCATGTTTCAAAATGGGCATGGTGATGATGGGGCCGGGCGACGTGGATGTGTGCCGTTCGACTCCTGGCCCGAGTCTGAAACGACGCGGCAGCCGGACGAAGCAAGCAAGCAGCCGGCGCGACTGAGACTCGAGGCCTGCGCCGTGGCCATGTGGTGCCGGGGTGGGTGTGGCTGGGTGGCCCCAGCAATGGAAGTAAGCAAGCTCACATGTGAGCCTGCAATCAGCGTGCACAATGGCACAGCAGCAGCCATGTGGGCCAACGGATGATGCATTCCAGTCTTGAGCCATCAACAGCGTCCCATTCGCTTGGGCCGGCTTAGTATAAGAAGGCTCATGTGCAGAATGGGAAATGACAGCTTCCGCCATCTCACAGCATGGACGGACTCAGGGACATGCATCCATGGCACGTCCGATGGTGAAAAGTGACCGATGCAGCAAGTGCTCACACTGATGAGCCGACGCAGGACGTTGGCATGCAGCCAGGGTGCAGGGCAATTTCGGCAAGGAAATGATGACAAGAATAGCATAGCAGGCCGTACAATGGGGGCACTTGAAGAAACAGCAATAAGGCTGAAGGGAAATGAATCGCGTACCGAGCTTGTGACAGCACCTGTGGCCCGGACCCTGTTGGTGACGCACTGGGCAGCCCACCGTACGGTTCGGAATGAGCGTGCTTGTGCTTGAGGCGATGCTTGTTCTGCCTGTGCAGCTGGATGCTCTTCCACTTGGTTGTCATGGTCACGACCATTTCGGCACGTCGCAGGCACAGTCCTGAGCCAGGGATTCGACAGGGACAGGGGGTGTTGCAGCAGCACGCGCAGGAGGTTCGGCCAGCGAACGAGAATTGTTGACAGAAAGATAAACGCCCGAGAAGGCAAATGGAAGAAGAAATGCAGACGGTTCAAAATCAGACCAAGAAAAGAGAGAGAGAGGTGCTCACAATAAGAAGGTGACGAGGGTGGTCGAAGGATCCATGGCGAAGTATGGATGAAACAGAGGAACCTCGTTTTTCAATTGACCAATGCCAGGCCAGGCACACAGCTTTGTCGTTTGTTTCTGTTTCTGTTTCTGGACTCTCGCGTCCTCTCGAAGCGCCCGGCGTAAGCGAGCCGTGCCACTTGTTGGCTGCTGGTTGTGCTTGATAGGATCTCGAGGGCGCTTAACCCAGGCTTGTGTTGCAGGTGTGCTGCAGCAGACACTAACAAGCACAGGGCAAGTCGGCGACAGCAAACTGTTAGCGCTGCGTCAATGCGTGCTGACACGCTGGTGGCTGCCGCTTGCTGAAGAGGGCCGGGAGTTGCGCGAATGATTGGCCGGGAGACGCCCGGAAACGCTGGGGTTTGATGCCGAGGGGTTCGCTGCAGTCACCCACCCACAAGTCCACGACAACAGCGCTCCCTCCACAGGTCCAACACGCAGGTGCAATCAGACCAAGCGCGCGCAGTTTGACGGGAGATATGTCTGCACAGGATGAGCGCGGGTTCCTGAAACAAGTGCGCCGCTCAATGGGCACTCGATGCCCCGGGTACGTTATTCCGTACTGGATGGCTGTGTGTGGCAGGTTTGTCGCAAAGCGCAGTCCGGCGCGTGTTCCGAATGGGGGGGGCAGCTCGCAGGAGATTGCACAGGATTGGCGCCAGGAAGCGATGATGGAGAACTGAACTGCCCGTGGCTCCGTTCTGGAAATGAGCGTCCGTTCCACGCCAAGCTTTTGCTGTTCTGCTCGCCAACGAGGGCTTCGAGGAGTGATGGGAATTGTCGTCGTGATCCGAATTTGTCCTCTTCTGACCTAATTAACCAGGTCAGGCCTGTTTCGGTCGCGCCGCTAAGCTGTTGGAGATGTTGCACGGTGACGAAGGATGGTCCAGCCCGTGTCTCGCCAACAAGTTGCTTGCTGAGGGCTCGTTGCACACAGACAGCCGGGCGTGGGCGTGGGCGTGCGTGTCGACCGTCGAACCGGCCGGGAGAGTGAAGTTGAAGAGATGCTGTTTCTGCTCAAGGCTCCTGACCAGGCCCGCGGCCCTTAAGAGTCTGGGCTGCCTCATTTCCAGACGCCGCCTCTACCGGCGCGCGGCGGGTTCAATCTTCAATAAAAAGGATTGGCGTGGCGGCCTCGTCCCACAGCTGAAGCGGCGCCAAGCTGAACGTGGGGACGCTGTCTGCTTGGATTGTCCCGCTTCGAGGCCCCGGAGATCTGGTCAACGCGGTCACTGATTGGCAGCGCGCGTCCGCCATCGACGGAGGAGGGTCCAGCTGATCAGGGGTCCGTCGACCTGTTCATCTTGCCAGCCATGTGGGCGCCCCGATGGCGATTACTGGATCGTCCTCGCCTCCGACGGTGATTCCTCTCCGATCCTGCATTTCTCTCGTCATTGATTGTCGGCCTCTGGAATTGATTAATTAATTTGAGGGTCGTCGCAGTGAGAGCAAGTTTCGCACGGAGCCGCAGACGAGGGGATGAAACGTCGCAATCTCAACACGCCTTGCCTCGTTGGCGACTGCTCCAAATAGCACCACGCGCATCAGCCAGGTTTCCATACACCTCCTGCCGGCAGTGAGATCGCCCCTGCTTCAGTCTCGTGCCTGGCCTGTCCGGCCCTGTTCCGAGCGACCAACAAGAGGCAATCATTACGTCGTACCTGCCCGATTCAAAATCCACTCCCTTGGCGGCAACCAAACTCCATTGGAAACTCACCTGACTTGACTCAAGTCACTTGCTAAGTACTCCGAAGTTGATGTGACATTGACAGTCCATTATCAGCGCATCTGCGCGAGTAGTTTTGATCATGTCGATAATTACTTAGGATGATGTATTACAAGTAAGAGAAGCTTTAGGAGCCAACACCCGACCGGTCGATTGGTCCTCTGTGACCCTCTCCACAACCACAAAAGGCCGACTGCATCAACATTACTGACCTCGCGCCTTTGATCCTGTGAAACGCAAACTCCGCCGTGCTCCGTGAGGGCTTGGGAGTCGAGATGTTTGTCCGTCGATGCTCGTCTTGCCGCACGAGCCTAGCATCGATGAAAGCAAGAAGACAAGTACTCCCGTACCGGTGAAAACAGTGTCCAAACAAAGTAAATCATGCATGTCGTCGCTTTGTAAGATGTCCCTGTCCGCCAAAATGCAATGCTGCTTAGTCGTGTTACTGTGCTCTGGCCGCCGCCTTTTCCTGCTCCCGCTTCTTGTCTGCCAAGCGGTCTGCCCTCTTGCCCTCGTACTTGGTCCCCAGGAGGGCGTCCCAAAACGTGAACCACGGCTGCGAGAAGTTTGTCTTGATGCCCCACGTCTGGTGGTGAATGTCGTGGTACGCAGCATTGTTGCTCGTCATGGCTTGGAATGGGTCCCAGGGGAACGCATAGCCGCAGTGGTCATCGACAGTCTTCATCGATGAAACGCAGAAGAAGAACATGCCCTGGCGGAGGGTCATGCCGGCGATTTTGAATCCAATGGCAGCACCAAGTGTGTCCAGGAGGAACCCCTCAAACGGGTGGTTGTAGAGGGCGCCATATGCATAGGGCACGTAGAGCCGGTGATGACGTGAGTGGAAGGTAGCTAGGGGCGGGGGGTCAGAGGCTGACGAGAAGGTTGAGAACGGGCGTGAGGAGACTTACTGTACATCCACCTATTCATGTGCATGAGACGGTGGAGGAAGTACTGCCAGGTGTCCAGGAAGGCGATTCCGATGAAGAGCTGAGCGGCCGGGATCGCTACCCAGTGGATGAATTTGGCAGACATCAGTTCCCAAGGCGCAAACGATGGCACGTGAGCTTCGGTGGTCAGAAACGGGTAGTATCCTCCAGCCAGGGCGCCCGCCAGAATAGGGTGCGATGCGGCCATGTTCTTGGAGATGGCGGTCGCGTTCAGGCCTACAAGGCCGAGGAGACCAGGGAGCATGCGCTGGGCCAGCCTCAGACGAGTCGCCCAGACGGCAACTTGGTAGTCGTCCTTGCCCGTCATTTCCGGCGGCTCGGACAATGCGAGCACGGCACCGCCTGCGATCTGAATAATGTGCTGTATGATGACGTCGCGCAAGACCTCGTATCTCGACGCATGGTTCCTCTTCAGTATCTCCTCTGGCGTATGGAGGCGGTACTGCGGGAACAGGTCCAGGGTATCGATGATGTGGAAGACCATGGACATGGTCCAGTACAGGACGATTGGCGCGATGAGATTGAGCCAAAAGTCGGATATGAAGGGCAACATGTCAGGTTGCAGGGTGAGTTCGTAATCTGGCAGCGGTGGAAGGGTAGTGTCGATTAAAGAGTGATTGGCAGCCATGTTTGGGCTGGTCGCCGAGTTGTTGACCATGGCGGGCGGTGATCGATCTGCTCGTGCGCAGGATGCGGCCAGCTCTGGGTAATCAAATATTGGTGTTGTCGACTGGCAGTGAAATCGAGGGGTGCACCGCAGTCTACCCTGCGATACTTTCGTCGTTGCTGATCGAGAAGGGCTTGGAGGGAGTGACGCTCGGAAGGGGCGGATGGGACAATATTGCCAAGGAGGCGATGCTGAAGGGCGTCGTCGTCTGCAAGGCGGTGCGCGCGAGCAGAAGTTGGAAAATCGCAGAAATGGGTTTCTTGAGATGTGGTAAAGGAGCGGCGAGGAGGAAGCAAACAAGGATCGTCGGAGCCAGGCGTTGGCCGTGTGCGCAGGAAAGGAGTGTCGGGGTCAGGCTGGGCCGAGCAGATGGAAGACGTCAGGTTGATTGAGTTTGGCGCGTGTGCGGCAGTCTGGCAGGGGCGAGATCAGCAAAAGTGGCGTTGTTGCGTCGGAAACGGAACGCGCGATGCCCGGCTCTCCTGATTGCCATGACTTTTATCTGATCGAATTCCGCTCCACAGCTGCGCATTCCATTGGCCATTTCTGCTTTGGATCAATTGCTCGTCAATTTGGGCGAAATATCAACCCTGTTAGCCCTCGAGTCGAGGCTCTATTGCCGAGCCAAGGCCTTGATCGGACCACCATCATGGTGCCACTTTCTGATTTGCTCACCCTAGACCTGGCCATTTCTTGAGCGCCGAGCCTGGAACGACGTGGAACAAAGGGATAGACCGGAGGCACTTGTCTTGTGCCCTGTCAAACTGGAAGCTGCCGTTAGCCTGCTGGGTCCGTCGTACATTTGTGCCTGTGGGATCAGTATGCTACCCTAGAACACAGTTTACGCGTTATTTGAGGCTTCCCGTGACCCACTGCGAATGTGCCTGAAGCCCCAGGAGCATGAGAGGTGTGTCCACTGTAGCTTTCAACATGTAAAAATCCAAGACTTGCAGATTCCTTGATCCAAAGCCTGTTTACCAAAATTCAAAACTTGGTAAAAAAAGATATTATGAGGCCTACAACATGGTCGATGCGACCACTTACAGACCATCTCCACGTACCTTGACAAGCATGTCCCTCGTGGTGAAAAGGCACATTTGGACCAGCGCTCTCATTGGACGAAGTTTTTTCTTCGCAGCACCTCCGCTCCAAGGGGACTAGCGTGGCAACCCCACCAACGATTGAAACTCCTGGACAACCTTTCGACACTCCTCCCCTCCTCGCTTTTTGGAACTGTCCCTCTAGCAGCTTACTCAACTCCTCTGCCCCCCATCCTCATTCCCAAGTCAAACCCCCAACCGCCAACATGATCATTTACAAGGTGCGTATGACCGGGCGGACCGCGCTCGCGGCTCGACAGGAGCATTCCCGCACGGCGAGACGCTGCGACACTGCCCCGCCATGGCCAGTTTTGCTGACCCCGCTTAGGACATTCTCACCGGCGACGAGATCGTCTCGGACTCGTACGACCCCAAGCTCATCGACGGCGTCGTCTACGAGGTCGACTGCGCCATGATCGTCGAGGGCGCCATCGAGGTCAACACGGGCGCCAACGCCTCCGCCGAGGAGGCCGAGGAGGCTCTCGAGGACACCGAGGTCAAGGTCAACAATGTCGTCAACTCGTTCCGTCTGCAGAGCACCCAGTTCGACAAGAAGTCCTACCTCTCCCACCTCAAGGGCTACATGAAGGCTGTCAAGGCCAAGCTCGGCGAGAAGGGCGCCTCGCCCGAGACCATTGCCGAGTTTGAGAAGGGTGCCCAGACCTACGTCAAGGAGAAGCTCCTCCCCAACTTCAAGGACTTTGAGTTCTACACGGGCGAGTCCCAGGACGTCGACGGCATGTGAGTACAAGCGAATCCTGTGATCTCCTCACCCGGACGCTAACGAGACGTCAGGGTTGTCCTCCTCAACTACCGCGAGGACGGCATCACTCCCTACATCATTGCCTGGAAGCACGGCCTTGAGGAGATGAAGGTCTAAGCGCCTGGGCAGGGGCCGGCGGATGATGATGAAAACAGTAGCGGATGATCATGACATGTGAAAATGAAAAGCACAGCTAGACACTGCGCATGAGCTGATTCAATGACCTCGTCCCCTTGTCGACACACGAGTCTCTATGTGAAAAGTTCCTTGACTATCTAGGCGTCCCTAAAGGACAAAAGGGATGATGCGCGCTTGCATGAAGGAGTACTCATAATCTTGAAAACATGAAAAGTCTATAATGCCGGGCGTGTAGACATGGGGACGGGGGGAGGCTGTTCTCCGTCCGCGCCCACGAGTCTTGCTGCTGGCAGCGCAGCAAGCCCCGGCTTCTTCTTAGGAGGCGGCGGCGGCGGCTTCTTCTTCGCCGCCGCTACTGCTTGGAGAGGCTGGGTAGGCAGCAGGGCGGGCTGTGCCCCTTGCTGTGAGGAGGGCTGGGCAGGTTGTGTGGGCAGCAGCTTTGGCGCTGGCGCTGACTCTGGCGCTGCCTCACCCTCCCCCGACTGTGCCTGTCGACCTCGGCCGAATCCGCCCAGCTTGTTCGACACACCGAATCTTTGGTCTAGGCTGCTCGCTGTCTTGGCCCCGGCAGCGATCTGGGCGCCGTGCCTCTGCTGAAAGTTGTTCACTGTACCTGCGGCCGACTTTGCGTCCGCCATGGAGATGCTCGTGGGATCCTTTTGGAAGTTGGAGACGGTCTTGAGCGCCTGCTGTTTCTGCGCCCACGAGGTCCCCTGGGGTGGCGCCTCTTGGGTGTTCGATTGTGTGGTCCGCAAGGACGAGAAGCGGTTCTGCAGTTCGTTGACGGGCGTCGCAGCTTGCCGTGGGGGCGGCGGCGGGCTTGGTGATGACTGTTGGCCCCTGATGCCCAAACCGGGAACGTTCACCCCAGCAGCGCCTAGTCTGCTCACGGCACCTTGATTCAGGAGACCCCCTGATGACTGGGATTCTTGGCCGCTGCTCGTGGCGACAGAGTTGGTCCTCGCAGGAAGCCTGGGGGGGAGACTGGGCGTCGCGCTCGGCGGAGGCATGATGGCGGCTGGCTGCTGCCTCGCGGGTAGCGCTGGCGAGTTCCTGGCCGGGAGTGAGGGCGACTGCCGCGCCGACGGGCCCGCTTCAATGGCCAGCGGCCCTCTCCCATCCGCTCCATCTCTCCGCGCAGGCGGCTTGGGCAAGTGATCCACGCTCAGGCCGGTGGTGTTGACTCTGTAGGGACCCTTTGGCTTCTCCTCCTCCGCCGCCACCGCGGCCTGGTCCTGCTGCACGATGCCATGCTGCTGATAGTACTCCAGCTGCGCCTGGTCGGTCGAGACCTTGGGCGGGGGCGCCACGGGAGGTCCTCGCGGGTCTTGGTACTTGCTGGGCGCGGCGATGACTTGGCGCTGTTCGGACGAGCGTGGGGGAGGCGGGACCATGGAGGCGGCGGAGCGCTTGGGCGGCGGCGCGAACGACGCAGGGTCCTTGAGGGACGAGAGGGGGGCGGAGACGTGGTTCTCCGCTCTGGTCAAGGGGTCGTCTTTGTTGCGGCGGACGAGCCCGCTCTGTCAGTTGCGATATTAGCAGCCAACTCTGGCCCGCTGATGAGGGCTTCCGTGCGTACCATTTGCCCGCGAATGCCCTTGTCTTCCGTGCCCCTGCTCTTCTCCGGGTGCCACCCATTCTTCATGAGATCTTTGTACTTGGACATTGTGGATTCAGACGGGGGAATGGCATGGACGTATGGGTGAGGAGGGTGATGTGCTGTGCACTCACAGCCTTGGCTTCGAAGGTTCGCCAAAGGTGATTCTGCGGGGTGACGTTGTGGCTGGTGGGGTGTCGCTGCGAGTCTGGCAGGTGGATGTTGGAGTACAGGGTAGGCCGAGGATGATGAACATTGTTTATATGAGACCGAGTGAAAGCTCGTCTCAACTCTTGCAACTATTCCCGAATCAATCCACAGAAGAAAAGTGGCCGCAATCGATTTACGGCTTGTCATCCTGACGTTCATTCTCTTGCCAACGATTGGCCCAGGTCTGCGCAGCGATAGCACCAAAGACAGACACGCGGCACCGACGCGTCGCATCATGAGCACGCACTCCGACTACGAGCTGCTCACAGAGCATCTGGGCTTCCCCCCCGTCACTCTCCTCGACGACATCATCAACACGGTGAACGTGCTCGCCGACCGTGCCCTAGTCTCTATAGAAGACCTGCTCCTCGGCCTGCCCGCCGCCAACCTCGGATTCCGCGCTGGGCAGGGGACCACAGCTGAGGAGGAGGCGCGCCGCGAAATCGAGAATGGCACGCATCAGCTCGAGACCCTGCTGACGGCCTCGATTGATCGCAATTTCGACAAGCTGGAGCTCTACGCCATGCAGAACATTCTGACCGTCCAGCCCAGAGACCTGCGACCCTTTGTGCGGCTGGCGCACTACCAGGGTCTGGACTTTGCCTCTGAAGAGGACAGCAGCGCCGGCGTGGAGGGCATCAATGCGCTGCGGAGACAATGCCAAGCCAGCCAGCGCGTCCATCTCATTCTTCAGAAACAAAGGGCACGGAACGAGGCGCTGCTGCGGACACTACGGCATGCCGTCGGTGCAGCGGACGACTCTACCATCAAAATGGAACCGGGGGATGGGGAGGAAGAAGAAAAATCCAAGGGTACCTATGCGTTTCTCAACGAGCGCAGAGGCCTGGCGAGCATCGGGTCAGACACGCCCATCACGACGACGACGCAGTTCACCCTCTCCCAGCTCAGCGCGCTGCGTGGGCTCTCCGCGTCGTTACGGCAGCTCATGCCCAGCCTCGCGCAGCTCCCCGACGAGCGACGAGACGCCGCCGCCAAGTCGTGGCGGCGCGAGAGGAGCGAGTACGTCGAGCAGTCGTCGCGCAAGTACCTCGAGAAGACGGGCGGTCTGGAGCTGGGTGCGCAGGGCGAGGTGCGCGACGGGGACTACCAGGGCGGGGGACGCGGTGTCAGCAAGGACGAGGTCGAGGGGCTCGAGTCCATCGTGGCCATACTGGCCGACCAGGCCAGAGCAGCCGCTGTGGCAGAAGAAGAGGACAAGCCCATGCACAAGTCGTAGTTGGAAAAGGAATACACTTGTCGCTTCTATTGTACAGTCTATGGAGGTGATGCTGATGACGATGGCGGCGGGTCGTCCATCTTGGCCCGCCGCGCGTCGAGGACCTTGCGCAGTTCCCGCGGCGCGCTCTCCCACTCGAGCAGCCCGTACTTGTACGCCTCGTGCCAAAAGTGATGGCCCCAGCGCCTCTCGGCGGTCAAGCCCTTGAACACGTCGAGCGTCTGGCGGACGACCCTGCGCGCGCTCGGCTCGTCCTTGTTCTCGACGAGGGCGGTGAGCAGCGAGAGCAGGTTGCTCTGCGTCGTCATGGGCCGGTGCCGCTTGGCCAGCTCGTCGTACAGCGCCATGGCGCGCTGCGTGTCGCCCAGGTACGAGTACACGCCGGCGATGCTCTCCCACAGGCTCTGGTCGCCGAGCTCCCGCGTCGTGAAGCCGTACTTGACGAGCAGCGCCTCGACGTGGTCGGCCGTCGTGTGGGGCCGCGTGAGCATGCGGTCGACGAGTGTGAGCGCCATGTGCGGGCTGATCTGCTTGATGCCGGCGGCGTGCATGTGCTGGAGCACGGCGTCGACAACGGCGTCCGAGTTCTTCTGGTCCGACGCGACGGCGTGGAGCATCTTGCCAAAGACGATGAGGTTGGGCTTGACGCCCGACGCGCGGAGCTCCTCAAAGGCGTGCTCGACGGCCTTGATCTTGTCGTCGGACGAGGCCTGCGAAATGGTGCCGAGCGAGTGGTCCAGGAGGATGGTGAATGTCGAGGCGTCCGGCTCGATGCCCTGCTGCTTCATCGCCTTGAGGAGGGCCGGCAGGTCCTTGGCCGCGTTGGGGCCCTTAAAGCATTCGCGCAGCAGGACGTTGTACGTGAACACGTCGGGCTGGATGCCCTGCTTGCCCGCCCACTCGAGGATCTGGAAGGCGGCCTGCCTGTCGGAGCGGATGACGCGGCTAAAGGCCGTGTTGAAGACGTCAATCGTCGGCTTGACGGCCGTCTCGGGCTGCCCGCGCTGCACCGCGTCCTCCCAGGTCGCCTGCATCTTGGCCAGCGCGGCGATGCCGCCCTGGAGGTCGCCCAGCTCGATCAGGCCCGAGATGCGCTCCGTCCACGCCGTCGTGTCGAGCGGGATGCCCGCCTCGACGATGCTGTCCCACAGCGCATTCAGCCGCTCCCGGTCCCGCGAGGACCGCCACCCGTGCATCATGCCCGTGTACGTCTTGATGGTTGGCTTGAGGCCAATCTCGTCCATCATGGCCTGGGCGTCGGCCACGCGCTCGGGCCGTCCGATGGCACAAAAGACAAAGAACCAGAAATCCAGGAACTCGGGATCGCTCTTGATCTGCGCGGCCAGGCTAGGGTCCTCGCGGATCCACGTCCGCAGCTTTTCCCAGTTCAGCATGACGGCGCCAATGTTGCCCGTCGAGTGTGCGCGACTGGCCATCTTGTGAAAGTGCGTCAGTGTCTTGGTCGAGGCAACGCCGGCGTGCGACATGACGAGCTGGGGGTTGTTGGACTCCCAGTTGGTCCTGTTCTGGGACAGCACGCTCGCTGTGGCCGGCCAGCCCGTCTGGACGATGCGCGAGAGGGCAGAGGATCGGTACTCGGGGACGAGAAGGCGCTCCGTCGCAAAGACGCTCTGGATGTACTCGCCAGGCATGGCGCAGCCGTCCAGGGCGACGGCCGCGATTCTCAGCAGGGGGATGGCATCAGCGACCCATGACGGGTCCACCACCTTTGGGTCGGTCAGGACAGTGAGGGTGGCCAGGAGAGCCGGGATGACGGACTGCAGCTGGGTCTGTGAGTACTGGGGGAACATGGCGCCGAGGCAAGCTTCTGTCCTTGCGGTGCCTTCCGCGCGCTCGTTGACCATGAGCTTCCGCCTCTCGTGAATCTCCTCCAAGTCTGGCAGCATCCACTCCGTCGTCTGCGCCTTGTCCCGCCCCGGGCGCACTTGGGAGACGCTCTTCCAAATCTCGAGCAACTCGCGGAACATGTGCTTCCTCTGCGGCCTGTGCCTTGTGGTCTTGAGATGGTGGCACAGCGCGGCCACGAGGGCGGCCTTCATGTAGACACCCATGCCCGTAGCATCCACCAGGTTGGCCATCTTCAAGCAGGTCCCCGGCAGGGGCACCGCGCGGCCGACGAGCTCCCTCCGTGCGCTGCCCAAGAACTGGCGCGTCACGATGTACAGGTCGTGCGGCAGGGGGAGCCCGAGGACCTGGAGCTCGGGGAGGAGCTGTGACTCGAACTGGTCGAGGCGTTGGCTGACGGGCGCGAGGGACTTCATGGCTTGCGATATCCGCGCGGTGAGCTCCCACTCCTTTGTGCCGAGCGGGGTGTCGCGGCTGGGCGTCGAGAAGGCTTCCAAGTCGGGCGGATCCACGTCGTGCACGCCGTCACTCACAACGTCGTTGAAGATGGCAATGGCCGCGTTGCCGTCCTCAGGCGAGGGCCGCCTCCTCTGCCGCGGCGGCGGCCGTGGCCTCTGGTTCCCGGCATTCTGCGCACGACGATGCTGGGCTTTCTCCGGTGTCGCGCTGCTGTCTCTCCGCGCGCCTGTCAGGACGGTCCCGATGGGGTCTGGTGAGCTGCTTGCGCGTGTCGAGATGGGGCTGGACAGGAGGATGGCGCCGTGCTGGCCGGGTAGTTTGAGGCGTGCGGAGCCTAGTTTGCAGGCACTTCTTGCGGACAGCGCACGTGAGAATGACATGACATGTTGTGCCTTTCCATGAAGTGAGGTGCGTACGTGACTGATGAGTCGCGTCGTTGAGTGCCAATTTTCGGTCCTAAGACCCTGGCACATCTCGGGGCGGTTCACCGAGGTGAGCGGCGAATCACAGTCCTTCATACAGCTAAGCCATATATGCGACAAACGCATTTATGTACATGTAAGCATTTATGCATCTATGCATGCACGATCGGAGTTCATTGTCACATGTCAAGTCGTGGCCATGGATGCGATCATGACAGTTGAGGGCATATTATTCTGCAGACCAACCAATGACTACAGCGACGCCTGGAACTTCCTGCCCTCGAGCTCCTCCACCTTCTGGATGCTCCTCTTGTAGCCCTCCTGGGCTTCCATGAGGTCGACGTACTCGTTGATGCGGGGGTACGTCTTGGCCCAGGAACCGCCCTCCCAGCTGCCCATGTCGTCGAGGCGTCCGCGGGCGGCGATGAGGGGGAAGCTCATGAGGATGTCGGCGGCGGTCAGCTTGTCGCCGCAGAGGTAGCGGCCGGAGGATTTCTGGAGCATGTCCTCGATGAGGGCCATGTGCTTCTGTGCGTTGGGGAAGATGAAGGTGGAGATGACGCGGTTGGCGGCGGCGCTCGTAATGGGGCGGATGAAGAAGGGCACCTGGGGCGACTTGAGGGCGTTGATGACAATGGTCATGACCAGGATGGGCATGAGGCTGCCCTCGCAGTAGTGCATGAGGTACATGTACTGCATCCACTCGTCCGTCTCGCCGCCCAGCGTGCCCTCCTGGCCCTCCTTCCAGTGCGCCGGCATGAGGTCGGCCCCGTGCGGCGTGTTCTCGACGAGGTACTGCGTCATCCAGCCGCTCTCGGCCAGGATGCGCCCCTCGCCCCCGTTGGCCGGCGTCACCTTGATGACGGGCGACTTGCCCAGCGGGTGGATCTTGCTCAGCGCCGCGGGCGCCAGCATCGTCTTTTCGCGGTGGAACAGCTCCAGCGTGTAGGGAAGCTTGAGCTCCTCGAGCAGCCACACGATGCGCTGCGAGCGCGACTTGTCGAGCCTGACGGGTCAGGGTCTGGCCTCGATGCGCAAACACGGGGAGCAAACTTACCAGTACAAGGTGACGTGCGGAAGATTGGAGGTAGCCATGGTGAACGGGATGCGATGCTTGCGTTCTGGTCTGGTGGAATGGGACAGGACTGTGGTTGGGGACGGAGTGGGAGGGAGAGCTCTATGATAAGGACGATGCTAAATCACGGACCTGATTGCCAATGACGTCTAGCCCTCCGGCTAGTCAATGGACCGCTGCGCCTCGCAAGCGGCCTATTTGATCGTCCATCCATTTTTTAAGTTCCTCCTCGAGACGCCGCGGGTTTTCCCCACTTGGCGCTCGGTGTGCCGAGGAACAAAAACGCGGGCGAGATCCTGATGGAGTTTCGGGGAACGCGCATCGGACGTCCATGCATTCGCTTGCTGCAGTGTACTTGTAGTAATCTTGGCAGATAATCTTACGCGCTGCTCGAGCCCTCCGTCCGCGCTCTCCGGCGGTCCCAACCCAAGCAGACGGTTGACAAGGCTGGCTTCCTCAGGGGTATTTCCAACTCCCCAGTGACATGCATCGTGGTGAATTTCATGACTATCGTTGTATTCGACAAATCTAAAGCGTGGCCTGCTGTTCGCTGTTCCAGCCGCGCGACAGATTGCAACAGGGGAGTGCGTTGCCTCGGCCCGCGTCCTTTGCTCGAGCGCGCGTGCGAATCCGAATCCGACACCCATCCATCAACCTCGCATCGCTCAGCCTTGTGATCTGCACGTTCCAGTCTTCGAGCTGGAGGAGCAAGGAACCAATGCTCTGCTGCACGGCTACACAACGTATGGATGGGCCATACACCAGACTCGTAGACACCAGGAATAAAACTCCCAACCAACGCCATGGACGCCTTGTGAGCACCGCGTGTTCCCTCCCATGCCATGCATGCCGTCTTGGAAAAGGCAAACGCCTGTCCCATCTACTCTACCGACGGCCCTTTTTGGGCGCAGGCCCCGGTGCCTGCGCAAGCTCGCTCATGGCCTCTCGTTTCCTCGTCTGCTTCCGCACACGCGGCCTGGGCGGCGCCTCGCTGTGCAGGTGACCCAGGTCCTCTAGCGCCTGCGAGTTCTCCCACGCGAGGCACTTGTAGTTGGGCGGCTCCGGCGTCTTCTCCCGGATGCGCGAGCTGCTGCGCTTCGTCTCCTCCTTCTCCTTCTGCTCGTCGCGGCCCGCGAGGTACGCCTCGCGATTCCGCATCCCCAGCACAATCTTGTCCCGGAAATGGTACAACTCCTGCTTCAGCTTCTTCTCGCGCACACCCCGAATGTCCAGCCACTCCATCAGCTTGTCAAACGCCTCTGGCGTCGAGATGTAGCCCCATTGCCGCGCCGTGAACACGCGCGTCTTCCCCTCCTCCTGTGCCTTGCGCGCCTTGACCGTGTGGCCGAACCGGTGCCAGTGCTCCTCCTTGCCCTCGCCCTCCAGGTCAATGAAGCCCTCTCGCTCCATGTCGTCGGGCCCCTGGATCCAGATGCAGCCGTTCGCGTACCCAGCATGCGCCGTCGAGCTCGTCGGCAGCCCACCGTACGGCATGCCGTTGCGCTCAAACCAGTAGTACCGGTTCCAGAACCGATCTTTCCCCATGACGCGCGTGCGAGGGCAGTCCGCCTCGCGCAGGTCGTTCTCCAAGACAGCCACCTCCTCCTCGCACTCCTTGATCAGCTCTTCCTTCTTGGCAATGTCCTTGAGCACCTTGATGAGTGCCTTGGACTGCCGCGGAGGTTTCCCCGGCGCCTTGTCCTTCTTGGCCTTGTCCTCTTTCTTCCGTTGCCTCGCCTCGTCCGCTTTCTGCTGCTGGCCCCTGCGCTTCTTGCGCGGATGCACGTCTTGATCCGTATCTTCCGTGTCGCGGACCGTCTCGTCGGCATCCAGCATCGTGCTGTCGTCCCCGCCTGCTTGCTCCTGTTCGCCATCCTCGGGTGGCGACGGAGGCATGTTGTCAGGCAACAACGTCTTGCGCTGTTCATTGAGCTGCCGCAGCTCCTCCAGTCTGTTTAAAGAAAAAAAATCAGTCAGTCTGTCAGTTCCGTCATCTCGAGTGTCCAAGTGACCTACGCCTGCTTCTTCTGCCTCTGCCACTCGATTCTCTCCTTTCGGTACTTGGTCATCGTGTCGCTGCACTCTTCCATGTAGCCTCGCACCGTCTTTGTCTCCATGGTCAGCATGCAGAGCATTTGCAGAACCTTGACGCGGAGATTGACATTGAGAGTCGAGTAGGCCTGCAAGACGCTTTCCTGGCTGGGTTCCTCGCCTGGCGGCACAAGCTCCAGCAGCAGCTCGTCGCATGCCGCTTCCTGCCGGCTGTCTTTGGACAGCTGATACAGGAGCCCTACCACAATCATCTGCCAGCCGCCGTTGGGAAACGCGCGCTGGCGCAGCTGCTCGACCCAGTCGTAGTCGCGGAGGAGCTCCTCGGCCCGGTGGTGCGTGGCCAGCTCGGCCTGGTGCTCTTCCTCCTGCGCCGCAGCGGCTTCCGCCGCAAGCTTCTCCGCCTCCAGCCTGGCCAGGCTGCTCCGCGTGGCACGCGCGGCCGGTTTCGGTTTCGGCTCAGGCTCAGGCGTGGGCTCCTGGCTCTCGTCGCCCTCCTCGTCTTCCTCGTCGCTGTCCTCTTCGTCAATCTCCGGAAGGGTGATTCGGACCTTGCCGCCGTCCCGCTCCGAATCCACCAGTATTTTGAGCGTCGCGCAGTGGATCTCGTCAAACAACTGCACGGGTACTTGTTCCGACGCGACAATCATCGCCTCGACGAAATCGTCAAACGTGAAGGAATCAAGCTTGAAAATCTCGCAGTACACATTCAGCGTGTCCCACGTTTCCAGCAACCCTCCCACAGACTCCATCTCAATCTGGCTCGAACGCCAGTCCGGCTCGTGCGTCATGCCCTCACCCTGCCCAGGCGGTGCTTCCTTGCACATGAACCTTATTTCTGGTCGTGGCTCTTTTTCAGGCTTTGGCGCAATCTCAAGATCCTCAATAGGGTACTTGATGGGAGGCGGTGGCGGTGGAGGCGTGGGTTCCTTGATGACTGGTTGCTGCGTCGCATGCTTCCCCGGGTGTCCCTTGTGTCCCGGTTTCAGTTCTGGCAATCTGGCTGGTTCTCCATTGGTGGCCCCATGCCCATCGTCATGTCCGTGTGTCGCACGCTTCTGGGCTTGCATTTGCTTGCGCTCCTCACGCTTCGTCTCCAACCGCAAGTGAGGCGGTATCCTCGTGTCGATGCGAAAGCGGTTCGCATAGTCATGCTTTACAAGCCAAGGTGCCCCGTTCCACGATTCCCTGATTGTCGTGCGCTTGATGAAGGAGCGCAGCATGGACTTGGTGAACACGCCCCGGTCCCTTGACACGTCCTCCTCGAACACAGTGACTTCGCGCTTGCTGTCGTTCAGGGCCACAATGTACCGCGTCGTCGGCGCCTTGGTCTCGAACTCCGAAATGTATCTTGGTCCCATTCTTGTCTTGTCCCGAACCAGACCATGCAATCGCTCCCCGTTCTCGACGACGACGGTGACTTCCTCACCAGGAAAGTAGTCCGACTTGAACTCTGCGTAGATCTCGTCTACCATGGTATCTAGGCGCGATGTAGTCCGGAATTGCACTTTGCGGAGCACAGGGCCTTTTAATTGCTCTGGGAAACTCTCCTCAATCTCCTTGCCCCCCGTAAGCTGGCAGTGTCAGTACGTTGATGCGCAGGGGTCTTGACCAAGTCGACAAACCTCGCTCTTGAAGGCCTCAAAGAACGTCATCCCTGACTGGCCTGTGATTTGGTCCCCAAAGCGACGCTGCAATGTTAGCTCTTGCGGCGGGCATTGTGACACATGTTTGCCAAACCTGTTTGTAGAAATCCATCCTAAAACAGCGTGAGCAGAGAACCGCGACCGTGCGGGATGTGGCGCTTACCTAGCGAGATATGCTTCGTAGGAGACGAAAATCTCCCCCGTCTGAGGGATCAGCCAGACCTGCGATGGCGACCATGAGCATTTCGCGCGCGAAGCAGAGAGAAGTATCCGTCTCGCGACTCACCTCCGTTTCATCGTTTGGTATGAAATCCGGCTCCAGAAACTGGACGGGTTTGCGCTTGAAAACGACCTGTGGCGGCATGTAAGTCACTGCGCGCATTGAGCGAGGTGATCGCTGCATACCATGTTGAGTCAAATATGGTAGCAAAATGTAGGGTCTTTGTTGGTTGTTCTCGCTTGCCGTCTGTCACTCCTCCCGGCGAAACTCCCAAGTCTGTTTGTTCGAGCCCGTCACTCCCAAGATATGTCAACTGGTGAGACCCATTTGCGTGTGGTTCCAATTGCGTGTAAGTGGGATCGGGTTTCTTTGTCGCAAATGTCTTTGATTAGGCAAAAGCTGGGGTACTGTCGCGCGCTTTGTGGTGGTGGCCGCGAGGACCTGCAGCGAAGACGAGGGCCCGACCCCAAGGTCCAAGAACGCGCTCGGGGCAGTCCCACGAAGAGGCGCGCGCTGCGCGGGGCGGGAGGCGTGTAAGTCGAGCCAGGGGCGAACCAAGTAGTTGTCGCGTCGTTTGTTGGGCGATTGTGGTAGCGATCCAGGAGGAAAGTGGGCAGTTGGCACGAAATACAGGGCGCCGTGCCGGGAGCGTGACGTTTGAACAGAGTTGGAGGAGGTGAAGGAGAAAAAGAGGACGGAGGGCGAGATATGGAGTGGTCGAACGGGGTGTGTGAGCTTGCAGCGGATTGACGGGTTTATACTGGGGCCACCGCAGGTCCCGGTACTTGGAACCCAGGCTAGCGCTGGCGCGCAACGGTGTACAGGGACCTCGGCGGCTAGCTCCCTCGTCATCCCGCTGCAGCTGCTTGGCCTGGTCATTTACACCTCTCCCACCCACGGTCTCCTTAGACGCGCCGTCCTGCCTCGCAACGTTGTGCTTTCACCCACATTCTTAGACTCATTCTGCTCGCCAGTCGTCGGAGAATCTGCTGCAAGTCTTGTATAGTAGAATAAATACGAATGCATTTGTTCATTGCTCGATATCAATTGCCTTCCCCATTGTCGTCACAATCGGAAAGTACTTGTTTGAGGAGACACAGCATTGAAGGTAGACGGCAGCATACATGGACTATGTGAGAGGTACCTGCATAGGACGCAGAACCCCCGTCGTCAGAGCGATGCATTGTATATTCCATTTGAGGCTTTTGAGCTCATGTCATGGTTTGACGTTGACTTAGACACATCCTAATCGGGTAATTTTGATGTCAATACAGACACCCCCAGAACGAAAGCTGAATAATCTGCTGCATGGTCTCTATCTAAATGTGATCCATGATGGGGATGGGCTTCTTGAACAAGGCAAGGCTCCCTTTCCGCAGGCGCACGCTTGGTGTCAATGGCAATGCCTCTTGACACGCTCAGGCTTGCTGGCGTGTGGGAAACGCATCACATCCCGGCTCCATGTGAGGCGGCATCCACTCAGCACCCCTGACTCGCGGGTAAAATGCTGACTCATCAGCAATGGCCCGAATGAGCGACATCACCTTGTGGACTGCCAATGAATGACCTGGATGTATTTAATCGGTTGGTCCTTAGTTTTTCATTTCATTAAACTTTTAAGATCTCGTACCACTTTCATGCTGTAAAGTACACGACCATGTAGCCGACCCAGCTGCCAAACACCCCTACAGCGGAGTAGGAGCTCGTCAACATCAGGGGCAGGAACTCGTAGCGCTCCCCAAAGACGACCTGGTGCAGCAGCGAAGTGTAGGCGATGAGAGGTATGCTCACGGCAATGTACAGGGTGCTGAAGCGGTCGAGGAGGAAGAAACGCGGCTTGTTCGAGGCCGGCGCCATCCGCTCAAAGCACATCAAGAAGAGAACCAACCAGAAGATGGTGTAGATGGTCTTGATAGGGAATTCCGCGGGGGTGAAGAGCAGAGGGAAAAGAGAGACATGGCCCGCAACGGCCAGCGGCTTGAATGCGCCAAAATGTCTTCGATCTCGGAGGGCGACCAGGCTGAAGGGGATGATTACCAGCAAGATGGCCTTTTCGTGCACGTGCCATCCGTAGAGAAATGACGCGTATCCGCAAAGCGTGACGGCACCAATAAAGTTGTCCCACGTAGGTTTCGAGAAGAGCTTCACGAGAGGCAAAATTTGGAAGATGAGAGTGAGGATGAAGCACGTGCGCGGGGTGATTTCAGGAAGCACAGCAAAGGCTGTGTCGCCAACGAGTCCGCGAGTCACGCTGGACAGCGCGTCTTCATTCACTGTCAGACCCAGTCGAGGGGCAACTACCATCATGTCAGCGTGAAACTCACCAGGTCGGCAGGCACAGAGGACGAACGGTGTATAAGGACCCTGTCGGTAAACGAGTACATGGCCCAGACGTTGGGCGCCCAGTACGCGTGGCACAAGCCCCGTGCAAACGGGAACAGCCGGCTGAACATCTGGGGCATTTGCTTCATGGCCACAAAGGGGCCAAAGGCGGCCGCTGCGATGCCTGCAATGCCCCCGCCGAGCTTGATGCAGTTGAAGATGCGAGGGCGGAAAATGTTTCTTTCCGACAGGCAATACTTCCGGAGCAGGAAGACAAAGTACGCCGGCGCCAAGTACAGGTAGATGTGTTTGAAGCACAGCAATGCCGCAAAGATGAGACCGCTCGACAGCAAGGTCGTCCTGCAGCGCGCCAGCACAAGCGACCAGACCAAGATCCCGTACATGAAGCCGTTGTACTGGAAGTGAATGTGGTCGATAATGAGAAGACCCGGCGAGAGAATGATGGACAGGGCGATGATCTGGGCCGCTTTCCTCGACTGCAAGGGCGACGTCTCGATGAAGAGTTGGAGGGCGTAGACGAGCATCAACTCTGTGACAATGACAGACGTGCGCTGGAAGTACACCGTCTGCCAGCTGTCATAGTCGAGATTGTGTATACGAACCATGGCCGTATCCACGAGTCGCGCAACATGGGCCAGCGTCCATTCGAAGTAGGCAAAGAAGGGTGGGTAATCGAGCGTCCATTCCGACGTCTTTTCGTAGTACCATTCGGAGATGGGCAGGCTGTTGGTTATCGCGAGCCAGTTGCGGTGCACTTCGAAATCGGTGGACTTGCTGCACAGGAAAGGTCAGCTCTGGTGGAGGGCGATCGTGGTTCGAGGCTTGCTCACTATGCTGGGAAAAGCAGGACCTTGAAGGCCGCCGCCACGAGCGCGCACTGCGCCAATGTCGGGTACGATTCGGACATGGTGAAGCTGTTCAGGCGTTTCTCATGCGTGCGATGTTCTGTCACAGTCGCGGCGGCGCGGTCATGGTAGCAAAAGCCCCAGTGGTAGCTTGTGCTCGGGCGGAATGAGCTTGGGCGTCACCTCGAGCGCAGACCTGCAGCTCAGGTGGGATTGGCCCTCTGCCGCTGCCCCGAAATGGTGGAGAAAACTGGAGTATTTGGAGATGTGGCTGAGACGGGTCCACTAGGGCCCCATCGATAGCGGGAGAACCACCTACAAGTGGCCGCAGCCACGGCTAAACACGCTATAGAGCTGCCATTAGCCACAGGCACCCCACGGGAGCTGCAGGGGCTCCAGGGGATCGGCTTGTGACTGCGTGTCCAAATCAGATCTTGGACTGCACAGAGTTTCCTCCAAGCGGACTGTTCGTCTGACGGCCAAACTGTTGATACCGCTCTACTGCAGTAGCCTTATATCTGTCGTCTGCAGGTCCCTTCGAAAGCAGTATCGACTCTTTGCAGGTCTAATTCCACGCGCTGGCGCCGGCGAACCGACCTTGGTCTGGAGGAAGCTATCCACATCAGACACCGCTTTGACGCAAGACACCACGGCGCGCCAGAAAGCTTTGCACGCTCGCTGAGAAACCAGAGCACGCAACATGCATCTTGCAGTGGCAGCGCTGCTGGCGGCGGCCACGGCCTCTGCCCAGCAGGTCCTCATCAGCGACCTCAGTTTTGGGTACCAAGGCCGGTAAGCGCCCTCACCTGTGGAATCTCTGTCCCAACCTCTCTGACGACCTATTATAGAATGAGCACCCCCGGCAGCCGCGGCAAGATTGACAATTTTGCCATCACCGGCTCCGGCGTGCAGCCCCAGATCCTGTCCAACAAAATCATCCTGACCCCAGTCTCCCCCGGCAACCAAAGAGCATCGATATGGTCGGAGAAGCAATTGCAGGAGACGGAGTGGGTGGCTGATGTGGACATGCGTGCCAATGGTCCAGAGCGCGGGGGCGGCAACCTCAACATCTGGTTGACCAACGATGGCCAGAGGCAGGTTGGCCAGAACAGCATCTACACCATTGGCCGCTTCGAGGGTCTAGCACTGGTTGTGGACGCCCACGGTGGCTCCGGTGGCATGCTGCGCGCCTTTCTCAACGATGGATCGCTCGACTACAGCGCCCGTACCAGCATCGACGAGCTCGCCTTTGGCCACTGCCTGTACTCCTACCGCAATCTGGGACGCCCCTCGCAAATCAAGATGAAGCAGTCCCGCGACATCTTCAAGGTCGAGATTGATGGCCGCTTGTGCTTCGAGAGCGACAAGGTCCGCATCCCCGAGGGCTACAACTTTGGCATCACGGCTGCTACCCCTGACAACCCGGATTCTTTTGAAATCTTCAAGCTCGTCGTCATGTCGGATCGCACAACGCCGACGGAAAAGTCGAGCTACTCGTCTCGCCAACAACAACCCAAGCGTGATACGAACGCCAACAGCAACAAAAATAACAACAAGGCTGGCAGCGACTTTCCCGACGACTTTGACGAGGGCCCGCGTGACGAGGACGCGGATGTTTTCCAGACGTCGCGATCGCAATTCCAAGATCTGCACAACCGTCTGCAGTCGACGAATCACCAGCTGTCGTCGGTCTACCGCTCCGTTTCGCGTCATCACCAGCTTGACGAGCAGCGCCACAACGAGATAAAGGCTCTGCTGAACGACTTTAGAGCCGAGTTTGGCAAGTTTGAAAAGATTGCAGCTATGGAGCAAAAGGTCAACAACTTGGAGAAGGAGATTCGGGGTCTGCGGAACGAGCTGGGCAAGAAGATGCGCGACAATGAACGCAACGTCAAGGGCTTCCTCAACGACCACCACGCCACCCTCTCGCAAACACTGATCGACAGCGTTCCCGGCCACGGTAAGCTGATCTGGATCTTTGTCGGCACGCAGGTGCTGGTCGTCGCCGCCTACGTTCTGTATAAACGACGCAAGGCCAATTTGCCCAAGAAGTTCTTGTAGATGCTGTCACTGGGTAGAGGCTGGGCTGCATGTGGAGGTACAAGATATGCTAGCGTGTTTCATGGGCATGGAAGGCTTCTCGATTTTGGGTAGCATAGTACAGATGGTATGGTTTACGTGATCTAATGCATGATGTTTTCCCAGACCATCAGGCTCTGCGGCGAGTGGACCGTTGATGTATCCTGTGATGCCGCCTAAAGTACGGCTGACATCACTGGTGCAGCAAGAATGCAAGTAAAATGTTGTGGTCCGCTCACCTCCTCTTGCCGTTGATAATGTCCAGCATAGCCTTCCCCTTAGGTGCCGAAGTGAGGTTCTCGTAGCCGCGCTTTGTGACCAAGATGTCATCCTCGATGCGTACGCCCCCGACGCTGTAGTACTTCTCCAAAAGCTCTTTGTCAAAGAACTGCGCAAACTCAGGGCGGCAGAGGAAGTATCCCTCGATGTAATCGCGATTAAAGTAACTGTCGCATGTTAGTAAGAGACCTCGAGTCTGTTGTCGAACAAGAAAACGTACATTCCAGGCTCGACAGTGACAATCATGCCCGGTTGCAGAAGCTGGTGCTCTCTGACATCCTTCTTCATGACCTCCTCCAACTCCATGGGCGTGATCATCTCCCGTTTGACGCGGTCCGTCCTCTTCCACGCCGTCGCAAACAGGAGCCTTTCGTCGCCGCTCACGTCGTGGCACTCCAGGCCGACATGGTGGCCTAGGCCATGAGGGAAGAAGGCGCTGATCACTCGGCTCTGCTGGATCTCTTTCTTGTTTCCTACGAGGATGCCCAGATCTAGCATCTCGTCAATCGCAATGTCCGCGGCAAGCATGTGTAGCTCGGCGAATTTCTTGCCAGGCTTGATCGCATCGATGCATGCTTCCTGCATCTTTTCGACAATGTCGTAAATCGCCTTGCTTTCTGTGGTGAAATTGCCAGAAATGGGGAGTGTGCGCGTGACGTCGCTGGCGTAGCATCGAAACTCGCAGCCTGCGTCCACAACGATGAGTTCCTTGCCCTCGAGGGGCTCATTGTTGGCATCGTAATGCAGCGTCGCCGCGTTCGCGCCGGCTCCGGCGATGATGTCGTAGGCCTGGTTGTGGGCGCCTTGGGCAATCGACAGTGCTTGAAAGGTGGCTTCGACGTCTTGCTCGTTACGCATCTTGAGCAGGTTCCGCATAATCTCCCGGTGCGCACGGCTCGAAATGGCATTGGCGCGGCGAATCAGCGCAATCTCGTGCTCGTCCTTGATGACTCGGGCTCTGTCCATAGCGGGACGCAATGCCGAGCTGTCAAATCTGGGGGCCTGCCCGGTAGTGCTCGACAAGGCAGGCTGCTGACTGGCATGCAAAGTAAAGATGGTTGTGGATGAGTCGCACTCGGTCTTAAGGTACTTGCTCAGATCCTTGTGCAACCGCACGTCATCTACATCGAACATGGACGCCGCCTTGCCCGGACTGGGGACCGATCCAAACCACATCGCCTGCCTGGGCTCGACGAATGGAATCCACAGGATGAGCTTGCTGCGTGCAATGTCGTAGGTCACTGCGCAGTCGGGCAAGTCAACTCCAGTCATGTAGTAGAAGTAGCGCCGTTGGCGGAACTTGGGTCCCATATCTGAGTCCTCATATTGAGATGTGACCTGGCCGGGCAGGTAGATGAAGCCTTTATCGACATTGTCCGTCCCACTTGCCCGCAACTCGTCCACCACTTTGCGAGCATGTGCTCTTGCTAGTCTCTGTTAGAGAACATGTCGACGGCTTGCTCTGGGGCATTGATCGGCACCTGGGTATTTTTCCTTGAGAATTGCTTCTTCGTGGAGCTCAGGCTCAATGTCGAGCTTTCTTGGGACCTTTTCAGTAACCTAGCCCACGTGAGATGGTGAGGTGGTGGAGCTTACAATGCATCGAATTCCTGGTCAAGGACCAGACCGATGTTGCGTCCATCCATGATACGCATCGAGTCGGCAAGGCAGGCGATGGTGGTAAGGGAACGGTTGTCTAGCGGCGGATTCTTGAGTACTTGAGCATTCAAGTCTCTCTTACACGAGATGCAGCATGCAGGTACTCGGATGACCGTATCCATGACTACAGCTACGTCACGTGTCTACCTACGACCTCGCTGAGAGAAGGGAGGCTGGACTGTACTGTGCACTGAGCACTGTGAGCGATACCGGCGCGTCGAAACCACGCAGATGTGAATCAAGCAGCGTCTTTACCTTGCAAGACACATTGATTCGTCATGGCGCATCACTATGGCCAGTTTGAGCGGGTAACTGGAGAACAGGTTTGCTTGATAATCATCGACTAGGCGTAACAATTCATCTGGTTATATTGACGATGCCAGAGCCATCATGCTTTCTCTATAGACTTGGTGTCCGCCCACCCAGCGGCAGACATCAAAGGAAGCAGAAACGTATTCCTCGAAATTCGCCCCGATCTGTAAGAACACCCGAGCAATGCAAATGTACCCAAGCAGAAAGTGCTCCCTAAATGTACTGCTCCCTCGCTGCACCCGCATGTCCCCTGCCATGCGACGCTAAGATCCCATGACCCCCTGGTAGATAACGCCGTGTATCGTGCATATGTCGTGTCGAGTACATACAGTGACCAAAAGTAAATAAGTAAAAGAAATCGAGCCGGAAACAGAAATCGAGGGGGTATCACGCTCTCACATCCCTTGGAAAACGCCACGTCCAGAACCAAAGAAACTGCCCCAGTCCGCTTGCATACCATTCTGATCAAACATCTGATCGATTTGCCTCGCATGCCGACGCGGATGCACTCTGCGACCTTGAGAGATGGTGGAGTGTATGGACTGTGAGGACGTCGACGGCGGTTGCGAGTGTGATTGCTGCCCACTCATCTGGACGTTGAACAGGTTCGGGTCGTACATGGTCGAGAAGTCCAAGCCTGCGTGACCGTCGGGGTGCTGAATCACGTATGGTGGAGGCTGGCCCAGGAGTTGAGAGTCCATGTCCCCCATCGGGTCCGGCATGTAGAATTGCGGACCTTGCGGTTGTTGCTGCTGCTGCTGCTGCTGGCCCACAGAGGCAGAAGGCTGGTATCCAAGCTCCATCATGGGTTGATTGGGGTACGCAAATGGATCTTCCGACGGAAACATGAGATTGTCAAGCGTGTTGACAGGGTTATGCCCGCTAAAGGGTTGGCCTGGCGGCTGGAGACCATAGGGCTGTTGCGAGCTAGATGCTGTGCTCGGCGAGCCTGATGTGGCTCGTGAGGACATGTCAAAACCAAGCAGATCGGGGATTCCGGCGAAGCTCGGGTCCTGGAAGCGTTGCTCAGACATGGGGGGGACAACATCTGCAGAGCCCCGTGACACAGGCGTATTGTACGTAGGCACCGGCCTGCCGCCGTTTCGAGCACGCGCCAGTTCTTCCGCCGTACGCTGCGACGAGCCGCTTGACTGCTTGGCGGTCGAGAACATGGGAATGGATCCTGACTTGCCTGCGTTCTGCGCCGTGCGCTTCTTGCTAGGCATAGTCTTGTGGTTGGCAGGGTCCAACTTTTCAGGTAATTGCTCAAAGAGCACCTGCAGTGACTTTGTTACTCGCTCAGCGGCAAGGCTCTTGTCTGCAAGCTCTGCGATCATCGTGCGCCCGGCTCGCGCGTCAGCAAGGACTTCAGCCGAGCCTGGCTTTTCTGGATTTTCAATCGCGTAGAATACCAGTGATAGAACGGCGAAAAACTCTGTGTAGAGCATAAACCAGTATGGCCCACTAAGAACTTGTTGCTTGCGAATCTCCAGGCCAATATGGACGACATTGCGAGAGACGCTGATTGCAGCAGCAGCACAGGCGTATGAGAGTTCGTCAATCTTGGTCCCCTGACTCAGACGGGGTGAGACGTAATGCAGAAAGGGGCGGTACAGAACCAGCTGCACGTGCGCATAGACGAATCTCAGGAGATGACGGACCCGCACCACCTCAATTGGCCCTTCAGGGCTCGGTCGCCAATGCTCTGGAAGCATCTCAAACCATTGCTGAAGCTCGCCTTCGATTTCCTTAATCCTGGAGTAGCTGATGGAATATGTAGATGCCGCCGCCGCCTTTTGTCGTTTCACGGTGGATTCAGACCCCTTCATCGGATAGACATATTTTGTGATTTTGCTGAGAATTTCCATGAGCCGCGTGTGCGCATTGAAGGCCACATAAAATGAGGAAGAGCCTGGAGGTGGTTGCAGGATCATGTTGCGTGTGATGAATTCGTCGTCGACTTCCGTCGGGTACGGCTGGTCGACGTCGTCAGTATTGAGCAATAAAGGGAATCCTAGCAAAGTTGAGACGTAGATGTCCATCTGTCGAATGACGTAAAACACGCGACGCCGTGTCTCGTCTTCGATTGTGTCTATTTGTTCGTGCTTGAGGTGGCGATGAAGGCCCATGTGAAGGGCGGATCGTAGAGCGATGCCGACGAATGTGTAACATGCGCTCATGTTCGAGGTCGCTTGGAGAAAAAGAATGATGAACAGAAGCGCTTGCAGAGATGTGAGATCACGGCACTCTGTGACGTCTTGTATCAAGGCCCGAGCGCTTTTATAGTATTTCATGCTGGACACATGTTAGTCGGGTGACAATAACCGGGGATCAGTCGACTCACCCTTCCTCTGTGGCTTCTTTCGCAGTCATCTTGTGAGAGCTCCGTCCATCGAGGCTCTCGTACATGCAGCCCAGAGCCAAGACGGAGTAGACGAGACCCAGAAAATGTGTCTCCTCTGGGTTCAAACTCTCAACGGGCCGATCATAGATTCTTTCGAGCTTTTCATAAAACGAAGGCACGTGCACAATGCGGACCAGGCATGTCGCGCACCCGAGCGAATAGTAGCAGAGATTGCGTGTAACCTCTTTGGACGGCAATTCGGCGTAGGTGGACATTGAGGAGAACGGCGACTGACCGACGGGTGTTGGTGGATCGAGAGTCGCCATGCCAGGCGCAGGCCTCTCGGGCTTTGTGTTGAAAGGCAACTTTGCTGAAGGCCCCAATTTACCCCGAAAGTGCTCCTTCATACGTTTTAGGAACATGGATCCAGATGAGATGCCGTGAAAGTCCCAGCCGCCCTTGTCGTCAATGTCAAGCTGTCCTGTCGAGTCGATCATGGATACAATTTGGGCGTCGTTTGATCCCGCACTGGATGATGGAGGCACAGGAAAAGGGCCTGCCTGTTGCCTCGCCGCTCGCGCACGTGCCTGTTCACGGTTGTGGAATTCTTGCTGGACGGCAGGATCGAGGTTGGGATCTGCAAGGTCGACATCGGGCATGAACTTGCGGAGAAGAGTTTCGGCACGCTGAAGGCGGCCCTCGAGGGCCTCGATGTATTGGGGAGCAGGGTTCCGTCGCCGATTCGAGGGTTTGTCGTATGTGCATTCTGGAGATCCTATCAGCGCCAAAGCTAGACAGGACGAACGCAAGTCGTTGCGGCTTACCGTAGCTGTACACCGAACAATGTGTGCATGGCTGTTTGCCATCGCATTTAATTTTCTTTCGACGACACTCGTCGCAGGCCCGAGTGACTCTGCGTCGTTTCTGTATTGGTTGTGAGGGCGCACTTGGGTCAGACGGTTCTTGTTCGGAGTCGCTAGCGTTGGGAGACGCGCCGCCGCCCTGGGTGGCCCAGTCTTGTGACGGGACTGCACTGTCGTCTCCCGACATGTCTTGCGACAAGCCAGCCTGATCTTATTAGCATTGATTGTGAAAGGACGAGTCCAAATCCACGACGAGGTCTTCGACGAGGTTGTACAGTAACGCAGAGGCTTGCGGTGTCGCATGCGCCAGGGCGGGGCTCACCATGGTGGCTGCTGCGTAGCCAAGGCGTCGTAATTCGATCGCGGACGGCTGGCGCTACCTGGGGAAGAAGAGCGGCGGACGGTTCAAGTGTGAACGAGACAAACCCCCAGCCGTCCCTTTGCGTGCGGTTCGATTAATATTCGTAGTCGGACGCGCGCCGTCGGACTCAAGTCGTCGTGTTCACAGCCGCGCCGGCAGCAGACTCCCATTTCCCGACTCCCGCCTCACGTCTTTTTCTCCGAGAACAGAGGCTCCCAATCGCCCACAGGTATTGGAGAAATGGCAATCTATGCCATGGATGGCCTGCGGGCGAGCATTCGTCGTTTTTCAATTCTACGCAGAGTTGATGCTTTCGATACTGTTCCACTAGGGCGACAGCGTAGCCATCGGTAAGGTAGGGGAGAAATGGGAGATACAGGTTCAAGATGTGCCGGTGGGCGCGGGCGCTGCTGGGGGATCTGGGAGAGCGAGAGGGCGCGACGGATGGAATCCATCCATGCAGGTTGGTAGAGCAAAAGTCGGCAGTACAGTGGGACCCGCCATGCTGGCGGAAGCGCTGCCACAAAACCGCGGAATCGAGAGGCCTCTTGCGCTATCGTGGCGCCTAACTCCGTGGGAGGTGGTCGATTTACCCTGCAGGGAAGTGCCTAAGGTACCTAAGCATGTTGCACTAACACACGCTCACAGACAACTTGTCGGCGTCCATGTCAACCTCAGCTGCTTATCGCTCTGAACGGCCCCCCTGCTACCAAGGAGGCAAGTCCCAAAAGGCAGGCAAGCCTTGACTGATCAAGGCCTTGTCGATAATATGGCAGCGTTACAGTTCTCTCCTAGCAGAAAGACGCATATGATGTAGGGAATACGACAGGACAGGAATGGGCTGAGTAATGGAAATCTAGGGCTGAAGGTCTCTCAGACTTGTCCTGAACCCCGTAATTATGTTGCTCTGGAATGCTGATACTGGAGTTGGACCCGCTCAACGTGAGCCCTGAGTCTGCCCGAGTTCCCTACCGCAGGTGGGCGCCGATCGTCACCACAAGCACTCTCTCGTATTGCACCAGGTGGGACTCGTGCACGGTGTCGAAGGCGAGCCGTTGGCGCGATGGGACGCGATGATATATGGCTTTACGTTCAGGCTCTGTCTTCCACGCGCGCTTTAACAAGGATAACGGAGCTGAAGAGGGTTGAGGGCATGATGTGCGAGTTTCTCGCGTCTGTTCGACGCTTGGGGCGCGCCTTTCGAGCGGTGGAGAGGCAACCCATGGGCGCAGGCGAGTCACGCACCGGCAGTCGCGACGTCGGCCTTTGCCAAGTTCCAACACGGCCCGGACACCCAATCCTACTTGGTACTAGTCAAGCACTTTAGTACTGGCCGCGAAGTGCGTCAGCAGTGGACAAGATGCCGTACCACGCGGGCGCCAGCCGCAAATCGACCATGATCTATGACTATGAGGTTATTTTGCCGAGTGCGACGCAAACCTTTCCACTTTGTCCCGCCTGCGCCCAGTGTCCCTCCAGAAGGCTTTCAGCAGAGCTGCTGCACCGTCTGCAGGAGACAGTCGCTCACCCCCAAAGATCGTGGACTTGAGCTGGTCCGCATGGGCGCTGCGAACGCGGACGCGGAACGAATGCTGTAGAAGGCCCGTCATTGGCCAAATTGACCTCCATCCACGCTGAAGGTCCTAGGTAGCGGAACTGAACCCCGTACTATACGCACGTACATGCACAGCACGCCGGCAGCTGGCGGAGTGGAAATGCTAGCCGTTGCCTGTGGGCACCACCGAATCCTTGAGGCCGCTTTGACTGCGTGAAATCATTGCGCGGCAGACCCTCTATAGTCGCGACTTGGTGGCGGCTGACCGGTGGATTTAGCCCGGGTATAATTACTTGGATATCTCGAGCCGGATTCTGTGCTGATGTCGAGAACGTGGAGGGCTGCGGTGTTGCATGTCAAAGAAGCCGTTGGACAAGCCTATATCAAACACGCAGAGTCATGGCAAGTTCAAGTCGTCGCGTCACCACGTGCCCATTTTCTACGTCACCTGAAAACTAGATGTGGCGGGGCTACTCCGACTCCTGTCCATGATAGATCAGGTATTGTACCTGGACTGAACCTGTAGGTGAAGTTGAGAGCCCCGCTAACAGTCCAGCCTAAGCGACTCCAGTAGTAGCTTCACGCGTGGGGTACCAGCTTCCCCGACAATCAGTACCTCCATACAGAGTGCAAGCCCACCACGTCAAGTCGCAGCCTCATATATATCCCACCAGCGGAATCAAGAGGTCATGGCGGACCTCACGCCAGACTTGCAGAACTACTTCGGTCACATCCGGCAGCAGGGAGGTCTTGTCGTCGAAAGTGAGCCTAGTCTGAAGCTGTGCTCCCTCCGTGGCAGCGCAATCGCAGCCCATGATACATGACCGCTGACTCTCATGACCTAGCCTTGCCAAAGCTCGACTTGGACCTTTACATTGAGCACTATGAAGGTATGGGGGACGCAAAGTCCGTTGCCCTGCGTATAGTAGTATGCTGACACCAGAACCGCCAGGCCGAACCCGGTTCGACCGACTCCTCCATATCGCCCGTACTTCCGTCCCGCTATGTGTCGATGCGCTGAAAGCTGCGGTCAAGGAAGCCAAATCTGGGGGAGATATTGGCAGGTATAACGAGGCCTGGGAGAACATCAGAGTCGCAGCACCGTACGAGCCAGAGGCCACCAAGGATGAAGACTGGATCACCTGCCAAAAGGCAACCAACAAGAAGGAAACAGCTCGTTTGGAGTCGAATCTGTCGGGATACAAACAAAATGGAATCAAGGAAAGCATACGCGTGAGTTTTCTTCATCCCCATTCCGCGTGGATTCATGCTGACAATCTGAAGATGGGCAACGAGGACCTGGGTCAGCACTATGAGCAGATTGGGATGTTGAAGGAGGCCTCGGATGCCTTTGGTCGCATGCGGCACGAAGTCAGCACGACAAAGCACATCATGGACTGCTGCCAGCGCTTGATCAGCGTTGCACTGCAACGGCGAGACTGGTCTTCCATCATTAGCAACATTGGTAAGATCAGCAGCATACAAGGTGTGGAAGATGATCGCGGCATGCAGCCGTACATCAAGATCGTCTCAGGAATCGGCTATCTGGGACAGGGACTATACGAAGAAGCCGCCAACAGCCTTCTCCAAGCAGATTCGAGCGCACCAGCCGACACGTATAACGACATTGCTACGCCTAACGATGTTGCTGTTTACGGTGGTCTTCTCGCACTGGCGGTCATGGAACGCGGCCGCTTGCAGGGCCGCGTGCTGGAGAACACCCAGTTCCGGGTTTTTCTTGAAACAGAACCTCACATCAGGAAAGCCATCACCCACTTTGTCAATGGTCGTTATTCTGCATGTCTGGCCATCCTCGAATCATACAAGGCGGACTTCGTGCTGGATATCTATTTGTCGAAACATGTCGAGACTATCCTCTCACAGATCCGTCGAAAGTGCATCACCCAGTATTTCGTACCCTTCTCGTGCGTCACGCTTGACAGTCTCAACGAAACATTCGCACACAATGGGCAATCGATCGAGGTGGAGCTGGTGGATATGATCCGCTCAGGAAGCCTCAATGCCAGAATCGACTCAGAATCTAGGGTACGCTCTCCGATGACAATGATAACGCTGATGTCGATACTAACAATTCCTAGTCGCTGGTTGCCGTGCAGCCGGACCCTCGGTTGGAGATGCAATACGCTGCACTGAAGGCTGCGAGAAAATACGAGGACGAAGCGAAGGAACGACTTCGTCGCATCAATCTCATTGCTGCTGGTCTCGAACTGAAGGCTGGCAAGCAACAGCCAGGTGGCGACCCAGCCTGGGTCGAGAACACCCCTATGGGTGTTGGTACCTAGCAGATCCCCAGCAATACGGTTTTCATTCTGCCGTGGCAAACGAAATGCTGGCCTGCAGACTGCACAAAATCCGAACTGGGGAGGCGTTTCAGGTTGAATTCATACGATATTGGCGCTGGAGGTTGTAGGTTTTGGTAGCATTGAGCAAATGGCAAGTCGTCTCCGTGGCACCACCACGGCGAAGCCACAATTCCGTCGGCGATTTACCCAAAAGTGCTGCTCGGAAAGGCGAAAACTCTCCATCAAGATGTGGATGCGTGACATGCTTTGGTCGCCGTTGTGGGCCCGTGATGTTGCTCCATATCGTTCCGTCGGGACTGTCGTGAGTGGTGAACGCTGCCTCAGCCCATCAACTGGCGCATGTCTGTCGGTGGCCATCTGACCTGCGCAAAAGTCAAACACCTCTTGATACTCTGCAAGTACTTCCGCGTAACTTCGTCGCCCATCACATGGCCTTTCTGGCCATCATGAAGTTTCTCACGAGCGCTACGTTCGTGGATACCGACCATGGTGACACCAATGGGCCACGCGGCTTTTCCAATGCTGAGTCGCAGGTAGCAATCGTTTGCATCCACATAACGCCTTTCTTGTAGCGCCTGCACGATCTCTGTGATATCTTTGAGCAACGACGCCTCGACATCATCCTTTTCGAATTTGCGAAAGAGCTGCGCGGATTAGCACTGATCATGCCCAGAATCCCAGTTGACCTACCGGCTTGAGGTTTTCTCGTGTTTGCACCATGGTAGCATAGGCATTGCGGCTGGCTGTGGTGTCCTGTTTCTCGGCTTCCATGGCTTGTTCGTACTCCCGCAGTACCATTGTGAAGTAACTGGCCAGTTTTCTGTACAGAAGCTTGCGTTCGGCTTTGTCGGCAGGCTCTCCCGCCTGTACTTTCATGTCCTTCTCGTCGACAAGTTGCAGAGTGGTGGGAATGGGGCCATCCGTTACAACGGTAGTTAAGGCTCTATACCGCCTCAACTTGGCAGCATGACCTTCCCCAAATAGAGAAATGGGATGCCCAATATCTCTTAGTTTGCCCACGAGTTCTGCTTCGGGAATGTCCTCTTCTCCGTCGGCTATGCGATCGCCCTCGGCTTCCTCGCTCGCTGTTCTTGGCTTCTCCTTCAGACCAAGTCGCCTCCGCCTGGCCTGTTCTTCCTCCCATTCTTGATCTTCCCGCCGCTTGCGCATTTCTTCAGCGAGCTTCCGCCTCTTCTCCTCGCGCGCCTCGCGTTCGGCCGCAGCATCCTCCTCGGCTTTGCGCTTGGCGGCCTGTTGCGCTTGCCTCTGCTCGTTGAGGCGCTTCTGTTCGGCTTCGTAGGCGGCTTGGCGTTCGGCTTCAATTTCGGCACGGCGTTGGTATTTTTTCGCAGATGATCCGCCCTCGTCAGAGGCTGGTTTCTTGGCTTTTCCAAGCTCCTTGCTCATCAACGCGGCGAAATCCATTATGTCGACTGCTCCGTTGGTTACCGAAAAGCGAGATTAGGCAAAATACCGGGACATCGATAGCGTCCTGGCCTAAGGTACCTTGAACCTAAAATGTAGCGCGTTTGTAGGTCCGCAGTGCTTCGACAGACGGTTGCTTGCCAGGTCGAGGAAACAGTGTGGACGACAAGCGGAATTCGTGCGGAAGTCCCCCGCCCGAGGCAAGTTGCGATGCATGAGCAGGCGGCAGTGTCCGCATTACAGACTTTACAAAGCCACCAACAGGTGTATTCGGTGAGATTTAGAGAGAACGGAGTTTGAGCAACTGGCGATTCATATTGAATTGGATGGAGACTGCAAAAAGCCACCATGGCTGTGATCAACAACCCCTAGGCTGGTCGCTTGTCTCTCCAGCGCTAGTAATGTTGGCTAGCACCAGCAAGTAGCCAGCCTCGAGGGACACAAAGAAATCTTGACTCGAAGAGAAGCACGGATGCGCTCTGCTCATTGCTAATGGCTATACATTGACTTCTCGGGGAGTCGACTGTCGTGAATGAACATTGACACCGACTACCGGAAAGCTCGCCGTGCACCGAGCAGTATTGTGTGCTTGAGGATGTTTCCATCGATCATCTCACTGACGAAGAGTCACATGGTGCGGAAACTGGAGCAGCCACAAAGAGGTCATAGAGTCCAAGACAGCTGTATCATAATCTTCACGCTTGCCAGGATCGCCAACAATCCGCTCGGTGTCTCCAGGACATTTACGTCCGTGCCATGGTTGCATCGTATCATTGAGGCTCTCAGAGATGAAGATTGGCAGCCTTCTTTCTGTCGCCTCGAGCCAAATGTGTAGTTTCGCGCTTGGTTCAAAGTGTCGATTCTAGCGATGGTCGGTGGATATGTATTATGTACATGGCCGCTGCATCGGACCTCGTCGCATTCAGCATTCCCTGGCCATATCTCCCTTGCGCTTTGCGCGCAGATCCCAGAGGCCCTTTTTACCGTTAGTTTGCCATCATTTCTGAACCAGAAGTTATCGCTTACGTCGGTCTGATAGGCAACATAGCCCATGATTGACGGAATCACAGCCACCATGATGAATGTGAAACGAGCTGTTCGGGGCGTAAATCGGAAAAATTGGTGTCGCGACTTCTGCATCGCTGTTTCAATCGAGTCAGTACAATTGTCGCGATCGCTGCGTCAAATCTGGTTACGAACCCGCCAGCTTTTGGAAGGCCGGCTCGGGGCGGAACTCTAAGGCCAATGGTTAGCGGGCAACTCCCATTAGGAGTAACAAGGGAGTACAAACTCATTTCAGCCATCTTGAAGGTGGAATTGACGGCGGAATCGTTAGCGATGGGAAGTGTTCGACGGCATGGGAGATCAAGATGATGGATCCAGCAGTGAGTTGGAGTTGACGCGAGCTTACTAACCGCGCAAAAGTGAGCTACTATTGGATGAGCGCGAGGTGCTGGGTGGTGGTGAATTGGTTACCCTGCGGTAGACTGCTTCGTGGTCACGCACACCCAAGCAGCCCATATGTGTGGTTCATGCACAAGGCTGAAGTGAAGCCAGATACAATTTCTAGTATGTATCCGGATGGGTGATAGTGGCTTTCATGCCCAATGATATTTGTGTGCGTCTCTTTACTGCCCAGTCTTGCCACCAAAGTGAGCCATTGTGAGTTAGTGGGCTAAGTTGAGGCAACCGCTTTTTACAAGATCCAATATCATTGCAATCTTCTACTGTAAGTCCATCCGTATACAATCTGCAATATAGTAAATCATTCGAGAAAAGGACTGTTACCAATTGTCAGTGACAGGGCGCATGGCATTCAACACCCCGTTGCGAAGCTGAATCACGTGACACACTAGCGCCGTTCAGAGGATCATGCATGTCGCCCAGAAAATTGTCGTGAGAGAGGGCGTCGATGGAGGTAATCATCTCCATCAAATCAAACCCTAGTCGTCGCAACGTGCTTTTGCGAGACAGGCTGACGCTTTGTTCCCGGAGTAAGCGTTTTAGGTTCAAGAAAGTTGACGCCCTATTGCGAAAATCTCCGATTGTCACGCGTCGACATAGTCGCGCGACGGCGTGAAGCGCGACGACAATTCTTCACAGGGCGCAACAAGATCGCGAGGGAGCTCGAGATGTCGCAACCTCCGCCTCCTCCGCCCCCAGGCTGGGGCGCGCCTCCTCCTCCGCCTCCGCCCTCTTCTCTTCCACCGCCCCCGTCCGAGCCAGCTCCTCCAGCGCCACCACCTCCTGGCTACAGGCCACCAATCGACCCCCAGATCGCCAAGTTTGCGCAAAAGAAGAAGGAATGGCTTCGCAATCAAAGAAATCGATTTGGAGAAAAGCGCAAAGGCGGGTTCGTGCAAACGCAGAAGGCTGACATGCCTCCGGAGCATTTGCGCAAAATCGTCAAGGATATCGGTGATGTCTCACAAAAGAAGTACACGAACGACAAGAGAAGCTACCTCGGTGCACTCAAGTTCATGCCTCACGCTGTGCTCAAGCTACTCGAGAATATGCCGATGCCCTGGGAGTCTGCACGCGAAGTTAAGGTGCTCTACCATGTAAATGGTTGTCTGACACTGGTCAACGAGATACCCCGCGTGATCGAGCCTGTCTTCTTTGCGCAGTGGGCAATGATGTGGACGTTCATGAGGAAAGAGAAGGCAGATCGAAGACTCTTCAAGCGCATGCGCTTCCCGCCGTTCGACGATGAAGAACCCCCCCTGTCGTGGTCCGAAAACATCGAGGATGTCGAACCTCTGGAGCCCATTCAAATGGAGCTCAACGAGGAAGAAGATGATGCTGTTTACGAATGGTTCTATGACCACCAGCCTCTTCTCGACACGCCGCACGTGAACGGCCCAAGTTACAAGTCGTGGAACCTCACGCTGCAGCAGATGGCTACGCTCTTCCGACTGAGTAGACCATTGGTATCTGACGTCGTGGACAAGAACTACTTTTATTTGTTCGAGTTGAAAGGGTTTTTGACAGCAAAGGCACTCAACATGGCCCTGCCCGGAGGGCCCAAGTTTGAGCCGCTGTACAAAGACATTGACCCCAACAACGAGGATTTTGGCGAGTTCAACGCGATTGACCGCATCATTTTCCGAGCGCCAATTCGGACAGAGCTCAAGGTAGCGTATCCGTACCTCTACAACTCTTTGCCACGCAGTGTCCACCTCACCTGGCACTCTCACCCTCAAGTTGTCTTCAATCGGGCTGACGACCCCGATTTGCCAACTTTCCATTTCGATCGACGCATCAATCCGATCTCTTCACGTACAGTGGCCTCAAAGAATGTGGATGTTTCGCTGGAAGACGAGCTCTTCGGCAAAGGCAATAACGAGGAACCGGAGGAGGATGCTTTCGTGCTCCCCGAGGGATCGGAACCATTCCTTTTTGACGAGGAATTAGAGAACGAAGATACATCTTCTGCAGTTGAGCTCTGGTGGGCCCCGTACCCGTTCGACCGCCGTTCCGGCCGAATGGTGCGCGCTCAGGATGTGCCACTGATCAAACAGTGGTACTTGGAACACCCGCCGTCTGGCGATATTCCCAAGAAGACCCGTGTGTCGTACCAGAAGCTTCTCAAGAACTTTGTCTTGAACGAACTGCACAAGAAGAAGCCAAAGGCGCAGAACAACCAGAATCTGATGCGGTCGTTGAAGCAGACAAAGTTCTTCCAGCAGACCAAGATCGACTGGGTCGAAGCTGGTCTGCAGGTCTGCCGCCAAGGCTTCAACATGCTCAATCTCCTAATTCACCGCAAGAACCTCACCTACCTTCACCTCGACTACAACTTCAATTTGAAGCCAGTCAAGACGTTGACGACGAAGGAACGAAAGAAGTCGCGATTTGGAAATGCCTTCCACTTGATGCGTGAAATCCTTCGGTTGACGAAGCTCATTGTCGATGCTCAGGTCCAATATCGCTTGGGTAACATTGACGCCTTCCAACTAGCTGATGGCATTCTCTATGCCTTCAATCACGTCGGCCAGCTTACTGGAATGTACCGTTACAAGTACAAGCTTATGCATCAGATCCGTACTTGCAAAGACTTGAAGCATCTGATCTACTACCGCTTCAATTCTGGCCCCGTGGGCAAGGGCCCTGGGTGTGGATTTTGGGCACCTGCCTGGAGAGTGTGGTTATTCTTCATGAGGGGCATCATTCCCTTGCTCGAGAGATGGCTCGGTAACCTGCTGTCACGTCAGTTCGAAGGCCGTCACAGCAAAGGTGTTGCCAAGACAGTTACCAAGCAGCGTGTCGAGTCGCACTTTGATCTTGAGTTGCGTGCTTCCGTCATGGCGGACTTGATGGACATGATGCCCGAAGGCATCAAGCAGAACAAGGTCAACACAGTACTGCAGCATCTTTCGGAAGCCTGGCGCTGCTGGAAGAGCAACATCCCTTGGAAAGTCCCTGGTCTACCTGCCCCCATCGAGAACATTATTCTCCGTTATGTCAAGGCAAAGGCAGACTGGTGGATTTCTGTTGCGCACTACAACCGAGAGCGCATCCGCCGCGGTGCCACCGTTGACAAAACGGTGGCCAAGAAGAACGTTGGCCGTCTCACTCGCCTCTGGCTGAAAGCGGAGCAAGAGCGCCAGCACAATCACATGAAGGACGGTCCTTATGTCTCTTCAGAAGAGGCCGTTGCTATCTACACGACGACTGTGCACTGGCTGGAGTCTCGAAAGTTTTCTCCCATCCCCTTCCCGAGCGTCTCGTACAAGCACGATACCAAGATTCTAATTCTTGCTCTTGAGCGACTGAGGGAAGCTTATTCTGTAAAGGGCCGGCTGAATCAGAGCCAACGCGAGGAATTGGCTCTGATCGAGCAGGCTTATGATAGCCCTGGAACAACTCTCGAGCGTATCAAGCGATTCTTATTGACGCAGCGTGCTTTCAAGGAAGTCAATATTGACATGAACGACAACTACAGCACCATCAACCCTGTGTACGACATTGAGCCCATCGAGAAGATCAGTGATGCCTACTTGGATCAGTATCTGTGGTACCAGGCTGATCAGCGACATCTATTCCCTGCGTGGATCAAGCCCTCCGATTCGGAAGTGCCTCCTCTGCTTGTGTACAAGTGGGCGCAAGGCATCAACAATCTCGACCGGGTATGGGTGACTGAGGATGGCGAATGCAACGTCCTCCTCGAGACAGAGTTGTCCAAGGTGTATGAGAAGATGGAGCTCACGCTGCTCAACTCGTTGTTGCGCCTCATCATGGACCACAACCTGGCTGATTACATCACCGCAAAGAACAATGTCCAACTCACATACAAGGACATGAACCACGTCAACAGCTTTGGAATGATTCGTGGACTGCAATTCTCTGCGTTTGTCTTCCAGTACTACGGTTTGGTGCTTGATCTACTGCTGCTTGGCCCGCAACGTGCCAGCGAGATCGCTGGGCCACCCCAAAGCCCCAACGAATTCCTCCAGTTCCGCGACCGCGAGACAGAGACGAGGCATCCGATCCGCTTGTACAGTCGATACATTGACAAAATCTGGGTGTTCCTCCGCTTCACCGCCGAGGAGTCGAGAGATCTTATCCAGCGCTTCCTGACGGAGCAGCCGGACCCCAATTTTGAGAACGTCATTGGCTATAAGAGCAAGAAATGCTGGCCTCGAGACTCGCGGATGAGGCTCATGCGACACGACGTCAATCTCGGCCGTGCCGTCTTCTGGGACCTCAAAAACCGTCTTCCTCGTTCTGTGACCACCATCGAGTGGGACGACAGTTTCGTCAGTGTTTACAGCCGGGACAATCCCAATCTGTTGTATTCAATGTGCGGTTTCGAGGTGCGCATTTTGCCAAAGATCCGCAACCAGCTGGGCGAATTCCCCGTCAAGGACAGCGTGTGGTCGCTCGTTGACAACACAACCAAGGAGAGGACAGCGCACGCGTTCCTGCAGGTGACGCAGGATGACATCCAGAAATTCAACAACAGAATCAGGCAGATCTTGATGTCTTCAGGTTCAACGACGTTCACCAAGATCGCCAATAAGTGGAATACGGCCCTCATCGCGTTATTTACGTACTACCGAGAAGCCGCTGTCTCGACCGTCAGCCTTCTGGATACGATTGTCAAATGCGAGACCAAGATTCAGACTCGTGTCAAGATCGGTCTGAACTCCAAAATGCCGTCCAGGTTCCCCCCTGCGGTGTTCTACACACCAAAGGAACTGGGTGGTCTCGGCATGATCTCGGGCTCACACATTCTCATCCCAGCGAGCGACAAACGCTGGTCTGCCCAGACAGACACTGGCGTAACGCATTACCGTGCGGGTATGACGCACGACGAAGAAACCTTGATCCCCAACATCTTCCGATACATCATTCCTTGGGAGGCTGAATTTGTCGACTCCCAACGTGTGTGGACAGAATACTCGCAGAAGCGTCTCGAAGCCAATCAACAGAACCGCCGTTTGACTCTGGAGGATCTCGAGGATAGCTGGGATCGCGGTCTGCCCCGCATTAACACCCTATTCCAGAAGGATCGCAGCACCCTCAGTTTCGACAAGGGCTTTAGGGCCCGCGCCGAGTTCAAGATGTACCAGCTGATGAAGAGCAATCCGTTCTGGTGGACTAGTCAGCGACACGATGGCAAGCTGTGGAACCTCAACGCCTATCGAACCGATGTTATCCAGGCACTCGGCGGCGTCGAGACGATTCTCGAACACACTTTGTTCAAAGCCACTGGCTTCCCATCGTGGGAGGGTCTCTTCTGGGAGAAAGCTTGCTTGGCGAAAGGCACTATGCTCCTCCGGCACGACCATTCGCAAGTCGCAGTTGAGGATGTCAAGGAAGGTGATCTGCTTCTAGGGCCGGACGGAGGTCCTCGTCGTGCTTTCAACATCGTTTCTGGAAGAGAGCGTCTCTATCGTATCGCGATAGGAAGCGGCAAAGAAGATCTCGTGGTCACCCCTAACCACATTCTCGTCCTTTACAAGTCTAAAGAACATGGTAGCGTTGCCGATGAGGATGATGATCCCAAGGTTTCTGCGGCTGAGCGATACGACACTGTCGAAATGACAGCAGCTGAGTTTGCAGTATTGGCCCCTCAAGAGAGGGCACAGCACCGACTGTTCAGCGTGTCGACAAACGACGATCTGAAATCTGTCGACAGCTCCGCCCCTCACACTTACAGCTTCAAGATCAACGACATTGCTCTCGAGCAAGATGCCACTGAATGGGCTGGCTTCCGTGTCGACAAGGATCAGCTGTACCTCCGCCACGACTACCTGGTGCTGCACAACAGTGGCTTTGAAGAGTCAATGAAGTTCAAGAAATTGACCAACGCTCAGAGATCTGGTCTGAACCAGATTCCGAACCGTCGCTTCACGTTGTGGTGGTCGCCGACAATCAACCGAGCCAACGTCTACGTTGGTTTCCAAGTCCAGCTGGATCTGACGGGCATCTTCCTCCACGGCAAGATTCCGACGCTCAAGATTTCGCTCATCCAGATCTTCCGAGCGCATTTGTGGCAGAAGATTCATGAATCGGTTGTCATGGACCTGTGTCAAGTGTTTGACCAGGAGCTCGAGTCATTGGGTATCGAGACCGTGCAGAAGGAGACGATTCACCCCAGGAAGTCTTACAAGATGAACAGTTCTTGTGCGGACATTCTGCTGTTTGCCAGTCACAAGTGGAATGTCACCCGCCCGTCATTACTGCACGACACGAAGGACGTGATTGAGCCGACCACGACGAACAAGTTCTGGATCGACGTGCAGCTGAGATACGGCGACTACGATTCTCATGACATTGAACGATACACGCGTGCCAAGTACCTGGACTACACGACCGACAGCGCCAGCATCTACCCCTCGGCCACTGGTCTCATGGTGGGCATTGATCTTGCCTACAACTTGTACTCTGCCTACGGAATGTACTTCCCTGGCCTCAAGGTGCTCATTCAGCAAGCCATGGCCAAGATCATGAAGGCCAACCCTGCACTCTATGTGTTGCGCGAGCGTATCCGCAAGGGTCTTCAGTTGTACGCCTCGGAGAGCAACCAGGAGTTCCTGAACTCGCAGAACTACTCGGAGCTGTTCAGCAACCAGACGCAGCTGTTCATTGATGACACCAACGTGTATCGCGTCACCATCCACAAAACTTTTGAGGGCAATTTGACGACCAAGCCCATCAACGGCGCCATCTTCATCTTCAACCCACGCACGGGACAGCTCTTCCTCAAGATCATCCACACCAGTGTCTGGGCGGGTCAAAAGCGACTCGGTCAGCTGGCCAAGTGGAAGACCGCCGAAGAAGTGGCGGCGCTGATCCGCTCTCTGCCGATGGAGGAGCAGCCCAAGCAGCTGATTGTGACCCGCAAGGGTCTCTTGGATCCCCTCGAGGTGCATCTGCTCGACTTCCCCAACATCTCTATCCGCGCCTCCGAATTGCAGCTGCCCTTCCAAGCGGCCATGAAGGTGGAGAAGCTTGGCGACATGATTCTGCGCGCCACGGAGCCCCAAATGGTTCTCTTCAACCTTTATGACGATTGGCTCAAGAGCATTTCGTCGTACACGGCATTCTCGCGTCTGATCCTCATCCTCCGCGCGCTTCACGTCAACCCCGACAAGACCAAGCTCATTCTGCGCCCAGACAAGACTGTGATCACGCAGGAGCACCACATCTGGCCGTCACTGGCCGATGAAGACTGGATCAAGGTCGAGACGCAGCTTCGCGATTTGATCTTGAACGACTACGGCAAGAAGAACAACGTCAATGTCTCCAGTTTGACGAGCAGCGAGGTGCGCGACATCATCCTGGGTATGGAAATCTCGGCGCCGTCCATGCAGCGGCAGCAAGCTACCGAGATCGAGAAGCAGCAGCAAGAGCAAGCACAGCTCACGGCGGTGACGACCAGGACGCAGAATGTGCACGGGGAGGACATTATTGTGACCACGACGTCGCAGCACGAGCAGCAGACGTTTGCGTCCAAGACGGAATGGAGGACCCGGGCCATCGCGACGTCCAACTTGCGAACGCGTGCGAAGAACATCTATGTGTCGTCGGTGGACGACAATGACGAAGACGACATCACCTATGTGATGCCGAACAACATCCTCAAGAGATTCATCATGATTGCCGACTTGCGCACGCAGATTGCCGGATACCTGTACGGGTCGTCGCCGCCGGACAACAAGGATGTCAAGGAAATCCGCTGCATTGTCATGATGCCCCAGATTGGAGGACTGCGCAACGTGCAGTTGCCGCAGCAGCTGCCGCAGAGCGAGTACCTGGAGGGGATGGAACCCCTGGGCATCATTCACACGGTGTCTGGCAATGAGCTGCCGTACATGTCGGCGGCGGACGTGACGGAGCACGCGCGCCTCTTGGACAGCCACAAGGAGTGGGACAAGACCAGCACAGCGACCGTGTCGGTTGCATTCACGCCCGGCAGCGTGTCGCTGTCGGCGTGGGGCCTCACACCCGACGGCTACAAGTGGGGAGCCGAGAACAAGGACATTCAGAGCGACCAGCCGCAGGGCTTCTCGACGACCATGGGGACCAAGCGCAAGCTTCTGCTGAGCCCGCGGTTCAAGGGGTTCTTCCTGGTGCCCACGGATGGGCGGTGGAACTACACGTTTATGGGGAGCGCGTTTGACGGCATGGTCAAGAAGCCCGTGCCCGTCAAGCTGGACACGCCCCAGGCCTATTACAGCGACCAGCACAGGCCCATTCATTTCCAGAGCTTTGCGGAGCTGGAGGACATTTGGGTCGACAGGCAGGATAATTTCGAGTAGGCGCGCGCGAGGGGGGGCGGACGATTGTACAAACTGGGCAGGGCATTGACTCTTTTCAAATTGGCTTGTTATTGGCTTGTGGCATGAAGTGGCATAAAAACATAATCTCGAGAGAGGGAGACACGGCGTTTTTGGGGGGCGTCGAGACAGAATGTGTACGTTCTTGTACTTTAGCAGTTGCGCAATATTTCTGAGAACCAACATGGATTACGGTTTCCGTTGACGGTCATGGCCCCAAATACAAGTTTCTGTGCTCATTGACCATTCGTACAGTGTGGTCACCTTGATTGCCGCGTGGCCACCGTTCACATGGCATGATTGGAGCAGACGCGCTGCTTATCGTCATGCGACTGCTGGTCCTCGCCACGCTGGCGGTAGGGAATATTCCGAGTCTGGTTCGAGAAGGTGGGCGTGGATGCGAAATGGGCCATGACGAAATTGCCCGTGAAATTGGGCTTGCTCATGCATTCATGCGGGGAGGGAGGGGGCGGAGGGGGGGCCACCACCCCAGCAGCAGCCCAAGGCACGACTCAGTTGACGTCTTGTTGTACGCGGAAACATGGTGCACTCTTGCTAGTACGTAGCCTGACGGACGCAAGAGAAGAGGCAATTAGTTAGGTCTGCGATACTCGATCGAGCCGATGAGTTCTCTGTCCATCCGCGGAACACGTCTGATGGACCGACCTGGCTAGGCGTGGCGCGAGCGACGTAGCATGACCACCCGACGTACCAGATGGCCTGGGAGAGACGAAAAGAGTAGAACCCTACGTGCGCACGACTGCGGAGTACAGTACCTGCTTGGGCACGCCCGATGTTTACTGCACTGCGCCCGGTGTATCTGTTCTGATGGCGCCTGCCAAGGCTGCATATGCTCTGGCCCGCGGCGACGCCACAGACCGCGGTCCATCCACCCATGAATCCATCCGTCCATCCGTCCACGGACCACCATCGGCGGACCAACGGATGATAGCTGCGGGAGTTGGGTGCAGGGTGCAGGGAGTCGGGACGGAAGAGGTTGACAGCTCACTTGCAGCACGGTGGCAGTGAGCCGGTAAGAGTGCCGGCGGTTCTCATTGGAGCGGACTGTGTATATGTGGCGGTGATATGGGAAGAGTAGCGCCGGAGGAGGTTGGCGACTTTGGGTCGGTGGCACCTGCCTGCCTGCAGCATGTGTACCTTACCTTACGAATGACACAGGTGGTGAGCCTGAGGCAGAACTTTGATCAGGTCTTGCTTAAGGCATGGTACAGTAAAGGAAGGCGTTCCTTGCAGTCTTCTCTCGAACCCATCATCCAACGCTCTGCAGGTCAGATCCTGGCTGCGCCAGGCCAAGCATGACAATATGTCGCCTGTGCTATTAAACCAAGCAGCCACACCAATGCCCCGGGCCCAGTTCTTCATGCACAACAACCGTGGCTGCTCTAGGTACATGCCGCAGGTGCGCGCCATTGGCCACGGGCCAGCTAATCACAGTAGGCAGCTCGTTCTAGTCGGGACGTTTGTTCTGACTCGGACGCCACAGAAGTGCCTCGAGTTGGTTTGCAGGGTCCAGCTGCCGCACCTCCGGCATGATCGAAGGCTAAGCTACTGTACGGAGTAGGACCTGCATCAAGCCATTGGCGGCCTCGGCTCATTGAGCTGCGGAAGAAACAGGTTGACGAGCAACAGGCGCCAGACGCTTGAGCAGCGAATCGACCTGGCTGGGCAAGAAAAGGCCGTTTATCAACTGCCGACGAGTTGACTGTAGCTGTCCGTCTCCATACAGTATGTATGCTGTCGCTCGCGGGGCAGCCGCCAGTGCTGGCCCACCCACCCGGGCCGAATCAACTGACAGTGAGTGAGTGAGCCCATCCTCGTCGTGTGCGCGCCGCTGTGCCCTGCCTCATCGAAGCGCCTGATCATTTGCCAGATCGGCACTCGCATTCAACTGTTCATCAAGCTAGCAGGATTGGCTCTAATAAACGCTCACAGGAGATGCTCGCCAGGGTGACCGCATACCCGTTCCGCCACGCAGCATCGGACATCATGGGCGGACATGTCACAGTCACGGACAAGCTCTCTTTCGGGTCTGAACGTCCCGAAAAATGCATCATGTCACAACAGTCGCCCAATGCTGACTGATGCTTGACCAAGAAATTGATTCAGTATGAAAATTAAGATCTGCTACAGGACAATCCGGCAACGCGCCTTGCTTCGCCGCCTGGCGTCCAGCTGCCAAGTCATGATCAACGTACGTCCTCTACGAGCTATGGCCCGCTGCGGTCTTTGCCACTGTTGGGTGCTATGGCATAGAAGCAGGGCTTGCCGTCGATATGTGACTTTGCAAGGCACAACCTGACGTGCATTGCACTGCTGGGGCTCTTGTGTGTTAGTAGAACGCTGGCACCAAAAAGGAGGTGTCGCTGGCCACTTTCAATCTCGCTGCACGGAATCTGTCGTTGGCAATGCCAGAGCAATGGCGCAGATCGGGACCAGCATCAATGAAAATTTCATCTGAATATGCTCTCCATTGACTCTTGTCAATGGACGTCAGGCGTCCGGTCAAGCTTTTCTTTCTCTGCACGTGTTTAACGTGTCGGAGACATGGGACTGCTATCATGCAAGCCGGCATATCCCTGTCCAACAAGACTGGGGTTGCGCCTTGACACACCACCCGCGCGTGAAAACGGTCACCGTCAATCAACACGTTGATAATTCCGCCCCCCTTACAATTCAACCGCGCGAGACCATGCGGAAGCCAGCAATGAAGCGCTGGCCGTCCATCAGGCCACCGAGGATTTCTGGCCTGGCATGTCGTGCAGCCGTGATAAGGACAGAGCGCCACTGTAATGCGTGACCAGAGCCTTCAGGAGCACATCTGCGACTCGGCCATCGTTTCAAGTTGAAGCCAAAACTCGCTCTTTGCGAATACGTATTAAGCAGCGCCCTCCAGCGAGCGTCATGCCCTTGCGCAGGAAATAAGGTTCGCAGAGAGCCAATCTCAGGCTCGCTGACATGATTGCCGTTTCTGTTTCGACCGCAAGGTGCAGCCATTTTGCCCCCCGTTGCATCATATCAGAGACTGCCAGGGGGTCACAGCCAGGCTGCGACTCACAGTAGGCGGATACCTTTTTGTTGCTAAACCTGGCACCACACACCCTGTAGAGTGACCACCGAGATACGTTCACAATGCTGCTGACCTTGGCGCCAGCTCAGTCCCTCCCCAGTGCCCCGTCTGTCTGTCAGGCCCTTGTGGGGGCAACGCCCGCGGTCATAGCTGGCATGAATCAAGCAAGTGCTGAAGGATCATCACGTTCATGGACATCTCCCGGAGCTGGTATCTCTCTTTACATATACTCGTCCGGTACGGATACTGACTCTACCTTCTTTCCCCCCTGAGCCAAGCAGCGCAAGGTGCTTCCATGATGCGATATTGGAACCCGGCTCTCACTTGAAAACACCTCCAGCATTACTGCCCACCGTCACTCGTTTCGAACATTCAACTTTCCTTTCCCATCCGCATCGCGTCAAACGAAAACACGAGATTGGTGGTTTGGCCGTATCTGAAACGCCTGACAGCAAGGAATCCTAACCCATGCCGGCACACAAGTAGCCACGGACACACTCTCGCCAGCAGAGGCCTTGCCGTCATCGCCACTTTGGCTTCCAGCACTAAATTCAGTGCATCACGTTCGCTCATCTGCAAAGGCTGTCTTCTTGCTGGGGATTCGTATCGGGCTTGGCGAGGCACATGAAAGCTGCAAGAAAACTTTGCGGGACACATTCGTGCTCACACTCGAGAAACCACTCGCGTGGGCACCGAGAAGGCTATATCGGCGCACTTATATAGGCAGGGCGGGAGGCTTTGGGCGGTATCACACCCCGACGCAGCCCAACACGGTTCTCAAAGTGCTCGCTCTTCTCCCCCATAGCCACCTCTTTCCGCTGCCCGCGAGGGCATCGCATCGTTTGATCATTCCACCCCACGCTTCATCGACCAACTCGAGCGCAACGCTCGGGCAGGTCCCATGCGTCGACGCAACGGTGGCGGGCGAGTACACAAACCTCGGACACCATGTGGAATACCACGACCATGGAAGCCACTTGGCGTCTCCGAGCCAACCTCATCCCGGCTACAGCTCGCCCAGCCACCAGCATCAACAACGGCATCAACCTCTTGCCCAGCAACAACAGCAACCGCAGCCGCAGCACCAGCACCAGCCGCAGCATCAACACCAGCACCAGCAGCAGCAGCAGCACCAGCATCAGAAACAGCAGTACTCCCAGCCGCATCAGTACCGGCACTCGGTCCAGCATCCAGAAGCGCATGGTATACTGCACGAAGGAGCCCACGACAGCCCCCATGGCCTCCCCCCAGCGCACGCGGCCGGAGCCGTTTCGGCCGCTGGGCGAAACCACCACCATCCGGCGCACCTGGTGATGGATGCCATCCAGGTAGACCGTGCACGGGTCGACCCAGGGCACTACGAGACCTCGAGCGGCATGATGAGTCCCATGTACCAGCAAATGCCCCCTTCCACGCACCCGCAGGCCCAGCATGCTCCGAATAGCCTCAAGCGACGACGCACGGACAGTCTCGACATGTCTCTCCACGGCATACCGCAAATGGGGCATATGAATCTCGCCGGCCTGCACCACCTCGGGCCGCCGTACGGTCCGGCTGCCGGTGTCACAAACATGCCGCTTTCGCACCCCATGCACCACCACCATCGACTGCCCGACTCCGAGCCGCCGGCCAAGATGATGCGCCGCGAGGACGTTGGTGGCGCGCCTAGTGTGGTTGGCCAGGAGGGGATGCCTGAGCCCGCCCCCAGACCGAAAGGACCCAAGCTCAAGTTCACGGGGGACGATGACCAGCTGCTCATCGAGCTCAAGGAGCAGAAGAACCTGACATGGAAGCAAATCGCCGATTTCTTTCCCGGGCGCTCTTCAGGCACGCTGCAAGTGCGCTACTGCACCAAGCTCAAGGCCAAGACCAAGCAGTGGAATCCCGACATGGTATGCCCCCCCCTTTTCTTTGTGTTTTCATGATTTGGGTCGTACGAATGCTCATTGTCTGCAGGATGCGAAACTCCGTGCGGCCTTGAGCGACTATGAGCAGGAAAAGTGGCGCATCATCTCGACGAAACTGGGCCCAGGATTCACGCCAGCGGCTTGCCGTGAGAGGGCCGAGGAGCTATCGGGAGAAGGGCCACCAAAGGACGAAGAGCCTGCTTCCTCCACAGCGGACGAGGTTGACACAACGACCATCGAGCCCTCCGATTACATCTACGCCAGCGGGCCCTTGGGCTGACGCGCGACTCACCAGGACGGGCCACGGCCAGCCGCTGCGGATCAGGCTCCGCACCACCGGGCGCGCACCTTGGCCTCATTCCTTGTATGAATCACGACGAAACACGATCACAGAGGATCATAAAAATGATCCACACCATACTGCGCGACCAAATTACGCCAGCGAGCTTGCGCTCACGTGGACGTGAAGGGTTCCTCGTGGGCGCTCCATATGAGATTGCCCAGACCGCTGACTTGGATTCTTCTTCGTCTGGTCGACTTTCTTAGTCTCTTTTCTGTTGACTTGGAAGCGCCTTCACCGTGGAAGGGACGTTTCTTTGGCAAGAGACCCAAGGAAGAAGACTGTTTTCATGATAATGTACTGCGGTGGTAATAGCTTCTTTCGGCAGCGTTCTTTTACAAAATTGATAGAACATTAGAATGTATTCTGTTGTAATGCAAGGTGGGACGGTTTGGAGTTGGCTGCTCCGGGGATCGACCAGGTTGACCATAGGGAGAGAGCATAGTCCTGGATCAAATTGAAGTCATGGTGGCGAAAGTCGCGGGACCTAGCATTCCATGGACGAGGAGCTTGGCGCAGCTTGCCAGATTGTCATGTCACTTGTCGTTTGATGAAGAATGTTGAGCAGATTATGATGTGAGGAGCCGGTCGGCGAGTGCGGGCGCATCCAACACCTGGCCATCCTCGACCATGTCGATGAGGCGGCGATGGGTCGACGTGTCGAGACGGCCGCCGAGAAAGTCGGCCATGTCGACGATCCAGCCATTGAACTCGCGAATCTCGGTGGCTCTGCCGGCCTGGACATCCTGGAGCATGGAGCTCGTATTCTCCCCCACGCGGTAACCGACACTCCACAGCATGGCTCTCAGGCTCTCGAAACTGAATCGCACCGCGAGTGCCTCTTTCACCGCATCATCCACCTGGCCCGTCTCGGACGCCAGCAGCGCTGCCGTGCTGTCGTGCCGCAGCAGGGATTGGTACACGGCGGACGTCTCGTGGAGCAGCTTGTCCATGACGCGTGCCAGTACGCCGTGCTCGTCTTGGAACAGGACGCCATTCTTCTGTCGGAGAATGGCCGTGAGCGGGTTGATGACGGCGTTGACGACGAGCTTCTCGAGCTGCAGCACCCACAAGTCCTGGCGAGTGACCCTCGTCGAGAGCAGCCCCGGGGCCGAGGCGATCCTGTCGAGGAGGTAGTCGGCAGCGGACGGCCGCGACCCCGGGAGCACGAGACCGACCTTGGCGTCGGCCAGGGAGGCGTGGCGCGAGCGAAAGTCGCCCAGGGACACGACGCCGTGGGTGGTGATGCAGTGGGCGACGTTGGGCGTGTGCTGGGCGCGGTAGTAACGGTGGGACGTGTACGCGGCGCCGTGGGGCGGCCAGAACTTGGACATGCCATTCTGCGCAAAGGCGACGGTGCTGTCGGCGCCGAGGTAGCCGCGCAGCCTGTCGGCCTCGGGCACGGCGATGGAGGCCTTTGTGGCGATGAGGAGGTTGGCAATGGGGGCGATCTCGCGGGCGTGTCCGCCTGCCGGCGGCGATGTGGTCCAGTACTCGACGTCCACGTCGGCGGCGGTCCTCTCGACGTGTCCGTCTGGACGGGTGATTTCGATCCCTGGGTTGTCGGCCCACGTCGTCAAGAGGTCGGGTCGATGGAGGACCAGGGTGACGGGGGGTGGGTCTGGGTGCTTGAGCAGGTGGGAAGCGTAGAGGCGGCCCATGTTTCCCATGCCGAGGATGTGTATCCTCTCCGGGTCCGGCCTGGAGGAGGAGGGTTTCAGGGGCTCAGGCGACCACGCATAGACTTTGGGAGGCGAGCTCGTGTCTGCCAGGATGCGAGAGAGCCAGGGTGGCTGTGAGGAGGAGGAGTAGCTCCTGGACAGGGCGAGAGAGGTGTTCATGGTATCATGTTGACCACGTCTGATCAAGGTGCGCGTGACGGGGGATGTCATGTCTGTCTCGTGGGCCTGTCTACACGAGCTGGAGTCGTTGGGAGCTCAGTTGATGGGCAAGACGGGGGCCTTCGTGTTCGTTCATGGAAGGGAGGATGGGGTGAAGGCTTCCCGAGGTGGATCTGCTCCTTAGGCTGGACTTACGTCAGATGAAGCTGCTTTGTATAGGAATTCTACTAGGACCTCGCCCCTTTTGGTTTTTATGGAAAGTGAAGCAGCGAGTTTATTGAAACTAGCGAAACTATCTCCATCACGTCTGGCACTACGCAGCAACAAAGTTCTGTGATGATAATTCTAATTACCCTACTGTAGCTACAAATAGTGGCGATGGCCGCGGTCCGGTCCGACGTACCCCTCCCAACTCTGTCTATTCAACTACCCTGCAATCACCAATGCCATCACCCACCACGTGCCTCGTTCCCTGATACATGAGAAGACTTGCGAGCGCCCGCCGTCTCGACAAATCTGTCTACTTCAGACGCCATCATGGAGTCTCTTTCAAAGAGCCGGTCTATACTTCTCCTTGCCTCGCCGCCGTCGCCACCCACACGGTCGGCAATCCGCGCCGCCTATCGTGATGCCCTCTCGAGCAGCCTGGCGCATGTCCCTCGCGGGGATAGCCTCGTCGTGGCCATAGTTGCACCCTTCCTGCCGCTAGACTGGGCCAACTCGCAGTCCCTCCTAGCGGGCCTCTACGCGCTGGTGGCGTCGATACAAGCCAACCATGACAGTGCTCCTGCCGACGTGACCGTCCTCCTCGTGGATCACACTACTGGCCGTCAGTACGCCCATGACCGTCCTTCATCAGAAAAGGACAGCAGTCTTGTTGACCTTGGTGATCTGGCCTCATCCGCGCTGAAATGGACGAGGATATTCCATGCCAGCACCGAAGCGAGCATCGAGGCGCTGCACGCGTTTCTCAAGGTTCTAGAGCCATCCCATACGATTCTTCAGGAGCACATCGTTGCCGTACCCGGTGGTATCAGCCTAAAGGAGGCCCAGACATCAACTAGTGGATCAACACGGTATGGCAGAGTCATCCTGGGCGGAACATTTGATCACTTTCACGTGGGACACAAGCTGCTTCTCCAAGCGGCTACCTTGCTCTTGGCCATCCCCCCCGATGGGCAGTCGCCCGCCATGCTGACCGTGGGCATCACGGGCGACGCGCTGCTCAAGAACAAAAAGTACGCCTCGGAGATCGACGCGTGGTCTGTTCGCGCGCAGGCGGTGACCGACTTTGTCGGCACCTTGTTTCTCGAGACGCCGTCCGTCCTGTCGTCGACGGCGACAGAGGTCGTGACCGCTCTCGCGGGGGGAAGGCTTCATCTGCGGTGCACGGAAATCCTCGATGCCTACGGGCCCACGACGAGGGAGCAAGAGCTCGACGCGCTTGTCGTGTCCGGCGAGACGAGGAGCGGGGGCCGGGCTGTCAACGAGAAACGGGCCGAGAACAGGTGGCATGAGCTGGCTGTCTTTGAGATTGACGTCTTGAACGCAACCGAGGACGATGGCCCGGCGGATGGCAACTTTGATGCCAAGATTAGCAGCACGGACTATCGGAGACGGCAGGCGGAATCTAGGGCGAGGGAATAAAGGTTGACTTTGGCAATCGGGCCTTGAATGCAACGAAAGCGGGCTTCTATTCAGTGTGACTTGAACTATTAGAAGAAAAATGTAAGGAGAGTCTATGATGTGATTCTAGACGTAAAACGATGATGCCGGCTTCGCGGCTGGTCATGACCACGGGACAGCCCCTGAGCCGTTGCTCCTATTTGATGCCATGCAAGAATACCCCCAACTTAGCAACCAGCGTTGCATCCCAACAGCACAGCGGCGCCCGCGGCGGGGACGGGCACGGACAGGGAGATGCCAATGGCGTTGCAGATCTTGCAGTTCCAGGAGGACTTTTCGCAGGTGATCTCGTACTTCATCCAGCCGTGGACGGAGGGGTTCTGGCCCGAGCCGGGGGCGGGCACGTTGTTCATGACGAGGCCGATGGCCTTGGGCACCGAGTGGTGGCGTTCGAGCTTCTGCTCCCAGCGGAGGCACTCGCCCTCGTTGCCGGGCCGCGTGTCGTAGCGGGTGCAGACGTCCCACTTCTCCTCGCGGACGGTGGTGAACTTGGGGCTGCGCGCGAGCTCGTCAAAGACGGCGGCCATGCGCTCGAGGGAGCGCATCTTGGCGTCGCCGGTGCACTCCCACTTGATGGTGCACTGGGCGTTGAGGCGCAGGGACGTGCCGTCGCACTGGCTGCTGCCCGCGTTGAAGCGCTGGCGCACCGTGTTGATGATCTGCGTCGCCGGGCGCTCGTACAGCTCGACGACGTCGGCGTTGGTCGAGCCGGTGATCTTGATCTGCTCGGGCTGGCTGGGGGGGTTGACGGGAGGTTTGGGGGGTGGTGGAGGAGGCGCACCTCCTCGCACCGGCGCGCCGCGGTGGTTGCAGACGTAGGCGCTCGAGCACCACTTGCCGTCGCTGAGCCTGTAGACCCTGTCGCGGTGGTACGAGTAGCACTTGAGCGGCCTGTTGGGCTCGTACTTGTGGAAGGCGTCGCCGGCGGGCAGGGGGTCCTTGATGGCGCGGTTGATGTAGACGGTGAAGACGTCGCCGTTGGGGAAGCTGGCGCTGACGCCGCCCTTTTGGCCCCACGGGTAGTCGCCCGTCCAGGGCACGTTGACCATCATGGTCGGGCGGTGCGTGTCCTGGCCGTTGCCGGTCCACACGTCGCCGCTGTAGTAGATCATCTCGCGCGACGTCGACCCGCCGTTGTGCTCCAGGCCGATGCCGCAGTCGGCGAGCACCAGGTTCTCGTAGGGTGTGTTCTGCGCCGACGCCGCGGGATGGCGCGCGAGCAGGGCCACCGCCAGCGACGAGAGGGCCGAGTTGAGCCTCATGGTGAAGGAGAGATGGGCGAGAGGGAAGAGGAAGAGGCAGATGTGTCGAAGAGAGAGGACTTGGTGGTGCTTCGTTCGATCTTCAAGGGAGAGACTCCGGCTCCTTCATATACCTCTTTGCCTTGGTGGTCCTCCCAGGCGAGCATGTATTCACACATGGGCCCACGGTGCTAGCCACAAGGCATCTAGAACGTAGTCGAAGCAATATCGTACGCCTGCCCGCCTGCAGTGTCCCGCAAATTGCGACCGTGCAGTTGCTGTCATTACGTCTGGTGATGGTTGATGGCCTCGTCCGCCATGCCATTCATGCCATGCCTTGCTCGACGTTGGATCCCTGCGCCTCGATGCTCAAGCGAGAGCCGGCAGCGAGCCGGGACATGCCAAGCAGCTGCAGCTCGGGGTTCTTCTGTGTGTCGGGGACACCGACTGGGCCATGTGGTCCATCACCAGTCGTCCGCCCTGACGAGCATGGGTGCACAAGGCCATCCTAGGAAACCTCGTCGTCGACACCCCGTATAGCCAGGGACTATGCAGGCCAGACAGGCCCCAAAGTTCCATGCACCTTCCCTTTGTAGGAGTCAGCCTCGTGGATAGCCGTGTCGATGCTGTGGGCGAAGAGAAAGACCAGGAAGCACCCTTGGCGAGTGGAGGCTGTCAAAGTCTAGAAGCGTGATGTGGGGAGGACGGCGAACAACGGGATATTCATTAAACCTGGCGGATGCTTAAATTCATGGGCCTGGCAAGCCCTGGCTCGCCTTGTGGGGCGCGTCACCGCAGAACCGCCGAGTCGGCGCAGCACTCCGAGTCATCAGGACAGCACAGGGCAGAAGCCACGATAGTTCTTGGCGTTACGGATATATTTGTACCTATGTCCAGGCGGGGCGGGGCGGACCTAGTGGTATACTTCATGAGGTGTCAGGCGCAGGGTGTGTGAAGAGAAGAGAAGAGAAGAGACAGTTGCATTGACCTCCAAAGTAGGAATCAAAGAGTAAAAGCCCTTCTTTTAGGTACTTTTTACTGAGCAAGTACCTTCTAGGCGTGTGTAACGCTTGTGCCCTTGACATTATCAGCTTCAGGGGTCTGGCACTGGCAAGATCATGTCTTGCCAAGCTACTCCTGGGGGCTTCCGAAGTGACCGTCTCGACCCGGTATCCAGCTTGAATCTTTCGAGTCATGAAGCAGCTTGCGGCACGCCTCCCGGAAGCAAGGTTGTCTCTCGAACCGTCGCACAAGACCCCAGCGTTAAGATGGTATCTTGGAATTGGGGGCCAAGTCCCTCCACGTTGGACCCTTGTACCCCCAAGTGGCAGGCTCTGTCGATTCAACAAACGACGGCCATTCGTGATAGATGTAGATAAGGCTATGCAGTTGAGTCGTCGGAGCACAAGAGGTCAGATGCTCAGAGAGGAGGCAAACGTGGCCGCATAGCAGACTGCCGACTCGACACATCACTCTGTCCGTCAATAATGGCCCATCTTTTTTTATCTGCACGTGTGGACTACCGCAGTGCATCCTCTTCCTCAGCCCTGCGCTGCGTGAGCTAATAATCTCCAGCATCCAGGCCTGACAGGTTGCTTCGCCCCACACTTGCTTGCATGCTGGGCTGCATGAAGCCTTCATGTTGTGGATGCAAATTAGGAAGACAGAGGCACCTTGGAGCCCTACGTTAGACTCTGATTAGTTTCCTGCAGCAAATGCAAAATGCTTCGCTGTCCCATCCCTTGTCTGCTATTCGCCCGCTGGAGATTCCGCCTGCATGCTCCAGTCCCCTGCACCGCTCATGTGGGGAGCCAGACCGTTTGTCCACGGCCAAAGTTTTTACAGTTTTTACACAGTAATTACTATAACCTCTATAGTTATTTGTTTAGCCACACTGGGTACGAATATCAAGTCTGACCCTTACCCAGCAAAGGTCGCTAGAATTGGCCCATCCACCAGTCAAAAATGAGCTGACACTAGACACAATGCCTTCTAAGCCGAGGTTTCTTTGCATGGACAAAGACGACGCTCTTTGGCAGAAACTCGACGACGCAACTGACGAGTGGGACAAGTCAATTCGCACAAACGAGATCTACCGCGCGGTCGGCAACCTTATCCTGCAATACCGCAATGGCCAAGCAAAGGTGATGCATGCAGTGGTCAAGGGCGGCTACAACGTCATCTATCGCCTGCAGTATGAGGACGGCTCATCGGTCATAATGAGAATTCCAATCAAACGTATGCCGCGGGCTTTGTGAAGCATAGCTCGGACCACTGATTGTGGGCAGCCATAGTTCCGTTTCCCGACGAGAAAGTGCGCTATGAGGCAGCTGTTATGCGATACGTTGCTGCCAACACCACTATCCCAGTCCCCCACGTCTATCACTATGCAACTGGAGCCGAAAATCCTATTGGCATAGGGCCGTTCATCATCATGGACTACATCGACCATTACCAGAATATGTCCAGAGAGCTTCTAGACCCGGCACGTGGGATTGACGAGCGTCCCGTCCTAGACGCCCAAATCAGCGAGGAGAAGCTGGAGTTGTCATATGCCCAGATGGCCAATATTCTCCTGCAGCTATCCGCCCTGAAGTTCCCTCAGATTGGATCACTCGTCGAGCATGACGATTCTGCTTCTGTTCAGGGACGTCCTCTGATTGCCAATATGAACGACATAGTTATTCACACCGATGCACCACCAGATATCCTCCCATCTCAGGCCTACGGCTCCGCGGTCGAGTGGTATCAGGCTCTCGCCGATATGCACATGGCCCAATTGGCATTCCAGCGCAGTGATGCTGTAGAAGACGAAGCTGATTAAGTCAGACGGCGAGTTCCGGCTGTTCTCTGAGGATTTCAGGCCTGCCAATGTCCTCCTCGATAAGGATCTGCGGGTCGTCGGCGTGATAGACTGGGAGTTTGCGTATGCTGCCCCCTCGGAGTTCAGCTTTGATCCTCCTTGGTGGCTGCTTCTGGAAGAGCCCGAATGTTGGCCCGGTGGGTATAATGCATGGATGGATGCCTATGCACCGCGGCTTCAGACCTTTCTACGCGTGTTGGAAGCTGAAGAGAAGAAAATGGCAGCTAGCAACTTTGCGGAAGAGGTCAGCATCCCAACGCCAACACCGGCTGATCACGGGAAGACAGAGCCACGGCTCTCTCAGCGTATGCGGGAGAGTTGAGAGAAGCGGACCTGGATGGTGAACTACGCGGCCAGGAAGAGCTGGGCCTTTGATTTCATCTGGTGGAAGTTCCTAGATGAGAGCTACTTCGGGCCGAATGATGATCAAGACTACCAGGCCAGGCTGGAGAGTCTTTCCGGGCCGCAGAGAGATGTGATGGAGTCGTTCGTTCGACGGAAGATGGAAGACAGCTGCAATCCAGGGAGCAGGGCCTGGATGGAGACTGATGCTGGGGACCGTCTAGCTGAGTTGCTCGTTTGATTCTCCCTGGCTGGCAAACTTGATGCTCGCGGTGTCTGCCTGTCTCTACGATACTAGCAGGCATGTTATGCCAGATCTTCTACCATGTACATAGAAAGAGCAAAGGCTTGATATCTCCAATCCAAGTCTGTTAAACGCTTACATTCGTTAACTAGCTAGCCCCCATCGTGGTGCTGCACAAATTATGCATGCGCCTCTAGCCAATCATAAAGGAACGCTAACCTTGTGCCAGGCACCAGGCTTATGCAGAATTTTGTGCAGCGCCTGCCTGTCGCCGCGCCCTGCAAATCGCCCGATGCGTCATCACCTTCAGCCTTTTGCACTTACACCCGTGAATTCACACTCGCCTCCCTATCATCTCCCCGAATCGCCTGCCACACAGCCCGCACAGTGTCGCCGTCTGAGCAGGCTTGTTGGCAGCTATGGTAGGGTAGATGACCTATAAACGCCAAGAAGACCTGCTACTCTCGTCTCGAGGCTCAAGCCCCTGCGCAGAGCTGTGAGAAGGCTTGGCAAGCCTGGTGTCGCATATCTATCCACTTCACGATGGCTTCGGATGGCGAGAAATCAAATTCCGACGAGGGCCAACTTTCAATAACCTCGCGAATCGCCGAGCTGGCGCGACAAGAGTCAAACGTCCAAGATGCCGCACCGACACCACAGGTGGCCGGCATGAACGAGGACGAGGCGCTGCGGGATCTGGCTGGCACCGTCAGGGACCAAGATGACCTGGAGCGCGATATCACCGCCCAGGCCAACGCCGCTCTGGCGGAGCAGGAGGACAAGAAGGACCAGAACCGGATCGACAAGCTCAAAGCGACCCGTCAGCGGGTGCAGAATCAACTCGACAAGGAGAAGATGGATCTCCGCAAGTGGTCCACCAATCCCTACAAGACGCGGCAGATTCAGCCCGTCATCAACAACCTGGAAGCCGAGATTCGCCAACTGGACGGCGACATTGCCGATTTCGAGGCGCGCATGAAGAAGCGCAACGAGGAGGTCACCGTGGAGGACCAGGGCGGCAAGTCGCAGCGCCACCCGGGAGAGAGCAAGCGTGACTTTTTGGTGCGCACCGGAAAGATTACCCCCTTCGCCAGCATTGGCGGGCCGCGACCTGCCGGCATGGAGGGCGATCTCGCTGGCGCCATCTTGGATGCCGAGGATGATGCGGCGACGAGAGATCTGGACCAAGACGAAGACCAAGGACCCGTATCGCATGTGCAGCTGCGTCGACCTGGATTTGCAGAGGAGGCTGTAACAGAGAAGAGAAAGCCGGACGACATGGCTACCGCCGCGCAGAGCGAGTTTGGCATGCGGCCGAGGAAGAAGCAGAGGACGCAGAAGGATTCAAGTCCGACCGCCGACTTTGTGCCCTCCGACGACGAATCCTCCGACCAGGATATCGGAATATGGCAGCAAGGCAACGAGGACGACCTGGTCCGGGCGCAGAAGCGCAAGTCGAAAGCCAAGGCCAAAGCCCAGGATGCCAACGTTGTCGATCTCAGCAGGCTGGACGACGGAAACGAAGCCATCTACAAGAAGCGGCTCAACGACTGGGTCACACGGCGAAGCCAGGCCAGGCGATCAAGACGTCAGGGCACAGACCAGGAGGGCTACGAGAGCGATCCCGGCGAGAAGGAATGGTTCAAGCCCGCGCCCGACAAGCCTGACCATGTCATCGATGACGGGATCAAGCTGCCTGGGGACATCTACTCAACATTATTCGGCTACCAACGCACAGGCGTCCAATGGCTGGTGGAGCTCTACAAGCAACAGGTCGGTGGCATCATAGGCGATGAGATGGGTCTCGGCAAGACGGTGCAGCTCATCGCGCTGATCGCCGCTCTGCACTACAGCAAGAAACTGAAGCGGCCGGTGCTCATCGCTGCGCCTGCGACGCTGCTCCGGCAGTGGGTGACCGAGTTTCATCGCTGGTGGCCACCGCTCCGCGTCTCCATCCTGCACTCGTCCGGCAGTGGCATGCTCAACACGGAGAGGGAAGACGACTTTGATCTCGACACGTTGAAAAAGGGCTCCAAGATGGGGGCGAGCGCCAAGGCGATCCGGAGGATCGTCGACAACGTTGTCAAAAAGGGCCACGTCCTCGTGACAACGTACACGGGCCTGCAGACGTACGCCGACGAGCTCCAGAGCGTCGAGTGGGAGTACGCCGTCCTCGACGAAGGCCACAAGATCCGCAACCCGAACGCAGAGATCACCATTACCTGCAAGCAGCTGTACACGCGCAATCGCATCATCCTCTCCGGCACGCCCGTCCAGAACAACCTGACCGAGCTCTGGTCCCTGTTCGACTTCATCTCCCCCATGCGTCTCGGAAACCTCATGGAGTTCAGGGAGCAGTTTGAGATCCCCATCAAGCAGGGCGGCTACGCAAACGCCTCCAACTTCCAGGTCGTCCAGGCGGAGCAGCGGGCCGAGATCCTGAAAGACTCCATCAGCAAGTACCTGCTGCAGCGACTCAAGGTGGACGTGGCCGCCGATCTCCCACCCAAGACGGAGCAAGTCCTCTTCTGCAAGCTGACAGAGGGGCAGAGGAAGGCGTACGAGGAGTTCCTCCACTCCGACGAGGTCTCGGCCATTCTCGACAAACGCCGCCAGTCACTGTACGGCATCGACATTCTGCGCAAGATCTGCAACCACCCAGACCTCCTGGACAAGAGCAAGAGCGGCAAGCCTGGCTATGAATACGGCAGTCCCCGGCTGTCTGCCAAGCTGCAGCTCACCAAAGACCTCTTGACCAAGGTCATGATCCCCAACGGGCACAAGACGCTCCTCTTCTCGCAAGGCAAGCAGATGCTGGAGATTATCGAAAAGTGCATACGCGAGTGTGGCATCAACTACGTCCGCATGGATGGCGACACGCCCATTGACCAACGCCAGGACATGATTGACAGGTTCAACGAAACGCCGGACATTCACGTATTCCTCATGACCACCCGCACCGGCGGTCTGGGGACGAACCTGACGGGCGCCGATCGCATCATCATCTTCGACCCGGACTGGAACCCGTCCACGGATCTGCAAGCCCGCGAGCGCGCCTGGCGCCTCGGCCAGACGAAACCCGTCAAGATCTACCGCCTCATGACCGAAGGGACCATTGAGGAGAAGATTTACCACCGCCAGATCTTCAAGCAGTTCATGACCAACAAAGTCTTGAAAGATCCCAAACAGCGCAGCTCGTATGACTTGTCTGACCTGTACGATCTTTTCAGCTTTACTCCTGGTGATGCCGCCCCGGGTCAGCGCGGCGTCCACTTTCAAGGCGCCGAGATTGACCTGCAGAACACGACGGGCGAGCCGGGCGGCAGCGGCGTCGACAGCAGCGAGAGCAAGTCCAAGGCGGTGCAAGACCAGGAGAAGGACGCCCTCGACAAGATGAACGGCGTCGCCGCCGTGGAAGAATTCAAAGAGTCCAAGTCTGTCCACGACGAGAAGCGCATGCTCGAGGGCATCTTTGCTAGGACCGTGGGCAGTGCATACGACCACGAGACGATTGTCAACGGCAAGGGCGTCGCCCCTGACATCAAAGACCTCCGCCAAGCCGCGCGAGACGACAGCCGCGCCGCGGCCGCTCACTTGCAGCGCGCGAGCCGCGAGGCCGACAGGGTCCCCATCGGGCAGCTCACCTGGACAGGCGAAGTTGGACACAGGCCCGCCAACAGACGGCGAGCAGGACCTAGCTCGGCAGGCGTCTTGAGCAACCTGGCCGAACGGCAGGGCCTGAGCGCCAACGGTAACGGGCCCAACCAGAACCTCAAGGCCAAGGACTTTATTCCCTTGATAAAGGAGTTTATCAACCGCCAGGGCGGCAAGGCTGTCACCAAGATGTTGGTGGACCATTTCGGCCAGTACTGCAAGACGGAGAAGCAGAACACGGAGTTCAGAAAGGCCTTGGAGACGTGCGCAGAGATCTCGCAGCGCGGCAGCTACGGGAGGTCGTTGTGGTCGTTGAAGCGAGGGTTTAAGTAAGCGGGGTATGGCATATTTGGGCGTTTGAGGACATGAGCATTCGTAAGCGTGGCGTTAGAACCAAAGGATACAAGGTCTAGATTTTACCATCGACATCTCATCATCTTTCATCAGCACAACGTGCTGTGCATCGCGGACGTGGACTCGGAATGTGCGTCACAGGATACCAAGAGAATGGCAGGGGGAAATGTCGTTTCATGGGCCTTCAACGGGCGAATTCATAACTGTCTACAGCCCGCCAGCATTGCGATAATACGGCGAGGTAGAATGGAGACCAGGCGATAAAGCCGTTCTCCGCGTTTTTTCTCAACGCCACAAGAGAAACCAGATAGCGATAAGTCCACCCTGACCAGCGCACACAGAAAGTGCGGGCTGTCGTTCCTCCACGCTTTCCACCACTCCTCTCTCCCAACATTTTTGCTTTTCGATTCGACCCGACAGTCGATCGCTCACAAACGACGACCACGGCGACCACCCTTTCTGCGGGTAGAGTCGGAGGGAGTGGGGGTGACGTCCTCAATGCGGCCAATCTTCATGCCGGCACGGGCGAGGGCACGGAGGGCGGACTGGGCACCGGGGCCGGGGGTCTTGGTGCTGTTACCTGGAGAGGGGTCGTTAGCAATTGGGGTTTCTTGCATTGCCGCTGGTGGCTCGTACCTCCGGTGGCGCGGATCTTGATGTGCAGAGCGTTGATGCCGAGCTCCTTGCAGCGGGCGGCGACGTCCTGGGCAGCCAACATGGCAGCGTAGGGGGAGGACTCGTCACGGTCGGCCTTGACCTTCATGCCACCGGTGACACGGGTGATGGTCTCGCGTCCACTGCAGTCGCCCGCGTTAGCTTCCTTTGTCTTTTCCACAGCGCTGATCCTGGGATGGCGGGCGGACGAACCTGAGATCGGTAACGTGGACGAAGGTGTCGTTGAACGAGGCGAAGATGCGGGCAACGCCAAAGACGAGCTCGCCATCGCGGGCAGAGGGGCCCAGGGAGATGTTCTCCTGGGGAGCACGGGCGACCTTCTTGGGAGGCATGTTGATTGAGCTGGGCGTCTGGTTTCTCGTGGGACGTTGGGCTTGGGAAAGGGAGAAAGGGAAACTCGAAGTCGTCACAGGGCCTGTGATGCCGCCAAATTGGTCCAGTGGGAAGGTGGGTGGGCTGCGAGTCTGTGGGCGGTGGGGCGCGGCAGAATGGGCAAGAATTATGCTCCGAGAAATGTCGTGGCGCAAATTTTGGCCCAGTGTGCTGCGTACAGTTGGAGGCTGCAGTGGTGCGGGCAAGCCCTGCCCTAAGAGTCCCTGGGCTCTGCCAGGCCCGCTACAGGATTGGCGCAGGAGGCCCCACTGCTTCCCAAAAAAAAAACTCCACCACCACCGCCTTTTCTTCACGAAGCCTGTGGTGAATTCCCTTTTCTCTCCCCAAGCGACCGACAACCTCTCGTACTAACCCGACAACCATTCGCCCAGCCGAACGTCGCCAACATGTCTTCCACGTATGTCATTGCTCCTTGAACGAAGCCACTGTTGCGTCGATGATCATGGAGTGAGCATCGCCGGTTACGAATTCCCTTCGCAGATTATCGTGGTCCTCTTCGCTGGGCGGAAACATATCACGGACCCTCCTCGGAAGGTCCTGACCGCCAGCTCGAATCTTTCCCAGATTCCTCCCTCTGCCTGAGCCTGCTTGAGAAATAGCTTGTCGGCAGAGAGATGGCTTTCTGGGGTGTTGGAGATGAAGAGCAATCTTCCCTCTGAAATGCATCGTCGGCGATTGCCTGTCAATTGGTTGAGAATACCACCGACGGCATTCATCAGCCTTCAATCGTTCCTGAACTCACGTTTGGGGTGTTGTCGATTGAGAAGAGACATCAAGGCGGCGCATGGAAATTTGCCATTGCCAGACTGTGGACTCTCATTGACCAAATCCATCTCGAGTTAGCCAACAGCCAGAATGTCCTAGCTGCAATTCTCGCAACCGGCGCTCTACTTCATACGATCCTCTTCCAACAAGAGGCCGTGTGCTGGACCACAGACTAATCTTATGCCATAGTACCGTCCCCACCAACGACCAGATCCTGGTCCCTGAGACTCTTCTCAAGAAGCGCAAGTCTCAGGAGAAGGCCCGCGCTGAGCGCACCGCCGCCCAGGAGAAGAAGAAGGCTGTACGTATAACCCTTCCCATATGCCCCGGCTGGCTACATGATGCACAACACATTTCTTCGACTAGACTACACGTCGATGCTGTTGAAATTAACCTTCTTTCGGGTCTGACACGACAACTCGCCCACATTTACCTCGATCATTCGCATCAATTTGTGGTGAACTCCAAAGCTAACAGCTTCATCAGGGCTCCAAGGAGAAGCGTCAGGTCATCTTCAAGCGTGCTGAGAAGTACGTCCAGGAGTACCGCGATGCCGAGCGCGAGAAGATCCGCCTCGCCCGCGCTGCCCGCTCCGACGACTCCGCCTACGTCCCTGCTGAGGCCCGCCTGATCTTCGTCGTCCGCATCAAGGGTATCAACAAGATTGCCCCCAAGCCCCGCAAGATCCTCCAGCTCCTCCGTCTCCTCCAGATCAACAACGGTGTCTTCATCAAGGTCACCAAGGCCACCACGGAGATGCTCAAGGTCGTCGAGCCCTGGATCGCCTACGGCTACCCCAACCTCAAGTCCGTCAAGGAGCTCATCTACAAGCGCGGTTACGGAAAGGTCAACAAGCAGCGCATCGCCCTGACTGACAACTCCATCATCGAGGAGAACCTCGGCCAGTACGGCATCGTCTGCATGGAGGATCTCGTCCACGAGATCTACACCGTCGGCCCCAACTTCAAGCAGGCCGCCAACTTCCTCTGGCCCTTCAAGCTCAGCAACCCCAACGGTGGCTTCCGCCCCCGCAAGTTCAAGCACTTCATCGAGGGTGGTGACCTTGGCAACCGCGAGGAGGCCATCAACCGTCTCATCCGCCAGATGAACTAAGCGCATGCTTCTCACTGTTCACATGATGACACGGACTGGTCTTTCGAAAATTGGGTTCGGCATGGTTGCTCGGCGTTAACAGGGACAATACCTAGGTTGGAATTGATTCCATGATGAATGACACTGAGCTTCCATCTACGTGACTAGTTTCTGATGAATGTGATGTGTATGTTGGTTGCACCGTTGTCGCTTCTTTATCTCTTAGATAGGCATGGAGTACATCCGGCTGGTTCGCCTTGGTGCGTTGATAATCTAGTCTACCCCTTGATATCAAAGCTCGTGCCGCAACCACAACTCGATGTGGCGAGGGGATTGTCCACAATTTTGAACTGCGACCCAATCAACTCCTGGGTAAAGTCCACCTTGCTGCCCTTGAGCAGATCCAGCGATGGCTCGTCCAGGATGATCCGAGGTGCCTCTGGCGTCGGCGCAGTGCCATCCTCAGCAAACTGGAAAATGGTGTCATCCTCTCGTACCACCTCGGCTCGGCTCGGGTCCTCGGGGGGCGGGATCGTTACGAGGCTCATGAGATACTGGAAGCCGTGGCAACCGCCTGACTCGACCTGGATGCGTAGGGCAAGATTCGGATTGGCGTCCTTGGTCATGATCGCTGACAAGCGCTAAAGTACTTTGTGAGCGCGCGCCTTGTAAGCAAAGCAATGAACATGACTGACCTTTGCGGCTCGTGGTGTAATTTCCAGCATCATCTCATTGCCATCTTCGTCCTTCAACGGATTCCTCACACAAACGGTGGCATGTCTCGCGGGCGACGCAGAGAAGGGCCTGGAGTTTGCAGGCTTCATGAATGTACATCCTCGCAATGTCTGGCTTCTCGCAGCGGGTGTGCGTGGCGAGATTTGCTTCGGACCGCATCGTGGGACGAGAAAGTCGAGAGGGGCAGACGCAGGTGCGACTCGAGCTGATGAGAACTCCCTGCTCGCTATCCTCAGAAAGGACCTGGCTGTAGAGAACGTGTGTGCGCAGCGTATAGGCGCCATTGCGTGTACTGGCGTTGCTTGTCGGGGCGAAGAATGACGAAGGGACCACGGTGTGTCGCTGAGAAATGGGCTATTCTGGCGACCTACGATTCGCCCGTCGAATCTCCGGTCGCTAGTTCGACTTCGGGACGCCGCTCGGCGCCGCTTCGGGTAGCGTAAGCAGGAGCACATGAAGTCTAGGGTAGTCTGCAGTCCGGATAAACGTAGCCCCGTGGAGGGAAACAACTGGGTACGTACTCTGCTCAAGCGCCATGTCCATCTGCCACAAGAAGCCCCAGGCAGCGGCCCCCACTTGCCCACCAAAAATCAGCATTTTTCACGAGATTGCTGCTGTGAGTCAACCCCGCCGCACCGCACCGAACAAGGCAAACCACGGTCGAGCGCCCCTCCGAGATACTACCTGGGCCCTAATTTCGACCTGCGAGCATTGAAACGTCCATTCATTTCGAAGGTTCCTGACGAGCAGCCCGTCACACCAGTCGCCCAAGATGTCCAAGTTCTTTCGCGGTGACGAGAGCTCCAGCGAGAGCGACTCTGGCGATGAGGTGTCCATCAACAGTTCTGACGAGTCCTCCGATGACGAGCAGGTGGTGAAGAAGCCGCAGGACAGGTTCTTGGCTGGCAACGACGATTCCGACGAAGACTCGGACGACATGGACTCGGACGAGAGCGAGGAAGACTCGGACGAATCGGGCGATGAGGCTGGAAAAAAAGGTGCCGGCTACTTCTTGAAGGATGCCAGCTCCGAGAGCGAAGACAGTGACGAGGATCGACGAGGCGCTGTCAAGAGCGCCAAGGACAAGCGTGCAGAGGAGCTGGATGCCTCGATCAAGCAGATTGAGAACGGCCAGAAGAATGGCGACTGGACCCTGATCTCCGCAGGTACGATCCGATCGCCCTGGGCGGGATGGAGGCAGCGACTAACAATCCGTGTGCAGAATTCGACAAGCTCAGCCGACAGGTCGAGCGCTTGCAAGGGCCTGCGGGCAAGGCACCCAAGACATGGATCCGCACCATTGCCGAGCTCGAGGACTTTATGAACCAGGCGCTCGCCAAGGCCAAGGTGACGCCCAAGAAGATGAACGCCACCCAGGCGCGCGCCCTCAACGCCATGAAGCAGAAGATCAAGAAGACCAACAAGGGCTACCAGAAGGAGGTGGACGCGTACCGGGCCAACAAGGACGAGTTTATGGAGTCGTCCGAGGAGGAGGCGCCCGCCCCGGCGCCCGCCAAGCTCAAGGTCCCCAAGGCGTCCGACATTATTGCGGAGCCCACGGATGCGGACTTGGAGGGCTTCACAGAGGTCACCCAGGGACGCGCCGTCAAGTACACCGCCGAGAGCATCCTCAAGCACCTGCGTGCCATTATGGACACCCGTGGCAAGAAGAACACGGACCGAACCGAGCAGATTGGCGTGCTGGAGAAGCTGCACGCCACCGCCAACACACCGTACCACCAGATCCGCGTCCTCTTGACCTTGATATCCTCGCGCTTCGATCTTGCCTCTGGCTTGTCGGGCTCCATGCCCGTGGAGCACTGGAAGGCGGCCGAGAAGGAGCTCTCTGCCCTGCTCACGATCCTCGAGGAGAACAAGGAGTACGTGGTCATTGAGAACGCCGAGGAGTGGGAGGATGACGAGAAGGTGCCTGTGCTGCAGCCTGGCGAGAAGCACATCAAGATTGTCGGCAGCCTCGTGTCCTTTGTGGAGCGCCTGGACGACGAGCTCGGCCGCTCGCTGCAAAGCATTGACCCCCACACTTCGGAGTACATTGAGCGCCTCCAGGACGAGGGTGCCTTGTACAACATCATCTTCCGCGGACTCTTGTACACCGAGAGGCTCCGCAAGGAGGACGACCTGGACGTGTCGCAGGAGATTGTGAACCGCATCGTCATGCGTCGCCTCGAGCACGTGTACTTCAAGCCCGCCCAGGTCGTCAAGGTGTTTGAGGACAACTGCTGGAAGACTGTGGGCAGCAATGTCGACTCCGAGATCACTAGCCGCGCCGCGTCCGCCGACGCGACGAAGCTGGTGGGCACGCTCTGCAACTACCTCTTCATCCACAGCGACGGCATCATCCGTGCCCGCGCCATGCTGTGCCAGGTCTACTTCCTCGCCCTCCACAACGAATACTACAAGGCCCGCGACATGATGCTCATGTCCCATCTCCAGGAGAACATTCCCAACTTTGACGTGCAGTCGCAGATCCTCTACAACCGCACGCTGGTGCAGGTCGGCCTCTGCGCCTTCCGCAAGGGTCTCGTCTACGACGCGCAGAACACACTGCAGGAGATCTGCGGCAGCGGCAGGCAAAAGGAGCTGCTGGCGCAGGGCGTCATGATGCAGCGCTTCAACCAGGTGTCGCCCGAGCAGGAGAGGCTCGAGAAGTCGCGCCAGCTGCCCTTCCACATGCACATCAACCTGGAGCTCCTCGAGTGCGTGTACCTCACCTGCAGCATGCTCCTCGAGATCCCCCTCCTGGCCCAGACGGGCTCATCACCCGACGTCAAGAAGCGCGTCATCAGCAAGACGTACCGCCGCATGTTGGAGTACCACGAGCGCCAGATCTTCACCGGCCCGCCCGAGAACACGCGCGACCACGTGATGCAGGCGTCCAAGGCCCTCGCCGCGGGCGAGTGGAAGAAGTCCATCTCGTTCATCCACAACATCAAGATCTGGGACCTCATGGCCAACAAGGAGGAGATCAAGAGCATGCTGTCCAAGCAGATTCAAGAGGAAGGCCTGCGGACGTACCTGTTCACCTATGCGCCCTTTTACGACACGCTGTCTGTCGAGACGCTCGGCGCCATGTTCGAGCTGGAGCCCACAAAGGTGTCGGCCATTGTCAGCAAGATGATCAGCCACGAGGAGCTGTCGGCGTCGCTCGACCAGGTCACGTCCAACGTCATCTTCCGCAAGGGCGTGGAGCTCAGCCGCCTGCAGTCGCTGGCGCTCACGCTCTCGGACAAGGCCAGCTCGCTCATTGAGACCAACGAGCGCACGCTGGAGCAGCGCACACAGGGCTCGTCCAACGCCTTTGACAGGCCCGGGCGAGGTCGCGGCGGCGGCCGCGGCGGTGCGCGCGGACGGGGCGGCGGTGGCCGTGGCGGCGGCAACACACAGCGCCAAGCTGGTGGGACGCAGTTCACGGGCGGAGCATTGGGTGCTGCCGTCAGGGGGTAAGGAAAGGAAAGAATGAAAGAAAGGGGGTCGGAAATTGTTTCTTTGGGCCAGGGCCGGACGGCGTCACATTGCACCCATTTCTCGTTATTTCCACCGTTTCCTTTGTATGTTCTGATGACGCGGCATGGTCAGGGAATGCTTTGTTTATTCACTCATGAGGCTACCGAAAAGGGACGAGGTCAGCGCAAGAGGGCGCCTCACTGGGTTAGTCCTCGTACTTGGGAGTATGAGGCAAATGATGATCCAATAACATATTCCAAGTAACCTTGTCCGGATGCTGGTGAAGCATGTGCTGACCGCGCAGTTGTGCGGCGCCCTTGTAAGCTACTCCTTGCTCGACGTCCCATTTGGTGGGTTGCTTGACGCCCATGACCACATTTGCTCCAAGGCAGATTTGGACTTGGACAAGATGAATCGTGCCGTCTCTCGATGAGACGTCTGCTCCCAGAAATCAACTTCCATATCTTCTTGCTGAAACCCCTTGCTCCCTCTGCCGACGACTTTCAAGTATTCCTCCTTTTCGGTATCGTCGCCTCCAAAAAGGGAAACATGACCCGCATACTTGAGCAGAAGAACATTCATGATAAGGCGCGACATGCGACCGTTGCCGTCACCAAAAGGATGGATCATGACGAAGTGATGGGAGTATCTTGCGGCCAGGGTGTATGGGTCGATCTGGCCTGAGGACTCTGCGCGAGCGATCTCACTGTTGAGATCAGCGACAAGCTGCTTCATGTACCTGGGTACAGCAGCCGCTCGCATGCATCTTCTCACCCTTTTCTTCTCCCCCGGCTTGCTGTAGGCGACGCCCACCTCGTGCTCACGATACTGACCAGCCAGCACATCCTCATCCAGTCCTTCGTGGAGAATGGCATGAGCTTGGAGAATCAGCTCTTCCGACCAGGGCTCTCCGTTCAGCACAATTTGTTCAATCATGAAGGTGAGTGCTTTGGCGTGGAAGACCACCTCTTTTCGTGAGTGAATGACATTGGCCTTGTCGGCAGTTCGGTTTGTGTTTCCAAGTGTCTCGAGGTGCTCCCGATACGAGGGATTTCGTTCGTCAATGTCTAAGGTGATATCTTGGCCTCAAAACACTTTCTGGCAGAGCTCCGTGGTGATTTCGAGGCTGGAACCAGCAGTCTCAATGAAGTTAGAGCCATATATAAGGCGAATGAGGCTATCCTCGAGAATTTCCCACACTTGAACGAATTCTAGGGTGCCCCCGAGTCTCTGAGACGCCTCGCGGGCCTGTGCAATGATGACGGCCGGTTCTTGGACGAACTGCATAGTCTCTCCTCTGAGATCGTCGGCGAGCCGGATGGTGAATTCGGAAGATGTGCCAGGTCGCAGGCTGTGTGGCCATCCGGCAGAGAATGCCTTCTGCAGGCTGCTTTGGAGACACTGCATGTTGTACGGCCAAAAGTCTTGTTTTGAAAAAAGTCGCTCGCTGAAGAAGACGGAAGAAAAGAACAGAATTCATAACAAATGTGGCCAGAACAACCTCTCGCTACATTGTTCTAGTGGAAGGTTGAATCCATACACAACACCGCAGCCGTAGCTTCAGTCAATACCTCGATGTCTATAGACCAATGTTATTATAAGTTTTGACTAAACTAACTTAGATACTAGTGATATTAACTTACATGATATTAGCTAGTGATCAATGGTGTATATCGGTATTAACCTTAAAATGAGAAGGTTATTGTATTCTTCTTTTGTAAGGTGCCTACACAATACTCCATGGTGTCGCGACCACATTGTTCATTTCTAGACACCACTGTATACACTTTCTTAGGGACACTGAGTCATTCTTCGCCGCAGTATTTTGTGGGGGGATTTATTCGTTTGCGTTGTTTGGCTCTGTTGGCAGGAGTGATTCACGCAAACTTCAAGTGATGCATGAGATGATATCGGAGCTTAAGGTCCACCAGAATTTGAGCCTGGCAAGTGCGGGCTTGACTTATGGCGACGGCAGGAAACGTCAGGGGACCCTTTCGCACCTTCCCCACAAGCATTGGAAGCCTGTCCTGCCTAGGGTACCTTATCGAGCCTTCGCACAGTCGTACTGCAAGCGGCGGCAGGTCCATCATTGAACCCTCAGCGTGGGCATTTGGAAATCCGGGCGATGGATTCTTGGTGGAGAAGCCGTGTCACGGTCAGTGGACTCTGATGAGGAAGATCCAGTCGGCGAAGCGTGGTCAAGAAGTATGAGAACCAGATTCTGGCGGCAAAGGAGCGAGGACAGAGAGCTGCAGGGCTCAGCATCTCGCACACGCACAATCTTCTTGGACGATGCTCGCCACGCAAGGTTCTGATCGAGCTCATGACGCCAGGTCAGATACCCGATCCGCCTTCATCCTGGATGAGAATCATCGCTCACTCGACTCCATTTTGTATCACCAGAACGAACCTCACGCTACTCTAGGCCCAAGCTCGAGCTCGGCATCATCGGACCCAGAGGACCCCTTGTCGCCCGTGATGCAGGCCAAGTGCAGCAGATGGCCCCTCCTCTGGCGGACGAACCAGGTGTACAGGCCACCGGCCGCGTAGACGGCGGCGATACTGGGCAGGATGGGCCACTGGAACTGGTCTGGGCGGGCAAAGACCATGGTGAGCGCGTACGAGGCCATTTCCGCGAGATTCTGAAACGCCGCCTCGACGGTGGAAAAGGTGCCCCTGTGCGCCTCGTCGACCTCGTCTTGGACGATGAGCTGAGCGCTGAGGTCAAAGCCCCAGAGGCCGATCCTGCTGACGGCGACAAAGGCCGTCAGCCCCGTGGCGGCGACGAGATCGGGCGTGCCGGTGCGGAAGAAGTCGGCGTAGTACCAGGCGACGCCGGCCGTCAGGGCGATCATCTGCCACGACAGACTCCATATGCCGCACCGCACGGCGCCAATCTTCTTGGTGACGCGCGGGGCGATCCACGTGGCGGACAGCTCGAGGACGGTGCTCACCGTCCGGGCAGCGCCCACGTAGGCGGTGGTGTAGCCGACGGCCAGGAGCCACGTGATCATCTGGCCGGAGAAGGACAGCACCGTGAGGTACAGGAGTGCCAGGCAAAAGGATGGGATGAACGCTGGGTGCTGGAAGTAGAAGGGCAGGGAGGACAGGGGCAGCACGCGGTAGGCCAGTCTCTTGAGCAGCGACCGTGGCTCCGCGCGACCCTGGGTTGATGTGTCTCTCGGGGCAGCGAGTGCTGGGAAAAAGTGGTAGACCTGCTGGATGCAGACGTACTCAATGGCCACCGAGACCAGGCTCATGGCGAGGGTGGTGTAGATGGCGATGACGGTGGACGCGATGGCCACGTTGGAGATGACCAGGGGGCCGACGAGCTTGCAGACGAGGTCGATGCGCCGCATGCGCGCGTTGAGCACTGTCACTGTCAGCTCACATGCAAAGACATTGCGCAAAAAGAGATGGCGTACATCTCCTGGCGTAGGTGTTGCCCTCTGTGATGACGACGACCCAGTCCCTCTCGACAGCGACCGTGTTCATGACGGCCATGAGCTTCTCCACGCAGGCGAGGAGGACAGCGACGGCAAGGAGGCCCGTCTTCGCCCGGTCCCCGAGGCCCCTGGTCTCCATGGCCCAGAGCACGAGGCAGCTGGCGACGACGGAGGCGCGCTGGCCGATGATGGACGCTCGCACGACGAGGAGCCGGTTGCCCGTGTCGACCCACGACCCGGCCGTCTGCGCGAACAGGACGGCCGAGAAGCCGCGCACGAGGGCGTAGACGGACATGGGCAGGAGGGTGCCCGGGAAGATGTCGGCCAGGAAGAGGACGGCGCCGAACTCAAACAGGCGCGAGTTCCACATGGACAAGAAGTGCGACGTGTAGAGCCTCAGCGCCAGCGGCCCCGGCACAGGCTGAGGTTGAGAGGCGGGCGCCAGGAGGTCGGACGACGGGTCATGGTCGGCAGGTCCTGGAGCAGCATTGGGGTCGTCTGGTGGTGGTGGTGGTGGTGGTGGTGGTGAGGGTCTATTTGTCTGTGCGTCAACGAGGTCCTCATCTCGATGGGTGCATTCTCAGGCCTGGCCACAGTCATGGGCCTCTGCTCACCTTGGCTGGCCATCCGCCTCGCGTCGCTGCGTCTGGTGCGCCATGCCTGTGTCGGCAGGATGGATGGCTTCATATGTGTCATGCAGGGATTGCAATGATGAGGTCTGATTATCTCCGTCGGCTGTAGAGCGACGTCGTGATTAGCGCCTCAAGGTGGGATGCGGGACACGTCCAACGGTCCAATTCACACCCCCAGTCATGAGCAATGCTCCACCAATGATGCTGCTCCGGAGAGCTTTATCCAGACGATTCCTCTACAATGAACCGGACGACAGACAGACCAGAGGTCTTTGCTCATTGCCCCCCCAGACGACGCGCGGATGATGCACGGTTCGCGATTTCATGCTCTGCCCCGTGACGGCCCTCCTCCACGCCACCATTTGAAGGACACAAGAGCTCTTGCTCGATGTCTGTAAGATGGTTCTGTCCTTGTCCTCTGTCTGAAGACTGATTTCTGCTGCGTTCAATTCAGATAAAGTTCAGCATGCAGTATTACGGCGCACCATGTCCAAGAAGATACGGCCACATGCACTGTAGGGTAGGCAGTCAGAACAGGGCGAAAATTGAAATGCACATTCAGTGGACTATTAATAGGGGTCCAACACCTCAGCCAGCATTCGGCCTACCGTGACAGAGGTTTGTCCTGCCTCATCACCACTGACATGTGCATATATAAAAGGCATTATCACATTCTATGCTCAAGGTGTATTTACATGAAAAGACCAAGTAGTCCGAGACCTCCCCAGGGCGGCGTACCTGCCTCCGTGCGTGCGTGCCTCGGCAATCGGTCCAAATTTGGGGAAGGCGCGAGGAGGTGTGGATCGCACCTCCCGCGGACGCTAAACCCCCCCAAGATAACGGATAACGCCGCCCTGCGACCCCAGAACATCAGCTGCCTGTCCGTCTGTAATTATTCCCATCCATCCACGCGCCTCTTTTTTTCCTCTCGCCTGCTACCCTGGCCTCACAGCGGTATCTGTCAATCTACAAACACTGACCAGGCCCGCCATGTCGTCAGAAAACCCGTCACCGTCCGAAAAGCCGCTGCCCCCGTCCGCGTCGACACCCGCGGGGGACGCCGTGGCAGCAGCGCCAGCCGGCCTCCAGGCGGTCCTCTCCTCGACAGACGACTTCCTCGCCCGCCTCTACCGATGCATCTCGACACGCTCCGGCGCCGACGTCGTCCTCTTCTTCCTCACATACGGATGCCGCCTGTCGGCCAACGTCCTCGAGACCGCGTCGCGCGCCGCCCTACGCTCCTCGGCCGGCAAGCTCGTGGCCCTCGCGCTGCAGCTCCCGCCCTCGCAGGCCGTCAACTTTGCCACGGCGGCGCCGTTTGCGAACCCGCTCGTCGGCCTGGCGCTCAAGCTCGCGGCGCGGCTCCGGGCCGCCGTCGCCCTGCTGACCGAGGTGCGCACGTTTGGCCGCCTCTGGGGCCTGCTGGGCCTGTACCTGTCGGCCAAGAAGCTTGTCGTGTCGGCGCTGGCCGCCAAGCGGGACAGCAGCGACGCGTCGGCCGAGCGCACGTTTGATCTGCTCGTCGCCGCCGCGCAGGTCGCGTCCCTCATCGTCTACCAGGCGACGGAGAACGCGGCCTACCTCGCCAGCAAGAAGATCCTGGGCTTCTCCCCCGCCATGCAGGGCAAGCTCGGCATGCTGAGCGTGCGTTGCTGGGCGCTCTACGTCGGCATGGAGCTGGCGCGCCAGGTCGTCGAGCGGCAGCGCAGGGTCGCGGCGGCAGGGGGCCGCCTCACGGCCAAGGACAAGGCGTGGAGCGAGGGCTGGCGGAAGGACTTTTTGCGCAACCTCGCCTGGGCCCCCGTCACCGTGCACTTTAGCACGCCCGGCGGGTTCCTGAGCGACTTTGCCGTCAGCGCCCTCGCCTTCTACCCGGCGCAGTCGCAGATGCGGGAGCTGTGGGCCGCCAACAAGGCATGAGACGGTCAAGTCAGTTGTGTGTGTATGTATCGAAGGATCAGGTCTGCATTTCGAGACATCGGATCTGTGTGCATGTATTTCGGGCATAAAGCATCGCTGGTTCGAGGGCAACGGGCAGAGGAACCCTTCCCCGCGGGGAAAACCGACATGAGCGTATCGCATATAGACAGCAGTCTTCTTCAAGTCTTGCGTGCATTTCGTTGTCTACATGGGCATGCGCATCATCTCCTCCTTGGTCCAGTACTTTCTCATATTCTCCGCGCCGAGCGTGCGGACCTCGTCGTCGAGGTGCGCCCAGAGGACGTCGCCCCACGTCTCCATGCGCGCCTTGAGCGCGGCCAGCTCCAGCGCGCACGCGCCCGTCTGGCAGTCCCGCAGGTACGCGGCCATCGCATCCATGCCGGCGTGGATCTGCTTGTGCTGCGCCTGCAGGTCGCCGCGGAACTCGGGCATCCGCTTGCCCAGCAGCGGGAAGATGTGGCGCTCCTCAATGTCGTGGTGCAGCGTGAGCTGCTGCGTGAAGCGCAGGCCCTCGTCGAGGAACTGCTTCAGCGTGAGGTTGCGCGGTCGCTTGTTGCTGCAGCACGCCTGCCAGAGGAGGTTCCACGTCTGGCGAAAGTGGTTGTGCTGGGCGCGTCAGCTTCACAGTCAGGACTGGAGACTGGGGGTCGGCCTACAAAGAGGTCCATGTGCTCGGCCATGCGGTTGTAGATTTTCCAGTCATGATCGGACAGCGGCGCGAGCTTCTCCTGCGCCTCTGAAGCTGGCGACGCCCGTGGCTCGCCGTCTGTGGACATGCTGCGGACGAGGTGCTGGTAGGCGCTGGGCACGTTTACACTTGCGCTGAGTGAGGCCCCTCGCGGTACTGGGCGATGAGTAGAAGCGGTTGTCCGTGGGAGAGACGCTGGCGAGCTGTGATTAAAGAGCGCAAATCTACTGCAGCACGCGAGGTGTCTCATCGGTCTGCCTCTGAGCTACGCTGGCGATGCGCAAGTTGTGTGCTTATGTACATGTCGCAGTCTGCCTTTCGCTGTGCGCATGTCGTCGACGCTGGCGAACGACAACCCACCCACTGCACCGTATCGGGCGGCCGCGCGGGACCTGAGAAATCGATCAACGGGGTCGTTTTCATTGGTCGCTCGGATATACGACTCCATCGCCATGGCGTGGCTTGGCCGGGCGTCATTGCTTTTAGGGTAGCCTGGCCCAGACAGGGACGAGCAGACTTCGGAGGCTGTGCGTGCGCCAATACTGTGACCGGCTATAGGGGTGGGTATCATGCCTTAACCATGAATTGCTGCACAGTAGGTGTGGCGTCACATTTTTTACTATCACAAATACGTTGGCGCCAACAGTCCGACAGATTGACTGCTGCAGCTGTTGCGCGTAGATACTTGCGAGTTCAAGTCACCCAGTGGCCCTCCGCCCCCTTAAACTTCGATCCAAAGCACTAGCACCGTCATAGCGGATGGAGGAAACATGACAGCCGGCGTCACCGTGACCCAGGGCTTTGGGTGACTGTGGGGCCAACAGGGTGGGGGCCACCGGCCATACGAGGCGACGTATAACAGCGTCCATAGCCATACTCCAACAACTAGTACGCCTACACACTGCACGGCAGGATTCCATGCCAAGGATCCAAGATGAGGCATCCCTTGATTCCCTTCACAGCTGTGTTTGTACGAGATGGCCACTCTGGGACTCTGGACGGCCGGCCCTGCGGCTACAAATAGGAGCTCGTGGACCGCGCCTTCCACTCCCTTGACAAGGCGACTGCTCACTTGAGATTCGGTTTTAGAGCACGTACTCGTTGGGAAGGAACAAGGCACACGTCAGAACCAGGCCGTCACCACTCTGCGCAATCTCAGCGTTCAACATGCGCTCGCATCTTCTCGCTCTGCCCGCCCTCGCGCTGGCGACCTCCACCAAGTGCAAACCCCGACCAGACCACGGCAACTCCACGACGGGCATCACCTGGGGCCGGTGCTTCGACGCTCGGATCCCTGCGAACTCGACTCTGCAGTGCGGTTCGTTGCACGTTCCCCTCGACTACACCGACGAGGACTCTGGCGCGCAGCTAGCCTTGGAGATTGTGCGCGCTCCAGCCCTACCAGAGAAGCGCAAAGGCAGCATCTTCTTCAATGCAGGAGGGCCCGGTGCCTCGGGCATAGAAGATCTCGTGGCGTTTGCCCCTCGAATCCAGTTGTGAGCCGCCCCCTGCTCAGCGAGGTAAACTCCTCCATGATGGCTGACCACTGCACCTCCCGCTCAGCATCACTGGCTACGAGTACGACATTGTCAACGTCGTGCCCAGAGGCACCAATAGCACCCTGCCGTTCGCCTGCTACGGCGACCTGGCATCCTCCAACTACGCCTCCCTGCCCCGAGCGGCGTCGGCTTATGATACCGCCCCGGCCGACATTTGGGCCCAGTCCCAACTCTTTGCCGACAACTGTGCCGCCGCGCAGGCCGTCAATGGCACGCTCATTGGGACCGCCTTTACGGCGCGCGACCTCATGCGTGTGGTCGACGCGCTCGAGGATGACGGGCTCCTCCGCTACTGGGGTATGTGTCTGTCAAGGCGAGAGACTGAATGAGACTGACTCGCTCAGCCCCCTCCTACGGGACGCTGCTTGGTGCCACCGTCGTCGCCATGTTTCCCGACAAGATTGACCGCATGGTGCTGGACGGCGTCGTCAACCCCGTGCTATACTACCAGAACAAGTGCGTACCACATGCATGAAGACTTCTGGAGAGAGCAAGCAACTCACGAGAATGCAGCGAGAGCGAGACGTTTGCGAGCGTCGACGACGCCTTCGATGGATTCTGCGCGGGCTGCGCGGCAAACCCCGACAAGTGCCCCTTGGGCCAGGGCCAAACGGCCGACGAGGTGAAGCAGAGTGTCTTGGAGATACTCGAGACCCTGCGGACGGACCCCCTCGCCATTGCCATCCCGGGCGGACCCCTCGGCGGTCTCGTGATTGACTATAGCTATGCCAAGAAGATTCTTGCGGCGGAGCTGTACTACCCCAGTCGATGGACCGAGCTGTCGATCCAGATGTTTGTCATTCAGCAGCGAAACCCAACCCTCATTGCCGAGCTCCTGGCTGGCGCTCCTGGCAGTGGTGCTGGCAGCAGTGTTGGTGCTGTGGCCCCTGACGCCCACGCGCGCGAGGGCATCAAGTGCAGCGACGTGCTCGAACAAGCCGCGAGCCGCACCGCGTTCGAACCGGTGCTCGCCGCCCGCCACGCGGCGGGCTTCTTTGCCGACGCGGCCGACGACCTGCCCACGCGGTGTGCGCAGTGGCGGTTGCCCGCCAAGGAGCGCTACGACGGCGACTTTCAGGTGCGCACCAAGAACCCGATCCTCGTCATCAACAACGAGTTTGACCCCGCGACGCCGCTCGTATCTGCGAGGAACGTGTCCGAGACGTTTGAGAACGCCGTCCTCATCGAGCAGCGGGGCGGTTACGGCGTGAGTTGATCCTGTCCCCATGGGGACTTCGTCTCCCGAGTCCAAGACTGACGCTGGCCAGCATACACTGTGGGCGCACGTGAGCCCCTGCACCGTGCAGTACATTGCGGCGTACTTTGCCAACGGCACGGTCCCTGCCGGGGGTGCCGTTTGCAACGTGACGGCGCCCCTGTTCTCGGGGCTGACGGGGTGGGAGGAGATCCTGGGGGCGTAGATTCGCGGCGAGTTCCTTTTGGCGCGCGTGCTTTTTTGCAGATATTTTTCACGTCTCTCCATGTCGATTTCAAACGTAGATCATAGAATCATAGGTGCTGTGTCAAGAAGGGGTCGAAATAGACGAGTGACAAGCACGAGACGAGGGTCTCCGGACTCTGGACCCCGGAGGGCTCCGTGAGATCCACTTATCCCGGCGTCCGGTCCGGTAGGCGGGACCAGAGAAGCGAGCGCGTACAGGGTAGCCAGATTTACCTGATTCCGGGTAGGTTGAATCCAGTCCTCGTTAGATATATGCCGGGTAGGTAAATCCGCAGCTACACTGGAGGACGATTCCAGGTTTCAGCCATCAGCACCTTACACCTGCACCAACTATATGTAGAATGGCCCCCTCGTGGACCTTTGAGGCCGTGCCGGGCGTCTTTCTGGACCTGTCCACGCTGCAGAGCCACCCCAAGGACAAGGTGACGACGCAGCCCGCGCTCGGCCTGCTGCCGCGTCGCTACCCGACCGACGAGGACACCGACGCGTGTGAGGACGGTGCGCCCGACTGGCCGCGTTTCGTCCGCTATGTGACCGCTCTCAACGACGAGGCGCCACCCGACGTGCAGTACAAGGTGCTGTACCTCACGCGCCACGGCGTCGGGTACCACAACCTCAAGAGCGCCGCGGTGGGCGAGGAGGCGTGGAACGTACTGTCCTCCCTCCCCTGTCTGTCTTCCCGTGAGCGCTGACGGAACAGACCTACTGGTCCCTGCAGGACACGGACGGCGAGACGACGTGGTTCGACGCCTTCCTCGCGCCCGAGGGCGAGGTCCAGGCCAGGGCGCTCAGCGCCTTCTGGACCGCCCTGACGTCGACGACGCAGGGCTGCCCTCTGCCCCAGAAGGTGTACACGTCCCCCCTGGCGCGGTGTCTGCAGACGACGGAGCTCGTGTACGGGCCGCTGTTTGCGGCGGAGGGATTCCACCCCGTCGTCAAGGAGGACCTGCGCGAGCGGTGGACGCTGCACACGTGCGACCGGCGACGACCGCGCGCGTGGATCGCCGAGCACTGGGCGCCCAAGGGGTATATCCTCGAGGAAAGCCTGCCGGAGGAGGACGAGCTGGCGGCCAAGACGCATGATCGGTGCGAGAGCGACGAGGAGCACGTGGCCCGGAAGCAGCGCGCGCTCGAGGAGGTGTGGAACGCCGACGGGGACAAGCAGTTTGTCGCCCTCGTGTGCCACTCGATTGCTATCCGAGCCATTTTGGCGGTCGTCGGGGCCCGTAGTTTTCGCGTCCGGGAGGGCTCGAGCATTGCGCTGCTCGTCAAGGGCGTCAGGGGCGTCAAGGGGGGGCACGCATGATGATGATAGACAGCTTGATGAACATTCTACTACACAAAGACAGTTATACACAAGAGATGAGAATTCACTATAAAAAGGAAACAAGAACCGCGACAATGAGAGAAGAAAGTAAATAGGCATCTACTCATAGACCCCAACCACGCATACGGGTGCGTGAGATGTGAAGTTTGGCTTGCCTCAGTGCGCTGCTTCGACGGGCCCATCCTCTTCGAAACTTACGGTCGCGGTCAATGATCCTTCACGAGGGACTTCTGTGCGCGTTGGCAAAAAAAAAACTTGGGACTGATGGGTTGTATGTTGGTCCCGTGTGATCGGGTGGCTGGGACTCTGGTTCCCTCCCGACCTGCAAAGCAATATGGGACCAAGCCAAGCTTGCGTGGGACACTCCCGTCCTCTTGTCATTTTGGGATGCCCAGACCACTATTGAACTCTCTCATTGACCTCCAGGTTCGGACTAGGGCGGTCATTTCTACGATTGGGCGCCCTGGAGGCCTGGACAACTTGAAGGCCGTCGCTGTCCACCTGGAAATGACGTCCATCCGTCACCATCCTGCCAGTCTGTGCATTCATGCATCAGTCTAAAACACATACGACCTTAGATCCTCCACAAACTATCTTCAGACGATATGCTTGGCACTAGCGAGCTTCTCTGACATTGGGCGGGCGGGCGGTGCGCACACCAGCATGTGCATATACGTACGTGCTTGGCAGCTGGGCTGCAAATACTGACTACCCTATATCGTGACGAGTTGTGCTTCGACTAGCGTGTAAACTAGGAAAAAAGTCAAATTGTATGTCATTGCTTTTCATTTGACACTCAAGCGCAACGGATGAAAGTCCGAGCCATTGGCTCCAGCTCTTGGCTGTATGCTCCCAGCTGCGACAGCCCGCAATTTTATTATAATGGTTCAGCACCGTGCAGGTGAGAGGGCCGCACTATCTTCGAGAGACACCCACTCGTGTTCTATGACGACAGGCAGCTCACAACCTGCTCACATGCATCCATGCTCAACAGTTGAGAAAAGGCAAGGTCTACCCGTAAATCTTGCAATGAACTCAAGCGTAACTTGATATATTTGCAACCTTCCCATGCTCGCAGCGCTCCGCAAAATACCCCTGAGGAGTTCTTGTCGACCCATTCACCCTCCACGCACGCATGCGTTTACCATGAAACGCGCTGCCGCCAGCGCGGCCGTCGAACCCGGATCGCGAAGCGCAAAGAAACCCCGGGCGAGCATCCCGGACTACCATCTCGCACCTTCCATCCGTGACGAGAATGGACAAATTGTCTGGCCCGGCCCCGAGGCCAAGATGGAGGCCGCGAGGAGCTTCATTCTCGACTGGTGCGCATGACGCCCACAAGCTGCGAGGCACACAAAAGAAGAAAGAAGCGCGATGGCTAACTGTCTTTTCAGCGTTGCCGCGGCCCAGAATACCCTCATCATCCCGGATAAAGATGCTGACGGGCTCACCTCGGGGGCGATCCTGCAGAAGACGTTGATCCTTCTGGGCCTGCGCCCAGACCTCATTTCAGTCTACCTCCTAGAGAAGGGCAGCAATGTACGGGACGAGACGGCGCGCAAGGCCATAGCTGGATTCAAGCCCCAGTTCATCTTTGTCCTCGACCAGGGCTCCGTACAATGTCCTCCACTCGTGCAGGAGCCCCATAGAGCAATCGTGATCGACCATCACCATGCGCTGGAGACCGACCACCCGCAAGGCGCGCTCCTCGTGACCGCCTGCGACTACCCCCCGGTTGCCACCAGCTCCTTGCTGACCTATTTGATTTGTCGTGCGCTGGACGAGCGCGTGGTTGAGAAGTGCGACTGGCTGTGCGTCATGGGCACGCACGGCGACCTGGGCAACACGCTCAAATGGGAACCCCCTTTTCCAAATATGCAACACACGTTCAAAACGTACACGAAAAAAGCACTGAACGACGCCGTCTCTCTCGTTAACGCGCCCCGACGAACAGCGTCCTTCAATGTCGCTGCCGCGTGGAGTGCGTTAAGTTCCGCCTCGTCACCAAGGGACATTCTGCAGAACACGGAGCTGCTCTCCGCCCGAGCAGAAGTCAACGCCGAGGTGGAACGATGCACACACACGCCGCCCAACTTTTCTTCCGACGGCAAGGTGGCTGTCTTTCGCATCAACTCGGCAGCGCAGGTCCACCCTGTCATCGCGACGAGGTGGGCAGGCCACCTGTCGTCCAGCAAGCTCGAAGTCGTGCTGGTCGCAAACGAGGGCTATCTGCCCGGCGTGGTCAACTTTTCTTGCCGGATACCACGTTGTGCGCGGGCTCGAGACCCTCCCGTGAACATTATTGAGATTTTGAAGGAGGCGGCGGATCGCGCGGACGACTCGACGCTTCGCGAACGCCTGGGCGAGTCCTTTGCCAGGGGCCACAAGGAGGCGAGCGGCGGTATTGTTCCAGTCGCCGAATTCAATGAGTTGATGGAGGCGCTGGAGGTGGGAAAGAAGCCAGAGTCGACCTCGCCCAAGAAGCCCCAGAAACCAGTCGTGACGCAAAAGAATACGTTGGTAAACTACTTTTCGAAAAAGTAGGGAGCCTTTGGTAGACGAGATCATTCGTGGTAGGTATGTTATACTTCTAGGGCTAGACTTACACAAGGCATTCCTTCTCATAATTCTCTCCAAGGTGGACTTTCGATGTTCAACGCAGATCGCGTCGGGATCAGCCTTGACGAACTGCTCACTCTCATGATTCCAGAGGATAAGGTCTTTTTGACCCTGCATAAGGTACCGTTCTTCACATCATCTGGTTGCCATTTTACCCAGCATCATCAGGTCAGATGCAAGCTAGATTGCGTTTGCCACAATATCTAGGATGGTTTGCGTCAGGATCTTGAATCCATCGTGCAGGGTAGCCACGGTCGCGCCCGCTGTTTGAGAGATCAAGGCGGGATCGCTGCGCCCGTAGAGGCAGCCGCAGCACAAAGCCGGTGTATTGTTTCGATGGTATGGTGCGGATGCGGCTATGCTTCTGCCAAAGTGAAACCAGACTCAAGGACATGAGACTGCATGAAGTCGGGGGACAAGATCTTGATCACGGCTGATGCGGGATCAGTCACGTGATAGGCAACAGCCCGAAGCCGCGACCGCGCCTTCCCCGAAAATGCGCAATGCGCTAGCTCAATCTGATGCGCTGGGTCAGACGCGTCTAAGGTGGACTTTACGCGGTGGACGTGTCGCACTGAGCTCCACCAAAGCTGTAGTGCATCACCCTTCCTCTACTAATGTGAATTGTCTTTTGTCACGTATGAGAACCGACCGTTCCGAAGACTCGATTTAAACTACTGCCGAATTTGAACGAATCGAAACAACCCACCCTCATTCTCCCACGAACGCCGCAATCCCACGAATGGTTCATTGAAACGCAGCCACTCCACCTCCGCGAGCTCGGCTGGCGAGCCTATGGGCATGGCTCAGGTTGCAATAATGGTCCAAGGGGAACCTACGGAGAAGAAAGTACACCCCTTCTTCTCCAAGAACCTCGAGCCGTCCTCGACTCCCTCGCCCGGCTACTCATCAGCTGAACCAACTGGACAGCCCGGACTCGCGGACGAAGACGTCAGCAAGAAACGCAAGCAGGAAGATGCTGGCCAGGGCATAGCTGAAGCAGTGGCGAGCGTGCCGAAGAGGAAGCGAGGCCGACCCAGGCTTAGTGAATCTAGTATGGGACAGCATGCACAGCCTCACGAAACACCCAAACCAGTTCCAGCGCCAGTGGAGTGCTCAGTAGAGATTCTGTTGGCGCAATCTGCTGCTGCTCCTCCAGGAACGAGCAATGCAACGCGAACTCCGACTGCCGAAATAAAAGAGAAGAAGGTTCTCAAATTCAACCCCTCGACAGGCACACTGGGATCACCGCCGAAAGCGAAGCGAAGCAGCCCTCCTTCACGAATCGTCACAGTCAAATACGGGAGAACCCCAGAAGAAACTTCCAACTTGGGCAAAAAAATCACAGCCATCTTAGCTACTACACCAAAGACTCCAGAATCGTCATCCAAACGACCGTCACGCAAAAACGCCAAGCAGGCGAAGGATGGAATCATGTTGGATCCTTCCAAACCGAGCATCGACCGCGACAATTCAGGGCCTCCCACAAAAGAACCCCATCCCTTCTTTTCTGGGAAGAGGAGGGATACAACGAAACCATTGGTGACCGAACAGCCTGCGGAGTTGGCCAAACCGGAACCTCCCAAGCGGCAGACAATATCCATGGCCACACCCGTGTCGCCACGAAAGCAGCGACTCCCCTTTCATCCAGATCATGTTCGGCCACCAGCTTTCGGGCCCTCCAAGCCAGCGGCAACAAGGGTGCCCGGGGCCAAGCATCCAGCGTGGCCGGCTCAGGGCTTCGCTCATGTGAGGGGGGATGAGGTCTTGCCTCCGGATCAGGGAAATCGGCAAACATCTGTTCCCTTGCCCCAAAGGAAGTTCAAAGGTCAGGCCGTCTCAATCTCTGCAGAGGAGTCAGTTCTTTGTGATACTTTACGAGCGTTGAACATGGAGGATGCGAGGTGTACGGTTTTCTCTGCGGAGGACAATTCGAGAGCTTCGCCAGCCGGATTAAGATTGCCTTGGAAGCATTTTGAGAGCGGACGCCAGCTCCAGAAGCGGATACGTTCGGAGCTTCGCTGTCACCGTTTAACGGCATCATCGATGGATCTGGATGTCGATGAGCTCGCGGGTGGCGTGCCAGACAAATGCCACTCATTTGTTTCGCGACTCTATGCCAGATTATCCCGAGAACTCTGCGCATACGACAGGTCCACTTGCGAAAGTGCTTCATGGACGCAAAAGTATGCACCAAACAGTGCAGCCGAGGTACTCCAGGTCGGCAAAGAGGCTTTCTACCTCAAAGAATGGCTCGAGCGACTCCGAGTTGAGGCAGTGGAGACGGGGAGCAACGACGACAACAAGGTTCAGTCCAAAGCAGAGAAGAGCACAAAGAAACGCCGTAAGAACAAGCTGGATGGTTTCATAGTGGAGAGCGATGATGAGGACGATGACCTCGACGAGGTGTCGGATAACGAACCAGACTGGACGACAGGTTCCGGTCGCCCGAAGACCGTGATGCGACGCTTCAAGACAAATAATGATCGTGTGAACAATACGATGGTTATAAGCGGCCCTCACGGATGTGGCAAAACGGCAAGTGTGTATGCCGTGGCCCGAGAGCTTGGGTACGAGATTTTTGAGATCAACTCGAGCACCCGCCGGAGTGGAAAAGACATCCTGGAGAAGGTGGGCGACATGACCAGGAATCATCTGGTCCACCATCAACAAGACACCGCAGCAGAGGAAGACAACGTGGAAGATCAGGTGGCCAAAGACCTCAAGTCAGGGAAGCAGGGCATGATGACGGCCTTCTTCAAAGCCACGCCTGGTGCAAAGACCGCCAAGCCCAAAAGAAAGGAGGCCGATCAAGTGCCTAAAGCAGGCTCAAAACCGCAAAAGCAGTCGCTGATCCTGGTGGAGGAAGTGGATATTCTATACGAGGAGGACAAGCAATTCTGGCAGACCTTGATGGGTCTGATGGTGCAGTCAAAGCGGCCTTTTGTGATGACATGCAATGATGAAAGTGTCATCCCGCTGCAGAGCCTCGCCTTGCACGGTATCTTGAGATTCAGTGTGGCACCTGCAGAGCTTGCGGTCGATGCAGCATTGCTCATCGCTGCGAACGAGGGCCATGCCCTCAAGAGGCAAGCTGTTGAGCATCTTTACAAGTCACGAAACTGCGACCTGCGAGCTACGATCACGGAGCTCAACTACTGGTGTCAGATCGGCGTTGGCGACCGCCGCGGGGGCTTCGACTGGTTCTACCAACGTTGGCCCAAGGGAATTGACGTTGATAAGGACGGCGATACGGTGCGCGTGATCAGCGAGGATACTTACATGGACGCCATGGGATGGCTGGCGCGGGATGTCCTGGTCATACCTGATCGCGCTCTGATAAAAGAAGCCGAAGCTTTGCAACAATGCTGGGACTCGTGGCGTTTTGCAGCCGGAGACTGGCACGAGGCTGTCGGCTCGGATCTCAGCCCGTTCAAGTTGCTCTCGGAAGATCTTGGCGCCTTCTCTTCGTTCAGCGATGCTTTGAGTGCGGCGGACATAACCTCCAGGGCCTTTGGGAGTGCCTTGGACGAATGCATCGACCCCGGATTGCCAGCCGTATCAGACAAGGTCAAAGAGGATTTCATCATCGGCCGCCAACTTATCGAGGCTGACCCAGTGGCCGATCACACGCTCCTGAACGACAGCTTTGCACACTCGCAAAAGTCTCTTGCTCGACAGGTGCTGTACCAACACGTTCGCACCCGAGCACCCAACGAAGCAGAGGCCTTGCGCCCACTGGACGAGACAGGCGCCAACACGGCGCTCGAGAGATGCTTCTCGACAGAGTGCAAGAACTTGACGCGTCTTGACCTGGCGTATGCCTTTGACCCTATCGCTGTCGCAGAGGGTTACGCAGTCACGACTCACCTCGACCCATCCGTCTTTGACAGAACGACGAGACTGATCGTACTCGATGTGGCACCGTGGGTCCGCAACATTGTCGCATACGACCATGCGCTGATGCAGGAGCGCAAGAAGTTGAGTAACCTCCTTTCCGAGGGTGGCCAGCGCAAGCGGATGCGCAACACAAGGGCCGCCTACTCGGCCCTCGAGGGCGGCGAGAGGAAGTCCACACGCCGAGAGAAATATTTCCAAGGCTCTCTCAATACCTTGCTCGTACTCAAGACTGGGTCGGAGGCTTGGACGAACGCGGCCACAGCGCAGATGTCTGAGGCCGAGGCCGAGGCCGCACGGGGAGGCTCATCGATGATGGATGTAGATGCGGAATAAGTAGTCATATCAGGGAAGTTATGCCTCTGAATTGCATCATTCCATATTCAAGCTTTGTTGAAACCACGCGTGCATTGCTCTCTACTACTTCAATTATGTTAATCCCATTGTGGCCATCCCTTCTCCATCGTTGTGCGAGGTTCAGCTGGTCCTGCCTCTTCGCCGTTCCAGCGGTAATACCTTCGAACTTGATACGACGGTCTGCGAGGCTCTCCTCCCTTTGCGTCTTGCCCTGTACTTCTCCGTGTTTGCTGCCGTGAGACGCGTGCTTCTTCTGCATCCTTGTCCTCATCCTCCACCGTCTCCTGTGCGACCTCTGGCCCCGTCCAGCCCGCACCGAGAGGTCTCTGATCTATGACATACAAAGTCTCGCCTGTTTCTCCAGCCCTTTCGGGTGGATAGTGAATGTAGCTCCTTTGTTCGTGATATGGCCCCTCCTGCAAGGGGGGCACTCTTGGGATGCGTGGCCTCGGATATGAATCACGCTGGTGCCAGCGGTCGGGGGAAGCAGTACGACAGTTTGAGTTTGGACGTCTATCCGCGGATGAGCGTGTCTTGGGAGGGAGGTTCTTAGCAATGAGGGCACCCAGAAGTATTGTCGAGCACAGGGTCACCATCGTATCTGGTCCGTCGTGCTTGTTCCGTCTCGTAGACATGGAGGTGATATATTTCGATCTGTGAAGCTTGAGGCTGCTTCGAGATGATGGAGCATTGCCCGCGATAGCAAGGGGCGGAGTGTGAAGTAGCGATGCCAAGGGCAGACTCGAACGATCGTTCTGCCATGAAATGTGCACTTTGAGTATGTTACACGCTGAACAGCCCCTCATCGTGGTCCTCGAACATGAGAACGTCGCACACAGCGTCAAAGCGTCTGCCACTTGGCCCATGCCTTGCGCCTTGGCCAATTGCTGCAGGCTGGCGTATCGACGCGGCCACATACGCGCCTCCGCGGCATATGCATAAGGCTCCGCGAGACCATGGGCGGCAGGCAGCCTGAATGTGTCGTTTGGCAGCAGGCAGTCAAGCCATGAAGGATGTTTTGGCCACTTCAGCGCGCTACGTTGAGTATCAGGCAGACGCTGGCTACAAGAGATACCTCGCGCGCCCACATGATCGCTGTGCCCCCGACAGCGTGGTTCACAAGGACCTTACGCTTGTTCTTGGTTTGTCTGAGCCATGTCTATGCTCTTGGGACGCACGGGGGCGTTCCGAATGCGCCAAGGCACAGCATCAAGCTGGGGAGCTACACCGAGATAGTGCGATGCGGCTCAAGTTGCATGTCGAGGAAGATACGGATGCCGGTATTCCGGCAGATGGGGCGTTGGGTTCGAGACCAAGTCGCTAGTCGTGAGAGTCCACCTGGTGTAATGAGGTGGATTTTCACGGCGTCTCGTGAGCATGTCTGCCAAGCATACGCCCGGTAACGCTGTGCAGGACGAGTTGCTGCCTCATGGCTTGGTTCGCACGGGGCTCGGTGCCGATCGCAATGGGGGTTGCTGCTGATGCAAGTCAGTGCGCGCCGCTGTCGGGGTGACACGTTGCTGCTAAACAACACCACCACCACTACCACCATCAAGGCGCTCTGGAAGGCTCACTCTGCCCGCACATCCAGTCAATGCCACCCTTTCCGCCACGATTCGACGGAATCTAGACTGGAGAATAGGCTGCGGGTTCCAAGGCGCCCATGTGACTTGCATTTGCATCAGAAAGGCCAGACTCATCCCGTGCAAGCCCTCCCGTGGCTTATTCGTGCTGGAAAGCACGGCAGCATCGTATCTGGTCCGGTGAAAAGATATCTCCATGAGGCTCGAGCCGCTACACAGTCACTGGCTTATGACTCTGGGGCCCTCAGCCCCATGGGCGGGTCCCATGAGCTGCAGCGGGCGTTCCTAGTGTGGTGGGGCGCGACCGGTGTCTGCGAAGCATGCGAACTGCGAACTGCGAACTAGCGCTAGCTAGAGCCTAGCATCACTGCAGCAGAGGTTCAGGCCTGCTGTTTGCGTGCCGCGACGGGAGCCTCGCGCGCCATGGCTGCCGTGCAAGGCTATCGGTCGACAAGGGTGTCGCTTGTGTGACGTTGTACAGTAGGGCTGACCATGTTTTGAGTGTGCCTGTCACCAGCGGGAGTGAAACAGGTCGATTCAAGAGTGACGACACTGGAATGGGATGCTTCAGGAACATCGGGAGGGTGTTGCCAGGGGACCTGGGTGGCGCAGTAGGGCGATTGATTAGCGTCCAGCGGGCAAGATTCCAGGCCTGGAAGAACCATTAACGGCCAATAGGCAGCAGCCATACTCATAAAAGAATGGGGCAGCCTCGCCAGAGAAGGAGGCAGTTCGAAAGGCCCGCGCCTTCCCACGCGGGCCTGACAGCCAATGATGATGTCACACTGCCCCTCCACGAGACCCTGCGCCGCCCGCCCTCCTGGTCAGACTCAGTCATGGCTCGCGAACAGGCAGAAACATCTCCCACATCATCGCCCTATCACCGCACGCATGGCCCGCCAAGGCCTCCTCCAAGGCCGTCCAATATGGAACCATGCGGCTCCCGCGCTCCTCGCCTAGGGACTGTATCTGCAGAGACGGCACCGCGCAGCAGGCGTCTCGCTCGCCCCTCAGCAGCCGCTGGCACCGATAGTGGAAAAGTCAATCGTCTTGGCACAAACCGATTCGACATGCAAGTTTTGAAGTGGATTCGAAGCGTTCGTATCCTCGCCGTATTCGAGAGAAAAGCTTTATAATACAAACTCGGTCCACGTAACCTGCCGTACTGCAGGCACTAACAAGTCAGCCAAGACATGCTGACTCCCTGTTCATCACCCTGCTGACCCGTCTCTTCTCCACATTGCCAAACTTGCCAGCTGCATCTCACGAGTGCAACCTTCGAGGACGACTGCCCTCCCTTTCCTCATCCATATCATCGATCCGTTATGAGTGGCAGGCTATCAGTCGAACAGCACATTGACGCGGTCGACGCTTTCGCGCGGACTCTGTTTGTGCGCGCGCGCGACTCACCAGCCATTTCTGACGCCGTTCGCCAACTGCACGTCGCTTTGCGTCATCTGCGCGTCGAGGCATCTGATCCGGACTCAGTCCTGGGATCCGGAGACTGGGACCCGCAGATCAACGCTCTGGCTGACGACTGCGGCGCCGCGCTTCGCCAGCTCGAGGATGCATTGGATGACGGACGCCGCGGTGATCAGCTCGCTGGCCGGGTTCGACGTCTGAGGGACAGAGTCGATGATTTCCTGGACGGTGTTCAACTGCAGAGCCAGAAAGCTGTTTCACCCGCAAAATTTGACGATCCTAGCCTGGAGACCATCAAAGACAAGGTCGACGCTGTTGCGCAGCGTGTCTTCTCTCGACGACAGAGCAGCTTTGGCAATGACGAAGATCAGCTATGGCGTGGTTTCAAGTCGGAACTAGAGAAGGAGGGTTTCTCATCCGAGATTCTCAAGAAGAATAAGGTTCGTATGAATTGCACCCTCCTGCATGGACGAAACCCATGCTTACCATGATAGGTCGTGCTCCGTGCCTACATTCGCGAGCTTGACGCCCTGAGCTCGCAGAATGGCGGCCCTCCGCCCACCGTACGTGGTATGCTCAAGTATGAGGCGGAAACCTGTTCCCCCAAGGAAATGTATCCCGCTGTGGAGAACGAGAAGTTCCCAACGGGTATGAAGCTCGCCCGGCGAATGCCAGGCGATGAGCCAGCACCCCCGGTGCCCCCCAAGGTGCCCATTACCGAGCTCGAGGCCGCACGATCGCGCGGTTCGTTTTCATCCGACGACTCGCCACGTGCCGAACTGGCCGACAGTACCGCCCTCATCTCCACCAAAGACCTCGTTGCCATGGACAGTCTTAACACAGGCTTGGCTGCGATGCGTCTGTCCTCTCACACGCAGGCATCAAGTTTCTACGGGGCGTCGCCAGCCAACCACACCCCACGCTATCTTCCTGCCCCCTTTTCTGGTGCCCAGGATGCAAGTCAGCCCGAAGAGTTGGCTGAGCTCCAAGGATCACCTTCATCGACCATGCTCGGCTCGTCGCCGCATGTGGCTCCGTTGCCCACATTCACATCAGTTGGCAGCCCACCGCAAATTCATGGGACGAGCCCACGACCGGCTTCAGCTTTCCACTTGGCGCCTGACTCGCATGGCAATGAAATACCCATGGATGCCCAGTGGACGCGGATCAACCGCGGGCTCGTCAGTCCTGAAGTTCTCGAGAGGGCTGGTGTGCGATACGAAGCTCGCCCGAGCTACGTGGCTGTCCTTGGACGCCTGACTCGGGAACAGATTGCGGACTTTGCCAGGCAGAGCGCCGATGTTCGTCGCGCGCGCCAACTCCGCCATACCTCCCCACCGCATAAGCACCGCGGCAGGCGGGACTCAAAGAGTAGTCGGGACGAGGAAGACGACGATACCGATCTCTGGGACTCGAGCGATTCGACGGACATTGACGACGACAAGACATCAGACAAGGGTACTCGATCATATCCGTTTATTGTAACCCCACCGGAGAAGGAGAAGGGATCTCCGTCCGCGACCGTGCCGCCCAAGTCGATTCTCAAAAACAAGAATGGGCACCACGTGCATTTTGGCCCCGACCCGTACGAGGTCGAATCGAAATCGCCGCGCTCACTGAAAGATGACCGGGATCGGGACAGGAGACGAAGACATCATGACAATCGACACCACAGTGAAAGGTCCTCGAGGCGGTACTACGACGACAGAGACCGGGAGTACTCTAGCCGACGACCCCAACGGAGCAGGAGGGACGAGCCCAGGAGCCGTGACGATCACCGCGACCGGCACTCCAAGAAGAAGGCATGGGGTGAGGCTCTCGGCGCGGTCGGCATCGGCGGTGCGGCAGTGAGCCTGCTGAGCGTGCTGGCCGAGGCTGCCTCCAACGTCTAGACCAGCTGGGCCTGGATATTTGTTGTGACCTTTTTGTTCCTTGTGTGACAGCTTTCACGTTAATGATTGTTAATGACTGCTATGGATTGTACGGATATGTATCAAGGGACAGGACATGATGATTGGACGGAGGGATGGTCACTCTCCATACCCATATTCGATGATGATTAGAATTGTATACCGTGCTACACTCATGCCTGCTCAAATTCCCGATGCGTATGTGATTTCACAGCATCAGCTGCGCCGCGACATTGTTCCACCACCGTCGTCCGTCTCGGGACAACCCACTCTCAGGACGGTACGGCGGCGGCTTGCCCGTCTCCGACATGTCCCTATAGTTGCGCGCTCGTTCCGGATGCAAAACGGCCATCTTCGGGTTCGTCGGCCACACGAATTCGGGGTTCTCATGCCACTGCCCTGTCGCCTCGTCGCGAATCTGGCGCGGCTGTCCAAGGGCATCCGTGGATCTAGGGTGGACGTGCGCGGCGGCTTGCTTGGTTGTCAAGGTCTCTCGCAACGCCGGCGCAAAGAGACTGGACGCCCCTATATCGTGTATCACGACATGCCCGCTCTTAGTGCGATATTTGAGGCTGCGCGGAAAGAAGGGCGCAAACTCGAGGAGAATGTTGGGAATATCCACGGTCATCATCGGTCCGCACCGGTGCTCACGGCGGTTGCTGGCTTGTTTGATGATCCTGTCCAGGAGGAAGCCGATGCGGTTGTGCACGTAATCCTTGTCTGCTTCGCACTGTCTCCTGTGCTGTGTGGCCTTAGAGACGGCTGTGCCATTCTCCAGGGCCGGGTCAACGACAGCATCTCGCAGAAGAATCTCGTCAAGCATGGCAAGCTCAAAGTCTTCCGACACCTTGCGATAATAGTCCATGGCTTCACGCCTGACGATTTGCAGGGCCTGGGCGAGATCTTGGCTGTTGATGAAGCTGCGGATGCGCAAATCGAGGTCCTCAAAGGAGGGCTGGACATTGTATGGCTCCGACGTCATGATGTCAAAGACAGCACCGACGTCCTTGGCCTCCACCCTCTGGGTGTCTTTGCCAAACAGGATGACGCGGCCTCTCTGGTTCGCGGCATCGGCGGTGGTGTGCGTCCAGTTGAGCAGATTGGACCATACTTGAGGGGTGATCTCAATGTTGTACCGCCGGGAGAAGAAGTCGATCAGCCGCATGCCCAGGGATATCTCGGACATTGCGCCGAATGACTCCACCAACGCATTGAGAAGACGGTCTGTCGGCCGTCTGGGGTCATCAGGTTGCAGGTCCTTGCCGCCAGAGATCTCGTGTGTGTCTGGATTGACCACGATGCCGTATTCTTGGCCGAGGACTGTCTGGAGTACGGCTTTCATGTCGCACGATTTTGCAAAGCCAATGAGGCAGATGCATATAAGCTCTTCGTCCATGTCGTTCGGGTAGCCTCGTGAGCGGTTGTAATGGGCCCAGAATGAACGATGGTCGTCCGTCCCTAGCCCATCTCGAGATCGAGACGGGCCTCCAGCCCGACGAAGATGGCGCTTGTTGTCTTCGTCCGGCTGATCCCTTCTCCGGTTCCATGGGGCGATCTGCAGGGCATTCATGGACATGCGGATGCGATCCAGCATCCTGACGGTGCTCTTCTCCTCTGCGCGTACGTGCGCGTGGTGAATCAGCTGGCGGGGCTCCATCAGCACGCGGGTCCGATCAAAGGAGTAATAGGTCGGTTCCATCATGAACCGTGTCTTCAGGAACTCGGCCCACGTCTTGGACGTTCGCTGTGGCGCCAGGCCAGCCTCAAACATGGCGCCGAACGTGGCATGCGCCATGCGCAGTTCCACACCCGCACCCACACAGCGCATGAACACGACAAAGTCCTCTGGCCGGAGGGTGATGCGATGCGCGCGACACTGCTCCAAGATGGTCGCCATGCCTTCCATGACCTGGCGGCTGAACACGCGCACGCCAAAATCGTCAACAAACCTCGCTGCGTCGGAATTGCGCACGAGGCCCTGGGATATATTGATGCCGCGCATGAGGTCATGCTCGGGATGAGCGATTGGGTCCATGTGCCTCAAGATATCCGACAAGGTCGATCGCGGCATGGCCATCAAGCTGTGGAGGGCAGCATCGTGTGCTGGGTGGCCCTCGTCGGCGAGCACAGCCGTCCATTGCAGGAAAGCAGGGCCGCTGGCAGCGACATTACGCTTTCGAATCGCTGCGAGCAATGTCTCAAGCAGAGGATCCGGGGACGAGGAGAATTGACTAGCGTGCAGAGTCGAAATCGAAGGAGGATCCGCTATCGTGGCCAAATGGCGCTGTCGGTCCCCTGCTCCATTCCTGCTCCATCGCGAGTGCGGGTCCCGGTGGACTAACGTTAGCTGAGTGGAGAGCTCCTGCGGACAGAGCCGTGGTCTCAGCCGCAAAGCTCGTCGGCGCAGCATCTTCTGGGAATTGTCATGGACAAAGAAGACCGCAAGGGATGCGTAAGGAGGAAAGTGACAGCCCTGTGAGGGATGGTCGCGTGTGGTTGTGGAAGGCACACACACGACCAGCCCCCAAGGGTCGCATCCACGGGGAGCGCGGGCCAGCCGCCAGCCAGCCAGAGTGGGGTCGCGAGAATACGGGGTAATCAGGGTAATCAACCCGTTCTGCTTAAACGCATAAGTTGTGCTATTTCGTTAGTTGCATGACATGCTGCAGCACAAGGTGGCACCTGCTCGCTTGGAGCTCCCTGATCCGAGGATTTTCCGTCTGCCGGGGTCGCGGCCATTTTCGCATTGCGGGCATCACGTCAAGCCAGTGCCTATTCGCAGGCAGCTCCGTGCTTCACGTGCTAGATCGACCCAACGTCACACTTGCTGCTTCTCGCCCTACCAAACTCACTCTGGCAATCATGGCAGACGTCGGCGGTGACGACAACCACGTCTCAGAGCCTCTCGACCTCGTGCGGCTCCTGTTGAACGAGGTTGTGTTTGTCAAATTGAGGGGTGACAGGGAGCTCAAGGGAAAGCTACATGTGAGTGAGAGTCGACTTGTCACCGACGCTACGGATACTGATTCGGTACAGGCCTATGACAGCCATTGCAATCTGGTGCTGGGCGAGGTGGAAGAGACTATCTACGCAGTGGACGACGATGAGGATGATGACGAGATCAAGGTGGGCACTATTGTCCCATTCCGCCCATCAACCCCCAGGTACCGCTGCTAATTTGTCGCAGACCGTGAGTCGGAAATCAGAGATGCTTTTTGTGAGAGGTAGGCTGCACGACACTCTTGACAGTATATGATCTCTAATTTGGAACAGGCGACAGCGTGGTCATGATCTCGCCAGGTGTGCCGTTCTGAAAGGATCTGCAGCAAAGACCGTGTTCTCGAGCTGAGGCGCTTTGGACGGGGCACAACTATTCAACCTCTACCGAGACAGCAGCGGCTAGGGTGGACTGCTTGTCGAACAATGCGAGCCCCATGGTCTGCACGACCCTGCAACATAGCCGGCAGATGGTGTTTTCGCCGATGGGAGCTCTTGCGCATGCTTCTATCCCGAGATTAGATCGCATGCTCTGCAGAGAGAATCTCGCGATACAGACATGGTGTGCATCCCTTAGCTACGTCGAATAGCTTATCGGCTCCCACGAGTCCCAAACGAAAACTCAAAATGAGACAGACCACTATGCAATTCAATGCGCCATCTGCGAAGAGCTCTGCCCGAAGTGAACCACACGTGAGTCATCGAAAGCACGGATTCTTTGAGCGTCTGTTCGCTCGCCTCGCGAGAGCCGATATACGTGACGCACCTACATGGCTGATGGCGGGGTTTGGCTTCCAGTGCATGCACGAGGCTCTGACGAGTCGGCACTGCCAACACGCCCATTGTGCACTTTGCCCGTCTCTGGAGGGCGCTCGACTGGCCAGTGGCCGCCTCGCACTGCAGCATGATGCAGTGTGCGTTGTTCAACATCTGATGGTCGCAACGAGGTGGCCCTCTCCATCGACGCGTCAAGTTGTACGTGCTTTGTACTCTGGCGCTGTATAGAAACCTAGAGCCACCAACAGCTCCACCATTGAACACTTTGCGCTCTCCCTCCTACATCTACTCGCGTGCCAGCTTCGAACAGCATAAACAAACATATTTGCTCCACAATGACACACATTCCACCCGTTTCCAGCGGTATCCTCGACAACAGAGGTAGGCGGATTCCTCTGGCGCTCATCACAAGTTGGGGGAGCCGAAACTTGTACATTGTCTGTCCATATTGTCGGGAGCGCCATCGTCATGGCGTCAGCCGACCTGAGAGGTTAGGCCAGACTCGGGTATCGCATTGCGGCGCAGATGCAGGGAAATACCAGCTGTGCTACCCATTTGAACCGCAGGCTCGAGACCACTACTCATACAGAGTCGACAAGACAACTGGATGCTTTGTGACTGTTGGAGTCGAATCGGAGGACGAATCGGAGGACGAGAGCATCTCATTCGACAATTCGGCGGATGACCCGGGGGTCCCTACGGAGGAGTGCCGGAGCACGCGAACGTCGCCAGATGACAGCTCCCTCGACCGGGATCTCTTGGAGCTAGAGAGAAACACCGAACGGCTCAATATTGGCGACGCTGAGTCACGAGAGGTTCCCTCGGATGAAGATACTCCGCGAGAGTTGATGCAGGATCAATGCTATCGACAGGGATTGTTCGATTCGTATTGCATCATGAACGACCTGCAAGGGGTTACATCACTACTGACGCATTTCGAGAATGATCCATTTGTCAGATGGAGGGACGAGAAAGGCGTGAACTGCGTTGCGCTGGCCGCTGCTGAAGGCCACGTTGGGATGGTTGAGTTTCTCCACAGCAAAGGTGGCGATATCAACAATGTCGACAACAGAGGCAGGACACCACTGATGGAGGCCGCGCTCTGGGGGAGGTTGAAGGTTGTGGACTACTTGCTCGACCACGGAGTCAATGTGCACGCAGAGGACCGCAAGGGGCGCCGCGCCTACTTCTACTCGAGACCCTCGAAAGGAACAGCAAAAATGCGAGAGATATTCCGCCTGAACAGAGAGAGAAGTGACGCTGAAAGCAACCGCAACATCATCGAAATGAGGCTCAGTCCGTTTGAGCCGGTCTCAGAGACCGAGGTGGCAGTGGGCGTGAGCTCACCAAGTGAGCCAACGATTGGCCGCTTCGTCACAAAGCATACAAACCAAGGCCTCCAGGTTGCTTACTACGAGGAGTGTGCCACTTACGACGTTCCCGACCCGTACAAGACCGTGGCACGTCTTGACCGTGGCAAGCTGTTCCCCATGATAAGCGCCGCCAGCGGCTGGCGCACCGACTTTGCCAGCGGGCGCATTGTTGACAACCGCCTATGGCGAGACCGCGTCCTCGAGCTGTGCGAGCTGATTCAATACCACCTGCCTCTTGATGATTATGACGAGCAGGATCTTCCAGGATCATATCATGCCTCGCATGCCGAGAAGAAGCTCGTCGCCTATTACATTGACCAGCACATTATTTTTCAAAATGATCTCATAGAGAGCGCAGCCGTCGAAGAACTAGGGGAATGGACGCTACAACATCTCGATTTGCAGGACCTTGCGGACATCTGCGCGTGGATGCCGCATGTTCCAGCGAAAATTCTGGTCAATCGGCCTGTCTGTAGCGACTGTGAGGACTTCATTGCGCGTGTCGGGGAGGTACTCGGGTGTGTCTTGACGGCTGAGGATTGTTCTTGGCAGAGTCCCAGAAGCTGAAATCATGAATATATTGAATCATCCGCTGAGTTCAAGTTAACTGTACTTACCACTCGATGCTGCCCTCCTTGTGTCTGCGGTGGATGTGCCAATGTGCTCGCGATCGTTGTACAGACAATATGCGTCTAACCGATCTCTATTTTGGCGGGTCGAATGGCCCGTGCGCGGGTCTTCATCTGCACCTTCCGTCTTGGCACTGGGCTATCGATAAGACCCCTGCCTTCCCCCATGACGCTCATCGACTTCACCCCACTGGATTCGCCGCACCGACTCACTCTATGACTCCTCTCCACCACGGTCAGCCTTGTCCGGCTTGTATAAGAAAGCCTAGTCGAGTCAGAAGACTGCAGCCTACTCCTTTATATCGTCGCCCTGATCGCGTGAAGTAAGATCATCCAGTGAACCCTCCATACGTGTCCTGTCGCACTTCAATGATCACCCGAATACCGCGGTGTACCCCAACCGGAAGCCGCAACCATGTCGAATAAAGAGAAATACCAGCCCAAAGACAGCAAGCGGAAAGGAGAGACTGTAAGTATACCACACGCGACTACAAGTCTCAGCTGTCTCTAAACGTTCAGGCCCTGAGCGCATTTGCCGAATATGTCGAGGAGCAACAGAACATCCGCTACCCTACCAAGGCCCGGGGGAAAGCTACCTCCAGCACCGCGCATGACGACCAGACGGAACATCACGAGGAACTGGACGAGCTCTTTGAGAATCTAGATCTGGGCGACTCGGCGCCGCGCGTTCCACTGAAGCAGCTCCTTCTCGCCACTGATGATGCATCAATACAGAAGCTCGAAGAGGTGGTCGTCGAGCGGTTAGCCGAGGGCTTCGGCGAGGCCGTGTTCGAGCTGGGCTTTGAGGACAGCGGAGAGTCCATGCATCTCACCATCGACGAGTGGAAGGAGGCATGTAGTAAATTGGAGGGTGCAGCCCATCGAATACGAGCCGACTGCCAGCTGCTTATCACGAAGAATGTTGGTGGAGATGTTGAGGCGCCAAGCGTGGCAGAGAACCCAAGCAAGGTCAAGGGCTGCAGTGGAAAGGTCCTCGTGCGGCAACAGCCAAGAGCCATTGAGGACGTGATTGAAACGAGGATAGCTGTTGTCGGCAATGGTAGGCAGACTCCGTGCAAACGGAAATCGTGCGCTTGTGGCACTGGACTAACGTGCTCTAGTGGACGCTGGAAAAAGCTCCATGCTGGGCGTCCTTGTCAAAGGCGACCTCGACGATGGTCGTGGCAAGGCGCGTGTGAACCTTTTCCGACACAAGCACGAAATCGAATCGGGAAGAACGAGTTCCGTGGGCATGGAGATTATGGGCTTCGACAGCAGAGGCAACATTATTACGAGTGATATCCCTGGTCGTAAGTTCTTCGCCGCAATCCACGTGCCACAAAGGCAGCGACTGACTTTGGATGGAAAAAGGCAAGCTGTCGTGGGAGGAGATTGGCAAGCGTAGCGCCAAGGTGATCACCTTTACCGACTTGGCCGGTCACGAAAAGTACCTCCGCACCACTGTCTTTGGTCTCTTGTCGAGCAGTCCCAACTACTGCCTGCTCATGGTGGCAGCCAACAACGGCCTCGTCGGTATGAGCAAAGAGCACCTCGGCATTGCGCTGGCCCTCAACGTGCCCGTCATGGTCGTGGTGACCAAGATTGACATTTGCCCTCCGAACATCCTCGAGGAGACAATCAGCCAGATCAAGAAGATTATGAAGTCCCAAGGCGCGCGAAAGATCCCCACCTTTATCACCAACAGGGAGGAGTGCATTGATACCGCCACGCAGTTCGTCAGTCAGCGGATCTGCCCCGTGTTCCTCGTCTCCAACGTCACAGGGGAGAACCTGGACCTGGTCCGCACGTTTCTCAACATCCTGCCGCACCACGGGCGGTACAACTCGGATGCGCCATTCGAGTTTCAGGTCAACGATATCTTCTCGGTGCCCTTCACCGGGACAGTCGTGTCAGGTATCGTGCGCTCTGGGGTGGCACATGAAGGCGATAACATCCTCATCGGCCCCGATGCGCTCGGCAACTTCACACCTACAGCCATACGCTCCATCGAGCGCAAGAGAATACGCGTCCCCGCTGTATCAGCGGGACAGTCTGCATCATTCGCCTTGAAGCGCGTGAAGCGCAACCAGGTCAGGAAGGGCATGGTCGTCCTACCCAAGGAGGAAGACAAGCCTGCTCCCAAGGTACACCGAGAGTTCATCGCAGAAGGTTCGTCTCTTATCCTACCGTAGATTGGACACCCAAATTCTGACATATGTGGTAGTCTTGATTCTGTCTCACGCCACGACCATCAGGCCCCGCTACCAGGCTATGCTCCACGTGGGGCCTGTCCAGCAGACATGTGCCATCATCGACATTGATCGCGAGCTCATCCGCACAGGGGACCGGGCCACCGTCGCTTTCCGATTTGTACAGCGACCCGAGTATCTCGTGCCCGGGGATCGCTTGCTCTTCCGCGAAGGCAGGACGAAAGGCCTTGGTATCGTGAAGCAGGTCGGGTACGACCCCTCCAAGCCGTTACGGGGGAAGAACGGCGACACGGAAGGCGGAGGGGAAAAGCAAGGTGGCGGTAGGGCTGTCGAGGTAGGGGCTTGATGCATCTAATTCTTGTGCGGTTTGTCTACTTGTAATCACACCCCATGATCTTCTTCCAGTGCAAGCTATCTGAAGTCCTCGTTTGGTTCTCGCTGTGCCATTAAACGTGCCAGTAAAGCCTGACGCTGGAATACACTTCCCCCGTATCGGTCATGACGGGTTAGTGCCAGTTCCTCCACTGATCACATGCTATCCTAGCACAGCAGCATTGGCATGACGCGTCGTTCGCCTCCCTGATGGGTCGGCGTGCGCCTTCAAAGGTACTGCCCACATGGAGCCCTGCGTTGGCGTGCCGCCGCGGCGGTACCGAGACGTCCTCGTGGTCGAGTTCCCAGAGCAACGGTGCCCCATCTCCTCCCTCCGGATCCTGGGGTCTAGTCTAGTCCGTGGCCGCATCCGTCTCCTCCGTGGTGGCTGCTTGGAATCACGCCATGTACTCTCTGTCGTGCGATTAAGGTGTACACACCAGGCCGGTGTCTAAAATAGCAAGCAGGCTTGACACGGGAACGCTTGCGTGGCGTGCATGCTCTAGCATCGGTGGCTCATATGTGCCAATAAACTCAGTTTGCCAGCCATATGGGAAGAAGACAAAATTCTACATGTTCAATTTCATATCGACGACAAGAAAATTCCACTATGGTATACCGTAGCCCCTATCCAAAAGCAACCAGCGTCCACGGACAGGCAGGACCACGCTGTAAACGCCTACAGTGAGCTTTTTGAAACGCTCACTTCCTCCAAGGTCCCTTGCGCCATGCGGGAGGCATGTCAAGCCGAATATGTGTAGATTGAAGAAGAAGAAAAAAACTTGGGAAATTCGTGATCGTCGTGACCGTCCAACCTAGCCAGCAGGCGCGGCCTGGCTCTGCTGGCCGCTGAGGACATTGTCCATGTTGAGTGATATAGATGGGCGCTGGATCTCCATGCTGCGGCTTGGCATACGCCCACTAGGTGTACGGGGATGCGCAACGTTGACGCGTCCAGATCGCTCCAGAAGGCGCGCAGGCCCGTCGTCGGAGCCCGAATCAGAATCGTTTCCAGGATCAAATCCGTAGTCCGCGAGCCGGGCAAAATAGTCTGCCATCCCGTCCACGCTGGGTGTGCCCACAACAACATCGTACCGTGGCGGCGGCGTCGCAGAAGGAGGGCCAGGAACAGAGTCGAGATTGTGCGAAACAATCTCGAGCGCCGGCGGCGGCGCAATGTCATCGTCAAACGCCGGCGGGTTGAAGCTGGGAGCGCGTAAAAGATGGATCGGTCGGGGTTCGTTCGCAGAAGCCTCGCTGGCTGGATTCATTGGGCTCGAGTCATGAAGATGCGCGGCCTGGGGCATCGTAGGCATGCTCTCCGCGAGCACGCTGTTCAGCGTGCCTGTGGACGAGTTGGGTGACGGATCAGATGAGACGAACTGTGCGTCGGGACATCCACACGAGCGCACAGTCTGACCTTGGGATATATTTCCATACGCAGGCAGGACCGTGTTGGCCTGTGTCGCCCGACAATTCAGCACCGTGAAGGGCGAGTCAATGCTGATCTCAAAGTGGCGACGCTTTGTGCCTGTTGGGTCCTCGGGATCCAGCCGACTGATGCGCATCACAATCTAAAAGCACAGGTTAGCCAACGGGACCAAATCTTGACTCGACCGTGGGGTCTCACCTTGATCCAGTGAAAGACATGGACGTTTTTCCAACTGACATCTGGATGCAGCCTCTGTTCGCGATTCTTGGCCATCATCTCACACGTTGGGATCTGAACGTTGGCCTCAATCTCTGTCGCACCCCACATGGACTCAAGACCCAGATCAAGATCGCCGAGAAGGTTCTCGGTTGGCTCAGGAAGCGGCTGTGGCTGCTCGTGCCGCCTGTGAGCCTCGTACGCTCGTCGCTGGGCAGCTTGATTCCTGGCCTGGCAGCGCTGTTCCTCGCTCAACTCTCCTCCGCGAACAGTTCGCAACTCCGAGGATGCCCATGCGCTGTCTAGTGGTTTCCCGGCTGATTTCTCCAACAGCAAGATCTTGCGCCCAGGGTCCTTCCTCGTAACCCGCCTGTCTTGAGTCCAGTACTCGCAGGACTCTGTCACAAAGACTTTGAGTTTGTGTACTTGAACCTTGGCGAGCGGTGTCAATTTGAAGGCGATCGGAATCTTCCCACCGATGGGGAAGCTCTTGCCCGAAATAACAATATCGTAGTGTAGCTGATCATCCCACTGCCGGCTGATGGAGATGGGCTCTGACATTTCCAGCGACATTTGGTCTGGAACCCGGACGATGCACACCTCCTTGGTGCCGTGCAAGTTGGGCTTGAAGGCACCTGCACGGTCCACCGTAGCGTGGAGCTCCCACTTGACCGAGCCGTACGGCAGCTTGATCGTCTCCAGCTGATGATGGTCAATCGGCAGTTCGAAAGAGTATTCGTACACGCCAGGGTAGAAGATTTTGAATCCCTTGGCCCCGGTGTTTGGTGTCCCTGGCACATTTTCGCCCTTGCCAAAGCTTCGTGACTGATTGTTCTGCAACGAGAGACGCTTGTATTCTTTCGGTGACAGATTTCTTTGTTGCCCGGTGGTTGGCGCCTTGGAGTGGGCACAAGAGGGGGCCACAGGGGGCGATTTGAGTTTGTAGGTGCACGAGTTACCGAATTCGGTCTCCCAGCCGTCGTTTGTGATGGTGAAAAAGGTAAGGACCTGCGTCCTCAGGCTTGTTTCCTCAAAGGTTTCTTGCTTGGTCGGTGGAATGCCTTCTGGCCATTCCGTCCGCGCACGTCCGACGAGTTTGAGGTGGACAGCCTTGATCTTCACGTTCTTGGTCACATTGAGCTGCATCTTGCCGCGCAAGAGCGCGGTGCCAGCTTGGCCCGTGCCTCGCGATTGACCGTCATGATCAAATCCATTCAGGAATACGGTTGGCTCGGCCAGCAATATCGAACACGTCACACCACTCCCAGCCGCCACGGGTTTTGGCACCTCGCTGACCAAGGAGCTGATGACCGACTTGGTTGAAGACCGACTGGACATCATACTGAATCTGTGGTGGTTTGTGGTGCTGCTATGTGCCCTAAGGTTCTGTCGAAGCCGCGGAGTAGCGGTCGATGCGTCGGCAGTCGCACTTGGCTGTGCGTCTGTTGTGGAAGCGTCTGCTGTGCTCGCTGGGGGTTCAGTTGTGGCGGAAGCTGGTGCGGCCTCGGTCGTCGCAAGTGATGCGCGGGCGTCTGTGGACGTGCAACCACGCGCTGCGTGGCCTATGTAGGTCGAATGCAAATTGTCGCTGGCTGATTGGCGGCGTGGGGAGCCGGGCCCTTGGCAGATAGCGTCCAAGTCCGGGGAGGGAGACGACGTGGAGGAGGAGTTGGTAGTAGAAGATGCTGCTGTGGCTGCGGAGAAACCAGTGGTGCCGGGACTTGATCGGAAGCGGTTTGTGGTTGTCGAGCCGCGACGTTGTGTGCTCTCAGACGACTGTGCTAGCCGATGTGAACTCGACGAAGTGTACAGTGACCCCAGAAATTTACTCAGCACAGGACGGATAGGCGATCTGTCCGAGCGACGAGCAGGGACAGGACAGGAGGCGGGCTCAGGAGCCGCCGCGCGAGTTGAGGCCGCCAGGTCGCTGATTCGTTGATGGGCCCTGGCGGTTCGAACCCTGATCTTGCGCGTGCGTGCTGCTGCTGATGACTGGGACCTTGGCCGTAATTCGCGAGGAATATACCCCGGGGGATATGTGATGATGTGAATAGCTTGAGGTCGTGTGCGTCGAGGCGCGATGAGGGGCCTGGGGAACCTCGCAGCTTGGTTCCTGTTGCTGCTCTTCTTCCTACTGCTGCCGACACAGGGACGATAGTAGATGTTGCCGGCGTGCGAACTGACCCACGAAGAGTTTCTGTTACTGGTTGGCCGTTGTGAAGCCTCCCAGGTTGCTGGCATACTGTTATTACCAAGTGTGTGGGAGTGCGATGGGCGATTCGCATGTACAGGCGAATCCTCTCGGCCGGGATTGGGTATACGTTGACTACGTATGCGGTACCGCAGCGGGGGGATGTTCAATGACGAATTGAGGAAACTGCGAAAGTCGCCATTGCGCGCTGGCGTGCGGCACGATGATTGAGAAGGGTGAGAATAGAAACTTGGGAGGGAGGATTCATGAAAAGATGCGAGTGCAGGGAGGAGGACCCGAGTCAAGTCACTAACTTAGACGGTGAGGCCCTGGCGTAGTAAGAAGTGGTGATGGGATGACCCGGATATGCAAGTGTGCCAGGGCGGGAAAGCCAGGGCAGGGGTGGGGTGTTGATGAAGAGACAGCATGGATAGGTAATACATGCGTTAGCCAAGCAGTGCCCTTGCCGACATAGCCTGGGGCAATGAAGCCCCATCGACCCATGTCTCTTTCCTTGCCAGGCTCGTGGGTGCCCAGATGAGATCTGATCTCATCTGCTGCGAACAAGATGGGTAGCCGCGACCGCCGGTCGACCACTTGCCACGCCATCCATGGCATGACACAACACAGGCTGACGAATGTGATGATGAGATGGGGCCGCTGGCGATTCGGAGCCTCTCCAGGTGGAGATCATCCCCCCAGCAGTGCACACGACAGACTAATGGCAGGGCCGCTCATCGGGCTTAGGCTCGCTGGCGCCTGCCGGTCCTGTTAGTCTGGTGGGGTGGCCCGCAGGAGGTGGTGATGTCAGCGCAAAGTGCCGGGCTGGAGGCTCGCTTGCTTGCTTGCGTGCTTGATTGCGCGTGCAATTTGACGCGCCCCGAATGATCGACTGGCCGATTACCTGAAGCGTAGCCGGAAGCCGGGAACCCAATTGTGAAACCATGGGGTGAGTTCTTCTCCCTGCAGCCACTGGGGACCGTCCACGGTGACTGTCGGGCAGACTGTGTGGTGAATGTGTTGGCCAGGTTATCGGATGACGGACGGGTAGTCGGCTTCTGGCCTTGGCCATTGGCATCATAGGGAATGGATCACGAACGCTTGACAGCAAAAAAAAAAATAAGTAAACCAGATAGACGTACAGCAGACACGCAGTCGGCTCCGCGGAAATAGTCGATGAAGAAATGGAACTTGTGATCATCGCCGAATGCCGAAACTTGAAATTTCGCCCGCCAAGTGAGCAGGCATGCACCTGATGGAGGTATTTGTTTGCCTCCAATCGATCGTCCAGTCGCGTCGTTGATGTATCTGCACAAACAGCGTCCACCAGCATTCGTTGAATTGGCATTCAGGAGAGTAATAAGTCGTGGGGAAGAGGAGAGGGTTATCGAGCAACTGTTCTTGCTGCCAACTGCAGGAATTATCTCCTTGGGGGGCTGTGTAATGGCAGCGAGTCGTGACCCCAACTTGAACCAGCGGCGGCGGGGCAGGATCCATGTCGTGGGATTTCGGTCGCTCGCGTTAGTGCAGCACGGCTACGTAATGCTAGGCCACGAGCATCGGTACCGATACGGCAATTCCTCTTGCAGTCCAGAATAATTGCTTGTAGAACCGCGCGTCATTTTGGATCTTGCCAGTCTAAGACAGGTCCTAAATCAAGACTGCACGCCGTCGTCTTTTATTACCAATACCCATCGGAGCCCAGCTAAGGCCTGTGACCTCCATCTGGCTTCCTTCTAATGGTAGAGGATCGACCCTGAAGTCTTCTTGACCGCTCCTGGGCCTCCATCGGGAAACGGGGATCGACACACATTTGCTAGCCCATGCGGCACCTATTACCAGGAACAAGCATATTCCGGGTTCCAAGCGCGGGGGTTTCCCCCTCCCGCCCTCCTGGAGTACATACTGCAGCGGAAATGGACTGTCCCCCTCGAAGAGAAAAGCAGGGCACTGTGGAGCGCACAAGAACCAAGATGATGGGCGCGTGACTCGTCCGCCAGTGCCACGCATTCTGCAGGATGCAGCCGCCAGGGTCTTCACGCGCTCTCCAGTTCAATGGGCGGCGCTGGTCAAAGGTCGGACGTGCTCTGTATGTATTCGTACACCAGAAATATGTAGGTACTACCTGCCAGCAACCCCTGGGAGGTGTCGTGGGTCAGATTGCATCATCTCAAGATCACCATTGGATTCGATGCGACTGGTGGGCGCTTTGACCTGGGGACATTTGACCTTCACAATGCTCTTGGCAGCAGCCTACGTTGTCCTACGCTACATAAGTAGCCAGCGCGCCGGCATTTGCGTCCGCGACACGCGACCATGTACTTACAGTAGTTTGGCTTCACGCCCTCCTAATTACGTACAGCAGCATTCCCTGACTGCAAGCCCTGCATTTATTAGCACGGTCAGCAGCCTATTGTGACACTTTCGTGGTAGATCCACTAATACGCGCACTGGCACATTCTGAATGTCTGCTGCTGCTTCACTTGAAACCGCGGACTGACTGGAGGCACCAGTCCATCTCCCGGCACTGAATAAATCAGTTTAGCGAACTACTTGCACGTGGACCCAAGGCCCAGGACCCCTTGTTCCTCGGTCCAGGGCGGCCGGATCTGCGCAGGCCGATGAGGTCATCAGATGCTGGAGCGTCACGTGAAACCCCGGAGATACTCTCTTCGTCTTGTGTCGTTTTCCGGGAATTGCACGCATTTAACGAGAATCGCGAGTACACGTGCTCGCGTACTGAAGAGGCGTTCATGTTTACATACTTGTTTGCATCCGAATGTGCCGGTTAAAGGTGGTTGTCTGCTGTGCTACGATGTGGAATTTATGTGGATTGGCCTGTCTCCGATTTTCTCGGAGTTCTCCGTGCTTGTAGGCGTTTCCGGCATCCCCGGGGGTGTGGGTCCTCCGACGCCGGTTCACCAGCCGACTGCACCCTTCCATCCAGATGGTGCTGGCGCCGCTGCCGGCAGATGAGTCGTGCGCGTTTATTGCCTGTAGCTTGGGCAAGGTGATCACAATGGCTTTGGCGGATCTGGACAATGGCCTTTGATGGTGCCAGTCCGCGTAGACATGGGACTGGTCGGTGAGCAATCCTGTACGCCGTGGACGCGGGGAATGACGGCCCAGCACGCACATTCGTCGGCCAGCTTACGTACAGTCCACGGTCCAGGATCCACTGCCCCGCTATCACCGCCAGTATTGCGAGCAACAGCAAGCAAAACAGACGAAGCAGCTTATGGTACAGGGTAGGCGCACACACGACGTACCCTCAAGGTCCCCGCACATCGACCCCACCACCGGATTATCTTTGCTGCCGGGGAGCTCCAGTTTTCGCAGGACCCACCAAAAAGTTTCGCAAGCAGGCAGGCACGATGAGAATCAGATTGAGTGCCATTGATCACGAGAGTCGCGACAACGACGACCACAAGCCCCGTTGCATTCGACCGTTGAGCGCACTGGCTGCCTCGCCGCAATGGCCTCCGAGTACAGGATACACAAGCCATATGTGCTGTCGACGCTACCACGACCGCTGGGCCACACCGACAGCAGAATCGTCGCCAAAGAAGTCTACGGCCAGAGAGATGGGCTGAGGAAGAAGAGGACGGAATTGGCCGTTGGCATTGATGGCGAGACGGCGAGCATCTACGACGTAAGCGTCTTCCCACGCACTACGCACGCGCAAGTACTGACCTTGTATAGATCCCCGGCTCGAGACTCATCACGTCCTATCCCATCCCCCCGCAAGAGTCGTTCACCTGCCCACCACACTCCATCCGCATCCGACGCACCGGCAGCAGCGACGTCTCTCGCTACACATACATCGCCACAAAGGATGGCGCCGCCTACAAGATCACCCTGTTCAGGGACGTCGTCCACAGTGACGGCAAGACCACATCGACCACCGAGACCAAGACGCTGCGAAAATCACCCGTTCTGTACGTCACAACCTCGGGCCCCACGGCCACGAGTGCCGTCGGCAACGTTATTGCCGTGTGCGAGAATGGCGACGTGTTCAGTCTGACGGAGAACCTCGTGCTGCTCTGGAGCTCGTCGGCCAAGTCTGTCGTGGACGACGTGTCGTCCTCCGCCGTCTCTGGCTTCGAGGTCGACTTCGCCGTCTCAGGGACCGTTGCCGAGTTCAGCGAAGGCATGTTCAAGGCCCGGCCCGAGGTGTACACGTCGCTGCCCAAGTCTGCGGGCGCCGAGCCTGCTCTGCTTGCGCTCGTGTGCAATAGTTCCTCTGGCGGCACCGGCAGCCGACACCTGCTGATCCTGGCCGTCGGGACGGGCGAGTCGTCGGCTGATGCGCAGAGGCTCACGCCCCTCGATGTTGCACCATTCGTGGCGCCCCTCGGTGCCGGACGCCCCAAGTACCACTTTGAGGTGCAGTCGGGGACGCTTCTCCAGCTGCAGGACGGTGCATTGACCGTCGTGGACCTCAACGGCGCCGTGCCCAAGGTCCAGTCTATCATCCAGATGGAGGACGCCACCACCTTCACCAGGCTCTCCCGCCCCTTCGTCCTCGCCATGTCCGCCGACTCCATCAGCCTGTACAACTACCAGTACCGCTCGATCCACGCAATGTCCCAGCTCGACCTGTCCGACCTCCCTGCCGAGAGCCAGCAGTCGCCGTCCTTTGAGCTCATCAGCTACCTGCGGAGCCAGGACACAGCCGTCGCCCTTGTCGACAACACCCTCGTCTGCATCCACATTGAGCCGCCCAAGAGCAATGGCCGGAGGCGCAAGGCCGGCCTCCTCATCGACTCCATTGGGCGTGGCACGGCCGTGGAGATTCCGGCCAAGCGGGCCAGGACGGAGCGGCCGGCGCCCGAGTTCTCGCGCACGCTGCCGGGTACCATCACCGAAGAGTATCTCCGCAAGCATCACGCTGAAGAGAAGGAGGCGGACCAGCTCCTGCACAACGACGACATTGCCGCCTGGGAGGCCAAGCTGCGTGGCAAGTTTGGCATGGACAAGGCCGCCGCCGGGGCCCCCAACGGATTCCAGGCGACGGGCAACCAGGTCGACGACGAGGTGCCGGCGTGGGAGTGGTTCATGGAACCGACCGCCTACCCGGCCGTCGACAGGCGCTGGGTCCTCTACGGCATCACCAGGGTCTTCACAGTCGACGTGGGGGAGGGCTCCGACGCAGACGACCGCCTCCGCCTGCGGCTTCTCCAGCCCGACAGCAACGTCATGATCTACCTCGCGGTGGCAGGCCATCTCACCGTGGCCAACCTACAAGCCGCCTTCCGGGAGGAGATTGAGAATGCGGGCGGGCGCCGCTTCTTCGCGGGGGACCTGATCCAGTGTCTCACCGAGGCGGACCCGTCCCTGACGCTGCTGCTCAACTATCTGCGTGCGACAAAACTGGGCGAGGTCGAGGTGCTCCTGGCCATCCGCGCCATCATGTCCAGCATGGACCTCATCCCCAGCGAGGACCACGCGCCCAAGAAGAAGCTGCTCACCGGCGCCGCCGAGGGCCACGACGACAACATGATGGAGCTCGACGACCTCGAGCGCGAGATTGCCGCCACCGAGCACTACCTGGGCGACGAGAGCAGCACGCGATCGCGGGGTCTCACGTTGGCCTTCACCAAGCTCTGGCGCTTGCCCTCGCGCGCGACCGTCAAGGCGCTCCGCACCGCCCTCCAGACCGAGGAGATCCTCGCCCTCATCCACTTGTTGCGGGTCGAGCTGGTCCGCGGCGCCTGGACGTCGCTGTACATCGACCCGACGTCCTTTGACGCCGAGGGGAACGAGCCTCCGCCCGACGGCGTCATTGCGCTCATATCCGACCTCCTCGGTCGCTGTCTCGACGCCATCGGCTCGGGCGGCTGGCTGCTCAACGATGCCCTCGATGCGGCCACCGAGACGGGCGACATTCTCGCCGCGCTCAAGCTCGAAGTCGCCGCCGCCCTCGACGGCATGGAGGAGGCCGTCTTCCTCAACGGCGCCCTGGGCGAGGTGGTCCGCTACGGGCGCGCCGCCGCGTCGGGGCCCCGGACCATCAACCCCAACAAGCCCATGACCATGACCGTCGAGAGCAAGGAGGGCAGAATGCTACCGCTCGGCCTCAAGGCCAAGACGCTGCCAAAGAGGGAGAAGGTTGTCAGCGGTGGCGAGGTGGTGATGCGGAGTAGCAGAGAGACGGGCCACCTCATCAGTCAAAAGGTGGAGGTGTACTCGCTGGAGAAGCTAGCCATCTAGACGTGCGTGTGTATGTCTGTATATACAGTATCTCAAGGTGTGCACTGCGTTGGTGCCGTGCTGTCCGTGACCATTCTACGTGAGCCTAGTCTGTGCCAGGCCATCCTGGCCATGTCCAACGTGTCGAGGGCATCGCCGTGCATGATCTCGACGTGAGAAAGTGTCAATTTTTAGGAACACCGTTCTCGCCCCGTCGGCCTACACAGCGTCGCACTCTACGCCAATCTCGAGGATGCGCTTGGCTCCCACAAGCCCAGTCAAGAAGATATAACATGGGGCCTAGAAGGTGGAGATCATGTAATAGGCATCTTGGCGATTCGCCTCACTGCACGCATGGCAGTCGTTGACGTGCTTGCGCAAGGTTGTCAAATGGTTGACAGACTACGATGCCACACGGGCAGCATCAGCTTCCTTTAGAATAGAGGGGAGTCACGTCAGATTTCATGGTGAATATGTCCACTTGGCGAGGATGCAGAGCTGTCATGCGGGTGTGCACTTGTGGCGATGGAATGGACTGCCCACTGTGGGGACGACCATCCTCTTCGGCGGCTTGTCATTGCCACGATCCGCCCAGTACTCAACGTCCGCTGTCGATCTCCATCACCTCACCGCAGCCACGTCAATGAACGCGCGTCTGCATGTGATCGTGGCAGGTGATGTCCAGAGGGAGCGTGCCCACGCATGTAGATAGCATCAGCCCCGTCGTTGTCGGAGAGCGGTCAGGTACGAGATGCCCGCATTTTTGCCACGACCAATCCGAGGGAGCCGGGCCCGAAAATGATTCCAGACCAGACCCAAGGCAGCTCCGACTGACGCCGAGCAGCGCGGCACGGACTTTGGTCACCCTAAAAAGGATGCTCTTGACTCGGTAAGCTCCAGCTACGAGGCTCCAGTGCCGCCGCGCAAGTGTGTGTGGGAAACCTTGTCCGTCATCGTCCGTGGGCATCGAGCAGCACTATGCACATCCGCCAGTCAAATGGACGGCCCGATGACTGTCAGACTTCTTCCACTCTCTCATGTCTATCCAGTGAGGCACTGAAGCGTTGTTGCTGGGAGTGAGATTAGAAGGTCTGGTTGCCGGCCAATGCCAGGCGAGCCATCAGCGGGATGTATCGAGACACGGCTGCGAATCAAGGACACAAGGGGCTCCCTCGCGCCAAGTCAACCGTAGCAAGAGAACGCCAAAACAAGGAACTTAAGTCAGTTCTTGTTTCAGGCAGCGAGGAGGCGAAAAAAAAGCTGCGGGCTGACAGTAGCTCGCGTCGTTGGCTCTAATGAGCAGTCACGAAGGTTCCAATATCCCAGTCCCGGTGCACGAAGGCTGTCCGTCGTTGGAGATTCCCTAGGTGACCAACTGTGATACAGTACTGTACGCAGTAGCATGCAGCATTATTACACTATGAGTTGCCTCTTTGGACCAGGTTATGGCATTAGCGTGTTTGCGCAGCCTCAGGGCAAAAGGCTGGAAAGAGTGCGCGAATAGGAGCTGTTGCTTGCATGCCTTGCGTCGGAATGCAACGATGTCCGCCCTCCGCAGCGTGCGAGGCCTGATGCCGACGTGCCCAGTTGCCTGACGACCCCCCCCTGTTGCTTCTCGGAGCGCTGATGAGCGGGCGACACAGCAACGGTTTTACATAGCGCGATCATCCGTGCCAGACCTAGCTGAAGGTGTCGAGAACGTCTCGACTTGCAGGAACTACTGTTCATACTTCATAATTAGACGCAGCTGGCCTGAAATGGTAGCGCAGATCCCCTGCCCGCCAAGGCTCGCGCTCACGGCTCGTACTCGCCTGTTGGCCGCTGATCAGCAAATCGATAGGCGAACGTCGTCCCCGGGACTCTGCGGTCGGGCACTCGACAAGTCTCAGCTGGGACAAGGACAAGGTTGTCTTTGGCCGAACCAGCGGCTAGCTGCCCCTACGCCATGCATTGCTTTTGATTGAGCGCCGGGTGGCGCGGGCAAGAGTTGGCGGGGGATGCTTGGCTTGTGGATTGCACGAGGAGAAGGGCCAGCTCGGTTCCGGTGGAGGCTGATCTCAGTGACGGTGATGAGTCCAAGGAGGTCTGTCGCCGCAGACGACTACTGCACGCACGCCTGAGTGAGGGCGCGTAACATGACGGTCGACTAGTAGAACCAGCCGAATCGTAATGCACGTATAATTATTATTCGATAGCTGGCGACGGGGTTGTATTGTCGATACATGTGGGGCGAAGATCTGAATCCGGTTGTCTCTCAAAGAAAATTGCTCGTGATTGCAGTTTGTCCAATAATCAGGTCCAATATTAATGAGTTCAAGTTGCAAGGGGAGGGGAACAAATGACGACCGTGCGATCTCGACTCCTTCCCGGAGTATGTTGGCAATTGCCGTACTTGGGCCAGGAGGATAACGCCAGCCCGTCGACATGTGCATCACTGGAGTAAGGGCGGTCCAATGTGCCTGCCTCGCATTCTCGAGGTTTGGGGCCACAAGTACGTACTTCCTCAGCACCTCCTACGATGAGCACGCATGCTGCCTCGTGCCCTGCATGGAAAGTCAAGCAACGAGTATTGAGTCATTTTATCATAGCAACGCCTGGTGGCATGATACCATACCCGAGAGGTGTATCCGAAGTGCAGAATGGTCACAATGTGCCCTTTCCTTGTATTGATGGTGGGTGGGGTTGCGGCAGACCGCCTGGCGGTTGTAATCTTGGAAACGACTGCTGGGCCAGGGGCGGTCGTCCATCAAAGCACAAACCGAAGATGATGCTGTGTGCCACAAGTGGTCCAACAAACCGCCTCCGATTGGAAGGCCCCTCTCGAGAGGACGCAAAAACTGACGCCAGCGGTGTGAAATGATCTGCGGCGTTTGTGGCTCATAATAATGAGACCAACAATGCCAATGACTATTCTATAAGGTACTGCGTACGTATACCGATTCTAGGTGTGCCACCCAAGTGAGGTTGTAACCGGCTTCGCCCCCAGGCCCTTGCGCTGGCGCTGACATCCCATGCGACGGACTCGCTGCACTGGCAGGCCTGGGGGGAAAGTAACTGTCCCACGCCCCCCTCAGATGATGTGACTTTTATTGACGAGGGTACGTAAGCTCCAGCTGGGAGTTCCAATAGGGGCGCAACACCCGGCGAAATTATGATATTGTGGCCCAGAATGCCGATAGAGATGGGCAGGAACTTTTCATCATCGCCGCATGGATGTGGGATCAGATGTCCCTTGAGAATGCAGAGTGTGCCGTCGGCCCAGAATCCCTTGTGGCGCACGGAACCGCGGAAAGGTCTGATTGTTACCTATGCGGTGCGGAATTCCGTTCTGTGTGTGGTGGTGCAAAGAGATGCCTGCGTGTTGGAGCTGGAGCTACGGTCTCCGTACGGAGACACCAGCAAATTCTTTTCTTAGTGGACCTTGGCGCGTTAGGTCCGCCGTTCCCTTGTGCCTTAGCTTCATCAACAAGGCCACTGCAGATGGATACAACAGTACCTTACGTATACGTATGCGGCAGGACACCGCCCGTCGCAACTTGCGTCAGACATATGGGCCGTCCTTCCACCGTGTCGCCTGGCCGTGAGAATACCCCGGTATATCGTGCTGTCATACGTACGGTGATAACGGGCAGCTGCGCGCCACTGCCAGACCTTGGCGGCATGCCTCTTGATCACTGCAGCATCTTGACCAGAAGCGGGCGCCAGCGGAATGCGGCATGCGTGCCAGCGAATTCGCTTAGGAAGATGGTATGGTAGCCAAATCAGGTAGCCCAGCAAGGTGGCTCCGTGTCATGATTCGTACGACCCTGCAAAATATGCAACCACTTTAGTCTTTGGCTTGAACGCCTGGGACTGTGCAGGGGGTGGGGCGGGTCCTGACACGCTCACCGGCCGCCAGTTCTCTCGCGAGTCCCGCTTCTTCTGTTCGAAATGTCTTGTCATCACGAGCCTGCTCGCATATCACCCCTTCGTCGACGGTAGACCAGGCATGAGATCGTCGCGATGGACAGCATCATTGCCAAAGTCCGCCCCCCCATGGCTGGCCAGCAATGGAGCAAGACACGGCACAGGCCCCCGAGGAAAATTATACGCAGACGGTCTCGCAGCAATTACACACAATGAATCAGAACAAATGAAAACAGCCAATTGGCCTCGGAGGTCATCTGGTTTGAGTGGTTTGAGGAAGCTCGCCAAGGTGGACACCTCTGGCGGCATTACACGCTGATCACCTTGTGATTAGTGTGCTAGTGCCTCCGTGCAGGCGGGGGCACCTAATAAATCCTAGGCGTGGGTTCGTATCGTGCAGGCAGGGGTCGCTGCGTGACTTGGTGAGGGTGGACTACGGAATGATACCGTACGTAGTCCTGTACATGTACTAGCTTTGATTCTTCATGCCGATGCGTGGTAATTAGTTGACTGCCTGCAAGGTCTGGTGATTGACAACCAATACGGGGCACGGTCTGATGAATGATGGAGCAACTGACGGAACCGCTGCTCTCAGACCGCATTGCGCAAGCGTCAAAAGGCCAGGGGATGACATCCTTTGTTGGCAAGGCAGGCATCAGTTTCCGTGTTCGCCGCCGGAAAGCTGGCGACAAATATACATGATGTAAATCTGTTGACAGTCAGCACGCGTCGTTCGTACACTGCGGGCTCGGCACCCTCCTGACGCCTCACGGAATGCGACACTGCTTTGCGCCCATGCCTGCCTGCTCATAAAAAGTACATTCCCGGCGATTCGATGCAAGCCACGAGCCACCGGCCACGCGCCAAAAGACCATCAAGGGTAGTTAGGCCAAGGAAAGTCACGAGTGACGAAAAAAAATATTGGCATGTGGAGTCCTGGCCCAGAGCGTAATTGCATGCAGGTATTTGCGTGGCTTGTTTCCGCAGGGAATTGGACGGTTTCATGACTCCATCAAAACGCATGTCTGGTCAGTAATTCAGCTCAGCTGGGGACGATCTCTGCTCCGGCGCCGGCGCCTGCAACGGCAAGCGGCGGCGAGTTTCCAGGCCGCAAGCCCCGTGCCAGCGTGAAGGAAGGGAGGAGACATGCTTGCTTGAGCCCCCCTGTACTGTGCAGACACCACCCACGGACCAAGGTTTGGAATTTGCATCACGCAGCTTTCGGCAGCACGCAGCGGCGCACAATACTGCTTGGACTTGGTCCTGCTCTATCCCTGCGCTTGCAATTGAGTTTGCTCGAATACGGACGCGAAACAGAAGGCAGATGAACACTGTTGCTGTTGGTGGGTTGGGCCTAACCCGCGTGCACTTTTTGATTGCGCCTGTAATGATAGACTACCTATGTGCTGGTCCCTGTAGTGGCAGCCACTCCCTGTCACTGCCAGTCAGTGAAGCGTGGCCTGCCTTGCATGCTGCCTTGCAATGATTTGAGGTGACTTCCAGGTTCCTTTGCCCCAGCATAAAGTGTGCCATGTCTGAGCCACGGGTCCCATATTAAATGGCCCCCTGGCGCTACGTGACTGGGCACCGCCGCCAACGGGCTTGCAACCACTGTCACTTTTTCGACACCAGCAGTGATAGCGGGACAGAGTCCTGTCCACTGTGAGGGGCTCTTCCAAGGATTGCCGTCGCTGCTTTCATTTGGGCGACATGAGGTGTGGTGAACAAGGGAGGCGTGATCAAGCGAATGAATGGCACAATGACACAAGTCAAACTTGGCCGAGCTTGTGTCTCGCTTGCCAGCCGAAAGAGGCGCACGGATAGTGTGAGGGCAAACTGAGCCAAAATGTGCTTGGCTGGCTGGCTGGACGCAGGTCAGCGAGCCGTGACTTCCCACTGTTCGTCAGCCACTGGACCAACGTTGGCGGAGACTAAGGTAGCCCGGGCTCCAGTGCCCGCAACTGCACTCCAGGCCAGGGCAACCACCAGGAGGCACGGTAGGTAGGCCACCATTACCACCGCTGGCCGGCGGCTCCATCCATTGATGACCAGGCTCCGTCCCCATTCACCAGTGGCTCCCGTCTTGTCTCCATGCACGGCTGGGCCGCTGGACAGGATTGGAGACGTAGCCCCAGCGAGACCCCCATCCTGCTTCTCAATCCCGGACCGCCGTCTACGTCTACGCCTTCCAGTCCACCACGCCAGGACCACCTCGGGTCACGACACGATATGGAACAGACTCGGCCGGCCGGTCTCCCTTCTCCATTTGACCAGTGTTTGTCCTTTCCTTCATTCTTCGCTCTGCCTTGTTCAAGATTCATTCACCGTGCCTTGACCAAGCCCCGAGTCACCCCTTGGTCTCTGCCGTCACACGCACCTGCTGCTTTATCCCACCTCCAGCAGCTTCGCAATCCCAAGCTCAACTCCCCATCTCTCGCCATCTTAGACCCTCCGTTCTCCATCCTCTCGATCTCTGCGGTCGTTACGCAAGTCTCGATCATGAACGCACACAGCTGAAGCCGAACCACGTACACAGCAGACGAATTCGTGGACGGGAGATCGACTTGGCTGCAGGCAGGCTCACCAAACATCCGTTCCCACAAGATCAAGTCAGGCCCTTCTGGAGGAGGCGCCAAAGGCGATTCGTCTTCTTGAAGGCCCTAGGCTTCTCGATCTAACGCTGAGCTTGCCATTCCTGAGAACTTCCCGGGAGTTCTTCCTCGCCTGGTGAACCCTCCACGCCGAACCAAACAGGCCCGCCCATCGACCACGGCGATCGATACGTAACAACTGTGTGTTTACTCAAGAAACAAGACCGCATCAGGTATCTGTGCAGTCACACCATTTCAAATCGGAAAGGAGTGCACCCAACGCAAACAGACCGACTGCAATCACCCAAGAAAATCCTCTCCACCCACGGGCCACACACCTCCCACCAGTTGAGGACATGTCTACCGCATACCATCCGTCTCTGGCTGCCTACGAAGGCTATGCGGTGCGTGGGTTTCCTCAAACCCGCCCATGCAATGCCAGGTCACGAACTGCTGTGGGCGAAGCCCCCTACGGGCCAGTGTACCGATCAACAGCACCCCAGCAAGTGCAGTTACAACAGCACCAACAAGCGGTCCCATCCCCGCAGTTGCCCTCGCATTGGGCACAAAAAGATGTCTATCAGCCACCGGTCCAGATAGCACAGCCGCCTATGGTGCCTCAGCAGACCCTACCGCCGTCACCAAATGCCATTGCTATACCTGTCGAGCAGCGCGGACACCCTACAGACCACGACTCCGATGCGTTGAAGTTTCATAGCTTGGGCCTGCCTCGGTGGATCAACCCGAACGGCGGGGACCTGCCGTTGTTCACAGCTCAGGTATGCACTGTAGTCTGTGGCGGCCGTGGTAGTGACACTAACGAGGGCAGATGACGTGCTTGTTCTGGTTTACAACGGCGGAAGAGCTGAAGCAAGCCGAGTCGATCCGAACGAGGCCTGCAAACGCTCCGATTCCACGACTACCTAAACTAGCACGACCGCATGACGCATTCAGGAAATGGACGCAGAGTGTCTTGTCTACTACGCAGGTCACACAGAATGTCATTTTACTCGCGCTCTTCTTCATTTACCGCCTGAAGATGGCCTCGCCCGACGTCAAGGGAAGGGCTGGAAGTGAATACCGACTGCTGGTCGTGGCCCTCATGCTCGGGAACAAATGTACGTCTGGTCGTTCTCGCATGCAAATTGGGCGCTAACAATGAGCAGTTTTGGACGACAACACCTACACCAATAAGACATGGGCAGAGGTCTCGGCGTTCGATGTAAAAGAAATTCACGTCATGGAGGTTGAGTTCCTCAGCAACATGCGGTACAACCTGCTAGCATCCAAGTCGGAGTGGACGGCATGGCTGGAGAAGCTGTCCTGCTTCCACGAGTACTACGAAAGGGCACTGCACCTCCCCAGCTCTCCTCTCAACGTCGCCTCGCCGGCTCACAAGCTCGTCCAATCACCCATGCACTCGCCCACCAACGTATCGGTTCCGGACCTTGGGCCAATCACACCTGTTGTCGCAAACAACTTTTCGCCTACCTCCAGTCGCTCTCATCAGAACTGGCCACCCTACAATGGCAACAATGTCTCACCTTTGGCCTCCAAGCCAGATGTCAGCCTTGTTCCTTCGCGCAAGAGAAGCTTGGACGACGACTCGTTGGAACACCCGGCGAAGCGTGCGATGCCCTCTTCTCGCATGGCCCAACAAGGGCCTGCATCGATCATGTCTCAACCTCAAAATCGACTTACAGCACCTAACCTGGCCGCGCACGCGAATCAGCAGCGCAACCTCCCTGCGCTGGCAATGCCGCCACAGGCAGCATCATATCCGCAGCAGCAGCAGGCATATTTGACACCAGGGAGTAACGCCACGGCTCATATGTCGCTGCCGCCGCTGCAACCTGGTCTCCGAGCAATGTCGACCGTATTCCCATCGGGTTCGACTGGCGTGACAACGCAAAACATGGGGCCTACGACAGCACCGATGCAGCAAACGACCTTTGCACCGACGTTGCCAAGCCACACTCCTATGAGCTATGGAGCCACGCCCAAGCATCACAGCCCTGGCAGTCTCGCGCCGTTTTCCACAGCGTCGCCCTTGCCTGACAGCTTCGGTCCTGGCTCTGTAATGCCCACGCCCATGGCGCACACACCGGTCTCGAACTCGCCCAGCTTCTATCTGCAGCAGCGACACAGCCCTTACAAGCCCATTAGGCACGTCAACACCCTGCTGTACCCACCGCCCTCGGCATCCCTGGATCAGTATCATATGCAGGTTCCGCTGCCTCCCACACAGATGCACTACCAGCCTATTGGGCGTAGGAACGAAGTGCGCACAGGCGTGGTTCCCGAGTACACCATGTACAGCCAGCGACTTCCGTCGCAGCTGACTACCCAACATCATTAGGTTGCTCCTCAGTGAGGGCAACGACACCCTTACAGCCGTAAGGTTCACGTTCGACGCATTGGTCCCAGCGTCATTTGTACATTTGTTTTGCTCGTGTCTACTTGTGCGTTTCAGCATGGCATACGGACTCTTCTGGTAGCATAGCTTGGCGTTTGGACTTTGATTGTGCTGTGAGAGCACCTACACTGGAACGTGTACATTGCATTTCATGACCTGGCGCCTTTTCTTGTTTGTTGCGCCTCGCAGGTCACTGAAATTTACTAGATTCAATGCTCAAGTACATGACACCCTTAAAAACAGTCCGAATGTGGTTGATTGTTCCCGGTGTGACTGGTTCAGAGTGATATACACGTGCTTCATGGACGAGTAGCCCACACCTTGGGACGAAATCGCCACAGGCGCGAGGAAGGCAATCACCACGTCTGATCCGCTCGGGCATGCTCGTCTTGGTAGCCATTATTCATTAGTAGGCGGTCATTCAATAAGCTGCTGCGTGGTTGAACACTGCAGCCTTTTGGACAAGGCGCATATGGGTGTAGGGTAGCCAAGACATACCCGCATCTACGGGCTCCAGTCCTCGGCAAGGGACCGGAAAGCTCGACTCTGGTCATTTCCTCGCCCTTTTCGAGTTGGCAGCCCCGCTTTTCCCCCTGCCAGTGGCCTCGCGCGCCCACTGTTCTCCCTTTTCCACGGCAACGCCCTGATCCTCGCACTGGGTGTTTCAGCATCACAACCACCACCACCAACAGCCATCTCCCGCCGGCCGACCGACGACCACCTCTCCGTGGAGCGGTCTCTTCCTTTCGTTTGCTTTGCTTACCTGTCTGGTGGCTCGACGCTCGTTCGAAACAATCTATTATCGCCCTTTCCTGAACACGACCTCCTCTACGCGCCACGACGACGACGACGAGGACGAGAACACCATCGAACAACGCCTGCCCCTGACGGCCACGAAGCGGCTCTGAGAACGGGCCAAGCTCTGGATACTGCTGGCTTCGGCGGTGCAAACCATCTCGACGACGACGGCAATTCGCGAGACCACTTGCTTTTCTAGAGGCCGCGCCTCTGCCCGCTACCACCATGTCGGGCTTCGGAAGCTTCGTCTCCATCTGCGAGAATGCGCCCATTCCCATGTGCGCCTCGCTAGGTCCCGTCCTCTCGTCGTCGGGCCGCAACGGAATCGAGGCGGACTGCTTCGCTCGCAACATTGAGCTCGCCAACACGATCATCTTTGAGGGCGCCGCCTCCGTACTCCACATTGTCGCGCTCATCATGACGATCATTATGATTCTGCACGTGCGGTCCAAGTTCACGGCCGTAGGGCGCAAGGAGATTCTCACGTTCTTCTACCTATACATGATCCTGACGGCCATCTCCCTCGTGGTGGACGCTGGTGTTGTGCCACCCGGCAGTGCGCCGTTCCCTTACTTTGCGGCCATTCAGAATGGACTGAGCAGCGCCGCTGTGACAGCCCTCTTGATCAACGGATTTGTCGGATTCCAGCTCTACGAAGACGGCACGCCGTTGTCGGTCTGGATGCTCAGGGTGTGCTCGGCGGTTGCATTTGCCATCACCTTCCTAGTCTCCCTGGGCACCTTCAAGTCGATTGCCGGCATGAGCCCCACAAACACCATTGGTCTCTTTGTGGTCCTGTACCTTTTGAACGCGATCCAGCTCGCCGTGTACGTCGTGATGCAGATTCTGCTCGTCACACGCACGCTGCAGGACCGCTGGCCACTTGGCGACATTGGCTTCGGCGTCTTCTTCTTCATTGTCGGCCAGGTCATTCTGTATGCCTTCAGCGCGAGGATCTGCACGGCTGTGAGCCACTACTTTGACGGACTTCTCATCGCGACGGGCTGCAATTTGCTGGCCGTCATGATGATTTACAAGGTTGGTTGATACCTGGCGCAGGCATTGTGCTGCAGATTGGCTAACAGCAGTAGTACTGGGATTCCATCACCAAGGAGGATCTTGAATTCTCTGTCGGCACACGCATGAACAACTGGGAAGTCAAGGACCTCCTGCCCGAGGAGGACCGCCGCGCAACGGTGTACACGGACGACCCGTACGGCCAGACGAGCGCATATGACATGCCCTACTCACCGACGACAGCACGATACTCGACCAAGTACTAATTAGGCCGGGATTTGGTACATGCACATTTCTGTCGATAGTGAAGGGTACATAACAGGCGTCAGGTTGCTTTGTGACGAAGTGAAAAAAGGGATTCTAGCATGGAGGGAACGGATGGACAGTGGCCTTGGCGTTGCATCTTTACCATTCTCCCGGTTGCCCTCGCACCGGTAGAGGATTCTTTGAGCGTATTCTAACAGCGCGTGCGACGTTCTGGGGTAAACACACTCACCTTGACTACCCCGGACGTGGCCCCCCCACTATTAATAGCTTGCTTTGAGCGCAGTCTGTAATAAACTTGCATACTTTTGCTCGAGATCTCGATGAAGCAGGCGCACAGGTGGATACACACATGCGAACGACCGACATGGCACGGAGTGTCCTGACTAAAGTGGACTTGTCTGTTGTCGCCCTTGGGGGCCGAGATTGCCAGCGTAGTAAGAAGGGGCCACGGCGGATTCCACGCCCCGGACGATCACCAGCTGGATTGGAAGTAAGATGTGGGACAGCAGAACACGGGCTGGCATCATGAAGCGAAACAAAGACAACGAGAGGCAGACTAGCGTGGCCCTGGACCATGTTCCATGCCTGTGTCGGAGGCCGTGCACTTTGGTAGCTCGTAAACAGGAGAGCATTGTGCGACCCAGATCGCAGAGCGGCTCTCGTCAGTCGTGCCTGCTCACGGATTCTGGATCGTGCTGGCGGTGCAAAGGAATATGTAGGAGTTTCGGGCCATGTCCAATGACATGAGCGGGGATGGGCCACCCCCCCGGTCTATGTGACAGCGACCAAGCCGGATCAGACAAAGAGGATGCAGATAGATGATCGACTAGCGAGTAAGCGAGGTGCGAAAAAAAAAAAAAAAAAGCTCCCCTGCGTGCTGTGCCATGTGTGACGAGATAGATTGCCGGACGGAACGGCGTCGGGGTTGGGGACATGGCTTTTGTACAGTAGTCGCATGGTTGGTTGGTGTAGGATGGGGTGCGTGGTGTGGCTGGGCCCCCAAGCGCTCGTAATGTCAAACAGCATGTGGATGTGTGACGGTTGTTGGTCGGTCACGGTGGTGCCACGGTGGGGAAAGGGTTGGCCGCCGCGAGGAAAGGGGGAAGCAGAGGCCTGCTATTGCGAGACAAAGATCACGAGGGGGGCGACAAGCCAGATCAACAAAGACACCGAGCCGGAGGGACTTGTCTGCTCCATTTACTGCGTGGCATCCAAGACAGGGCATATGTGCGCACACGGATGCATTGAAGCTAGCTATGGCACCACTGTATCGGGCGTCGCTGGCGGCGTGGACCGTCGGGCCACCCAAACATTATTGCTACATAATAAGTTGCTAGCAGTCCCGTGGACGCGAGGCATGGCTAGCGTCTTCGTGACAAACTCATGGAAGGATTGTAGGCCTGGCCTGAGTCAGGTGCCAGGCCTGCAAGTGGTACTGTACTAATTACAGCAGCACTTTGCGGTAATGCTACGTGGAGACTAGCGAGGAGCGTGGCCCCGGCTATCTTGCACGTCGCGTGCCTATAGCGGGAATAGGCGGCGAGCTGAGTGGAGAACTTTTCCTTAGCGAGCATGGGTGGTGCAGACAGGGGGGGAGCCCGCCCGACGACATAGGGTGACCCAGGCACTCTGCGCAGCAGCTCATAAGTCGTATGTGGAGAGCACATTATTATTACTGCGTACGTACTAGCCTCCCTTGGTCAGCCATTAGCAACAAGTGCTTATTGCGGCCGCGAGCAGGGATCGGCAGTGACTGTCGGGAAATGAGCGTCGCATTACCTATGGGTGAGCAAAAACGAGAGAGAATTGCAGCAGCATCTTACCGTAAGTAAGGTATGCAAAAAGGCAGCAAGGCAATTGCCGACCACGTGCTGGCTGGTCACTAAGTGCCATAGGCAGTACCTTAATGACGGGCCAACCATCCACCACGCCAAGTCACTCTCCTATTTATGCCCCTTTGACGTCTTGGGGTCCTCCCCCTGCGTGCGAACGAGGTTAATTATGGCGAGGAGGAATTCACCGAACGCCCGACCAACAGCCGGGGTCGTCTGATCGGCGACCAAATGAAGCCTATCTGCGCGGCGCAAATCTAGTCCCGATCCGCGCGAGATCATCACGCCCAGAGATGCATAACAAGAGACAGGACAACACGGGCCCTCGCCCTTGTGCGATAGAATCTTGTCATAATTACAGCACCCGCGCCTTTTGCGTTGTCGAGAGCAGTAATTACGTACGCAGAAGCAGAGAGGGCGCCGCACCATCTGGCAGCCGTGATCGACTCCTGCAACCTTGTTGCACCAGTGGCCGGTAGAGAGAGGCCCGCTGCACATTGATTCATCCATGCTTGCCTGCATAGATGATCCGCGCCTAGGGGGGACGGCCTACGGGCAAGCTTTTCCCCCCCGTCTCCCTCGCTGTCCGTCTAGTACAGGGCTTTAATTATGACTGAAACCTTTTTTTTTGGAGACCAATAATGATAATCATAATTATGCTGGGTGCAAGGATCCTCCAAACTGTCCTAGCTCGTGACACAAGCGTCCAGGATGTCCGTGCATGACCCAAAATCCATGGGTACAATCCCAAACCAGTGGGTAGCATTCGAGTTCATGCCACGACGAGGACAACAGCTCGTTGTTTTGCACATGCGGAGCGGATGGAGTCGAATATGGGCGCTGGAGATTGTCAGCTTGTTTGGTCAGTGTCGGGTGTCGAGACGCCCTGCAGTGCAGGCTAGACATGAGGTGTGAGGTGAGGAATGTGTAGCTGGGCTGGTCTTGGACTGTCCGCTCGCTTGGTGCTGCTGGCCCCACCGAGCCTAATAAACTTGCCCAAGTGAGCACTTCTCCATCCGCCAGCCAACGTTCCAGCATCACTAATAAATGTACGACTGTGCCTAGCACGAACGGCATAGTCCCCGAGGCAGGAGGCATTGTCCACAGCCGGATCTTTTCTCCCAGGACGTGCCCCTGCGTAGGGACCCCCCTGGAAACAGGTCATAGCAGCAGCATGGATTGTCGTTCGGCAACGGATACACCGAGTAGGATTGGACGACGACCTGCATGCATCCCAGCACATTGCCCCGTCCCTTATTACGTTCTTCACAGTCGACGCATTACTAGCGGAGACGCATGAACCAGCTGTCCCAATATTCCCGACTGGTCAAAATCGATCCATTGCGCAGTGCCTAGTACCCAATACATCCCGGCGCGACCTGCACTGTGCAGTATGATGCATCGCGCTTTCCCCCTTTGCCCTTTTTCTCGTCGTCCATGTTTTTTTAGGCTTCTGGAGGGGGACCCACACTAGCAGGCAGTCGGGCAATCTATCTCAGCTGAATCTCACCCATTCACTCCCTGCCCTTCCATTTGGCCCCATGTCTGCCAACCAGCTACCTTACCTTACTTTACAGTATTACAGTCCGACTGAGCACTAGGCTGTCTTCATGCTCGGGAGCTCTCATTGCTGCATCGTTCTTTTTTCCGCCCTGCCCACCCTGAATTGCAATTTCCCTCTTTTCCCCCCTTCTACGGTCCACACCCTTCTAATTGTCGACCTCTACCTTGCCTGCAGATTCGGCGACGTGCGCAGCCGCCATCTTGACAGCCACGCCGCTCGCGACTTTTCACCATCTACCCGCCCTTGGCTGACCTTGGTATCCGTACGCGAGTTGACCGCGTGGCTCTTTTGCATCAGTCTGCGTCAGTCTGCAGCGTCTCAACCGTCTATGCGTGTCTACCTGCATACCTGACCCCAAAACCTGTTCACATAGTAGCCAACCGACTGCTTTTCAGCATTGCTCACAAACTTTCATCACCATCTGGCTCCTGGAAAGATCACGCGCGGGCTTGTCCAGTTTCCACTGATTGGCTCTGGCGTCTGGCACCCACTGCGTTGCCAACTCAACTGGCAGGCTTACACAACTAACTTGGATCACGCCTGTGAACTCTACTGCGTACAGCAGTGCATGCGCTCATTCTGCTGTCCACAGACACCGCAGAGCAAGCTCCTCATATGATCTGAGCGGGCCACCACGCGCGTCACACAGGTTCGTGTCACATCTGCGAGCCACATCTTGCCAGTCACACGCACGTACGTACATGCCACTGGCCTTGGACACCCACCTCACGACCTTGCACGCAGGACGGCACTGTGTCAACAAGACCATGGCCGCCGAGGAGGAGAGTTTCGAGAGCATACCGCCCGACGAAAATCGTGAGATTTGGGACGATGCTGAGCATAAGTTCTGGACCAAGTTTCAGATCGAGTGCAAGGACTGGCGCGACGCGCGCGAGGCCAAGTACAGCCATGAGACGACAGATCTGCGCGTTCAATTGAGCGAGCTGAGCGGCAAGCGCAATGCGATATACGAGACGTACATGCGCCTCAGGGCCCAGCTGGCCCAAACGGAAGATGAGCTGGGCGACGTGTCGCAGCGACTGACTGCCAAGGAAGCCGAGTACACCTCGTTGAACGAGGATCACCGCATCGACGTGGAAACGAAGCACAAGGAGTGGGAGCATCAGATGAGGGTCATGACCAACTTTTTCCGGGAGAAGCGAGGCGACCCGCTGTTGCCTGAGGATGCGGTCATTGAGCCTCCCGAGTTCATGGCGCCGCCCAGGCTCGCGCCAGAGTACCGCGTTCGACCTCTCCCTCCGGTGGAAGGCCCGTCGCGGGGACAGTCAGTCGAAGCACCGCCGCCAGCGTCCACTGTGTCAGCAGCCGAACCACCGCCCGCGCCCAAGTCAGCGCCCCCTAGCCAGCCATCGCACGAGGAGACTCTTGCTCGGGAAGCGCTTGCTAGGTCCGTACGTATGCCATCACCCGCAGAGCCGTCTCCGCCCAAAGTACCCGCGCACCCTGCGCCGAATGGACACTGGGATGTTGTCCGTGGTGAGAGCCGCCCTCAGTCACCATCGAGGGGATATCCTCCAACGCAACCACAGCCCTTGCAACAAGAACAACGGCGCCCCGATGACTCGACTAGCTGGGCGAGAGCTGAACAAGACGCACAAAGCCGGGCTTCTCGTGAATATGAGCATCGCCAGCGAGAAGAGCGCGAGAGACGGGAATGGGAGCAGCGCGGGCGAGAACTTCGCGATAGGGAGATCCAAGAGCAAGAGCGAGAGCGCGAGCGTCGTGAGAGAGAGGCAGTGCGTGAGAGGGAAATCGCTCGTGAGCGAGAAGTTCGCGAATGGGACCACTGGGAGCGCGACAAGCGTGCGCGGGACATTCACGAAAGAAAACACCTGGGGGGAAGAGATATCCGCGATCACCCTCTCCCACCACCCCGATCGTTGCCTCCCAGCCATCCGCCTCCCAGCCAACCGCATCTTAGCCATCCGCCTCCAGGCCATCCCCCTCCTAGCCATCCGCCTCCCATGCAGTCACACTCGCTGCCGCCTCCGTCGAGGCCCAGCCCCCACGAGTGGGCCGACGTGGTGCAAGCTGACCGTGATCGCTTCCACCGTTTCGCCTCCCGTAATGGTGATCATTCAGGCATTGCGACGCCGGGTGAACCTCCGCGCCCTCTCCACACCGCTGGTCACACGCCACAGCCGGCGACATCTATGCACGGAACACCTCAACACCGCTCGATATCTGGTAGTCAGACTCCTCGGGGCCCGGTCTCCCAGGAACCTTCGCCGGCCCTACCCCAAACTCACACTCTACCTTCGCTGTCGCATCAAAGACTTCCACCTCCGTCTGTCTTGGACAGCAGACCTCCTCATCCGCACACGCTTCCTCATCTGCATTCTCATGACGCGGCGCGCGGTCATCATCTGGGACATCCCTCGCCCATAGCACCCCAGCGCCCTGAGCATCAGCAACAGCAGCAGCAGCAACATATGCCGCCTCATCACCGTCAGCCGCTGCCGATAGTCCAGGCCTTGCCATCCATGAGGCATTCGCTACCCACGACGGGAGGATTCAGACCTGCCAATGGTGGGTTCACCACGGCGAATCAGCCTGTGATCAGCAGACCACAGTCTCCGTTGGTCATCACACCCGCCATGTCGGCACGCAACTCGCCTACCGCGCCCGAAAAACCAGCCGAGCCCCTGGTAGAGATCAACCGGGATAATCTGGTGTTGCGCCATGATGGGACCGTGTATACTTGGCCTGAGTGCATGATGGGCGTTCCAAGGCGCAAGATACGCCCAGGTGATCCTTACTGGGAACCCGATTGGAAAGATGTTCGATCCGAGGTCGTTGAGGCCAAGGAACGTTGGCATCAAAAGCACCAGCGTGCCATTGAGCTCGAAGCCAAGAAGGAGAAATCGGGGTCCAGCAAATATCAGATTGGCAGACAGGTGAACCGCGGCACGAAAATTCTCGAGTTCCTCGATGACGAGGACCAAATCAGCCCCTACCAGCTCCTCGCGAAACCATTCATGCACGCGTCAAAAGGCGGCATCACGTCGTACGATACCCTCTTCCGCCTATGCGAAACCCTGTCCGAGCTCGCCAAGTTCAACCTGGACATCGCGCCCGTCGATTGGTTGCGCCACCGCCTCTATGAGATAATGCTCGAAACGCCCGAGGGAGCATTCAACCTCCCCAAGATCGTGCACGACTTTTACCACGACCCAAAGCTCACTGACCTGCGCCATAAGCATGGATACAAGAATATCGGACGACCCTCTGGGCAGACGAGGGGCAGCCGGCAGAGCACCGGGCCCGGTCCGTCCGAGGTGACGCCCAAGCAGCCACGCAAGCGCAAGAGCGCCGCATCGGCCCTCGGAACTCCTGGCGACGAGAGCGAGCCTATGCCCTCGAATCCCATGGTGATTCACGACGAGGGCCCCTTCCTCCAGGCAAGGTCAGCCATCGCCAAGAAGCCCCGCACAGAGGACTGGGAGCGCCTCGAGGTCAGCGAACCAGAGGCACCGCGTCCCGCAGGTGTGCAAGAAGCACCCAAGCCCCAGGCAGCAGACCGTGTGCCGCAAGACGAGCGTGGCGTGAATGGTTCACACGAAGTGTTACGAGACATTGCACTGAAAGTGTAGCACCCACGAGGCAGGACCCTCGATCCCTACCTTGGATGTTTTGCACTCACGATCCTTTTGATCCTCTCCTGTTTCCTTTTCTGTCCTCGATAATTCATCGGACGAGCGAACTCCGTCATGGAGTACATCGCCTTTCTCTACTTCTTTTCCGGCACCGCGTTGCACATGCGCCATGCTATTATGGAACCCGATTCCTTCTCACTGTCCGCGCTATTTCTAATTCTCGATACCCGAAGACTGCCATGGAGGGAAAGGCGCGCAGGGCGTCTGGCGTTTTGATTAAAGGGCTGAATAAAGGCCTGGATCTTTTCATTTTTATTCTCAGGCATAGTACTGTGTACCGTTTGCATGCTTCTACGGCATTTCCTGATCATTCTACAAACATCATTGGCACCACCGCCCATGAGAGATGGAGAAGCATTTGTCGTGAATCCAAATAGTTAAACCAAGTGCAATTCTAAATGCATGCAGTGGAACGCCGTAGTGCCATGCTTGACTCGTGATATCATCGTTTACGCAGAGACCTTGCGCCTACCACGGCTGCCTTGGGTGCCCTGGTCGTCTTGCCCAAATCACCCGTCCCTCCCATCATCCGATCCATCAGGGCCGCCTTGTGATCCATGGCGTCCGGATCGGCATATCCAATCTGGGTCCTCGGCGGCGTTTTGCTGCCCTCATCTTCCGGGGCCGCGGTTGCTGGCGCCGATGCTACACTGCTCCCCGCCGACACATTGCTCACGGCCCGGCCGAGGATTTGACGCTTTCGCGGTCGTGCCGTCGGCTCGTCCGTCTCCGGACTCGGAGCTGACGTGGACGCAGAGAGCAAAGTGGTCAGTTTGCTGGAAAGGGCCTGGCGCTCGGCGGCTTTAGCGGCCTTGCGCCGCGAGGCTTCTGCTTCCTCGGCATCATCGCCAACCTGGCTTTCTCTGGCCTTGTCGTCCACGGTTGGAGGGGGCGGTTCTTGGTTGGCAGGTTCGGATTTGCTGCGCGTTGGTTTGGGCGGCGGAGGCGATTTGTTGAGAGAGGCTGCGGAGAGTTCCGTGAGGGGCGGGTCGAAAGCAGCAGTCCCCTGATGGGTATTTGTGTTTGTGGTGGTGAAGTCGGCTGAGATGACTGCCTCTTGCGCCGTAGGCTTTCTCGGAGCCCTTTGAGCGTCGTCTTGGAAAGCGGTAGGGTCAGGATTGCTCTGTTGTCGTTGTCGTTGAGGTTTTGAGGGAGGTTCCGATTGGACTTTATGGTCAGGATGACTTGTTTGATCCTCTGCTGGCTTGGTATCCTTGGCCGTCACTGGGGGCGAGGACTGCTTCCGGAGGTGAGACCTTATCTCGGGATAAGTGAAGGCGTCGAATGGGACGTTGTAGCCTGTGATAATACATTCCCATAACCAGTTGACGGATACGACCGGCACGCCCCACGCCATTGCAGCCTTGAGCTTCTCTTTCCTCATCGCACCGAGAGACTTGCAGACCAGGACACTTGTCGTTCTGCGGAACTGCTCCTCGAAGGTCGCCCCGAGCTGCTTGACAGCCCTGGAAACTTGGCTCAGCTCGATGCCGGTAAAGGCTGCGGTGCAAATCCTGAGGTCTGAGAAACCGGGAATAGGGAACGCAGGGAATGGCCGCCCAAGGGGATCCTCGTCGCCGGGCGGGAAGAACATTTTGTGGTGAAGGCATTTCTCAATGTAGAATTCCGTTATGAAATGTATTCGATCGGACGGCGCTCGGGGATGGGTTTCGGGCTGGGATGTCTGCGGCACCACGATGAACCGATACGATGCCTCCTTGTTATCTGCGGCCTCGAACATTGTCGAGGCAATCATTCCATCGAGACCCTGAATCGTCTGGGCCAAGACAACTCTCCGCTGTTCGTCGAATCCGTGTACATGGAATATGCAGTCCGAGAAGGCAGACTTGGGGCGTGGGGGCGCCATCGGCACCGCTTTGGGTGTCTGTTGCGCTTCGGTCTCGGGCGCTGGCTTCGCGAACGAATACTCTCTGGAATCTGAGCGTCCGAGAATGTCACCCAACAAGTTGCTCCGCTCAGAGTTGAGCCTCATGCTCGCCGTCTTGCGCAGTTTCCGCCTCCCCTCTTCGGCCGGACCGCCGCTGATCCTCGCCCTCTTCCCCAACGACGGACGGCGGACGTCTCTCTTGATCCATGCGCCCACGCCTTGCTCCTCGGGAGGTAGCAGAGGGTCGTACTTTGATTCGTCCAGTATCATACCTCTAGCGATGGTGGCGTCCAACCAGGCGAGAGTCACCGTTCGGATGTTCCATGACTTGGCCGCTGTAAACTTCTTTCCCTCAGGCTTACTGACGATCAAATGCGTACAGCGGCGGGTGAGATCGTCTGTATGTCTGCCTCCGTATAATATGATTCTCTCAGCGATCGCGTCACGATCGTGGCCAAAGCCCGTCAGACAGACCAGTAGCGACTGCCGGCCAGGCGGAGCATTGTGCGTGGGCGGAATGGATCCTCGCGTTTCCAGCGGCTTCAGCTGATGTTGCCGTTCCAAAGCGAGAAAGTCGATGGGTTCGTCGTTCTTCCATAGATGGGAGAGGGCATCGATCCATGTGGCGTCCATGGCGAGGATGTCGGTTCGCTCGCGGGCAACATGGCGGTATTTGGGTGTATCATAGTCGCCGACAATGAGGTGCGTGACGTCTGGCGTGAGGTCATACTTGTGAATGCCACCGAGGTCGACAACTTTTTGATCTATCTCTTGCTACAAATGTTGTCAGCATCAGCGTGGCGCCAGCAAATTGCGAACGCACTCTGTGTTCAGGCGGAATGCTAGTGCAGCAGACAACGACACCTTTTAATGGTGCTGCTGGGTCGATAGTGAATTGGCCATCGTCTGAATATGCACATGACTCCATCACGCCATGGCCAGGACATTCAGCTGCCGGTGCAAGCGATCAGAAGAGCAGAAGGCTGGGAAAAAGGTGAGGTGTGTTGAGGCTGGATGCCAGACGCGTCGCGGACCTCAAAGCGCGTAAAGGGCTTGCTTGTCGCTGCACCGTGTTCACACTGTAGGGCCTGTCAACTCGTGCGCATCAGTTGCATTGTCTCACGTCAGGGCGAAAATCAGCAAGTATTGATTGAGTACGCAAGGGCCGAGGAACCGACACATTCAAGTACGCGATAGCTTCTCTCTTAGACAGACGCCTCATGCTTTGAACTGCCCTGCCCAGATTCACGCGACATCATAGACAAAGCAGAATGGCACAGTTCACAGACTTGCAATGCACTGTGCATCGCAGGTGACAAGATCAAGCTGTCCTGACATCGTCCAAACCTCTGGACACCTCACGCCACAATACCACCTCCCTATCAACCGCAACGATGGCTCCCTCGGCAGCGAACCTTCGCAACATGCTCACAGTGTTTCAAGAGAGCACAGGCGCCGCAGAGCGCACCGCAAACAAGGTCGGTACTTCTCGCATGTGCCCCGCCCCCGCCATCGCTCATACCTTGGGTGACGGCTTCAACACTCACGCCCAAGTACTGACATGATGCGCAGTTCCTAAAATCAGCGGGGTACAACCTGAACCAGGCTGTCGAACTGTAGGCCTACGCCGTCATAGACTGGATAGCAACGATCTGACTTGGCCAGTTATTTCCAAACGGCGAATACTGAGCCGAAGCAAAACCCAGTCGTAGCCAAATTAGAGAAGCTGTTCGACTCTCTACGAGGTTCGTGAGGCACCACGCAGAGCGGGTCGGAAGTTGACGGTTCTACAGATGAACAGGATCCACCCAAGGAAATGGGCCTAGATGCCGTCATGAAGTATCTCAGCGAGGATCTTGGCCTAAGCATCGAAAATGCCGAGTTACTCGTGGCCATGGAACTCGTGCAGGCACCCAGTGTCGGGGAAATTACTCTCACAGGCTTTGTGAATGGCTGGAAAGATACCGGGTATGGGCGCCTGTTGTCCGCGACGAGGAAACACATTCACTGATCATGCTAGCTGCGAACCGAATCTCAAAGCACAGTCCCAGCATGTCAGAAATCTTGCCAAATCACTGTCGAAAGACCTGGACCTGTTTAGGAGCGTCTACAAGCACACATTCTTGTGCGCACGTGAGAAGGACCAAAAGGCCCTCAGTCTCGAGAACGCGCTTACGTACTGGGGAGTCCTGTTCTCCCCGCCGGGCTGGGAATGGAAGGGCGTACAGCACGACTGGTTTGGCCTGTGGAAAGACTTCCTGGCCGAGAAGTGGACTCGATCTGTCAACAAGGACATGTGGAACATGACGCTCAACTTTGCCGTCAAGTCTGTGGAGGACGAGTCCTTGTCGTTCTGGAGCGAGGATGGCGCATGGCCAAGCGTGATCGATGACTTTGTAGCGTGGTGCAAGGAGAAGGGGGTCGTCAAGGCCACACAGGCGATGGAGGTTGATCAATTCTGACCAAACGTATCGAGGAACTAGGCGCGGTTCGATACCCAGCGAACTTGCATGATGACAGCCTATAGATATCTCGCATAGACAGAGGGGCCCAACATGGTTGGAAGCGCCGCAGCATTGTGTCTCTGCCCCTCGCACATCATATTGAGGGATCCATTCGCCGTGAAACAGTAGTTGCGCATTTCATGCCATGCCTGTAAAGCAAAACCCCGACGCCGATGAGACCATATGATACATGTCTATGTTTCCTCCTGGTATCCTACAAGCTCGAGCCCTCTCCCAACTTTTACACTTCGTTGACCTTCATGGATCCGGCCGCTTCTTTCCAATCTGGCTTGCCGAACTTGGCCATGCTCTCCAGTCGCCCGTCGCTCAATCGGACGTGTGTCGCGCGGATCATTCGAGGCTCGAGCCTCATGTTGTTTCTGATTTCCTCATGCACCTTTGTGCTCGAGTCGTAGCGCATGACGAAATAGTGCCCGTGGGTGTGCTTCATTTGGTGGACAGAGATGGGACGGGGGAGACTGAACACTCCCCAGTTGGAGATGCCACGAACGACGCCGCCATTGCGCAAGACGAGAGAGCCGACACTGGTCGCAATTCTGTGAATCGGTCAGCTTCCACGTGCCTGTAATGGTGGCTGTCTCTCGCCGCATCAGAGGATCCGAGGCTTGGGGGGCACGCACTCCTTGACTTCGGCAACTTTGCCTGGGCGGACCTGTTATTGTTAGCCACCGAGTGAAGATATCCCAGCGTCCCACTCACGATTCCGATGAGTTCGTAGAGCATTTTGGCGGCGGGTTGTGAACTTGTCGCGTGGTGCTACCCAGGCGCGACTCGCGATGGGAGATCCGACAAGTCCTCAGAAATTTGGAGATGATGGCCCGCTTCCGACGATTTACCGAAGGACTACAACCATTTCACAAAGACCACATTTCACAGGCCTGCAGCTGGAAACTAAGTTGTTTCTTATCATATCATACAGAATTTTACAGCTTTCTTTTCGATAGCGATTGCCATATCCTCCAGGGCAGTTTCCAGCCCCCGGTGCGGACCGCGTAAGGGTCGAAATTGGCCTTTTGGAGATTCTCCAAGTATTGGGCGGCAGGAGCAGCCTCTAACAAGACGCTGAACCCAGCGCGTATCTCTCTCTGCGTGTCGCTTTGACCCATATCATAAAAGTGCTCGCCCTCGCCCTGGTGCTCAAAGTCGTGACCAGGATCCTCGCCTTGCTCGAGCCTCTTGAGCATCTCCCGGGCTGTGATGAGGTGGTCGTTGGCTCGGGTCGCAACCTTGAAGACTGCATCCTGAAGGCCCGGCGCATTGGGTCCTTGGCGGAAGACCTCCTCCTCCTTCACACCCTCCTCCGCCATGACATCGAGCGGCAGCAGCAGTGTCGGCTTGTGGGTGCTTGGCGCATCCGCACCCGACGGCGTTTTGACGGGCTGCGCCGGCGACGCAAGCACAGGAATGCCTCTGAGAACCGCCACAATGCCACAGGCTTTGCCAGTGTGACTTGCCAAGTGATCCATGTGCATGGACTTCATGGGCATGGCACCAAGGGTCGCATACATCATCGTCGAGTAGGTGTTCTCCGCGTAGTCCTCCAATGCCGCTATGCTGGTGTAGGGTCTATTGTCCATATGCTTCTCCCGCGTCTTGACCAAACGCGCCACCCAGAAACGTAGCGATTTGCGCATGCCGCTGCCAGCCCGCCTCTCCAAGTCTTGCAAGCTCTTGTCCAGTAGAATGCAAATAGGCTCGCGAGGCGGCTGACCGGCAAACGTCTTGTCTATCGATTCCTGCCAGAACTTCATGCGCATAGTTCCAATCGTGGGGTTGGAGACGAGCTCTGGTAGCCGCACAAGTTCAAGGTTCAAGGTACGAAGCGCCGCGTAGATGTCCTGGCAGGGAGGCGGGAGGAACCGACGGATGAGATGGGCATCGTAATCGCTGGTTCTGAAATCGTCAGTACAGTCCGTTCGCGTGGCTCTGTTGGACATACTGTAGTTGCTTGAGGCAGTAGCTTCTGGCTGAAGCTACATCCGAGTCCGTGGCATACCCGCGACACGCTCTCGAAGCACGTGCAAGCCTGCTCAGGCCATTGCACAAGGCGCGAGGTCGATTCATACAGACGGTCAGTGCGTGTGCTGACCGAATGATAAGGCAAAGGCTCTTCGCCGCGAATTGTGGTGTTCATGCTCTCATTTCGCACCTATTTCATTGGACCATGACGTCGAACGTGGTGGAGCTCCCGGGGGCCCTGAGTCGTTTAAAGTGGATGTAGGGAGCGTGATCACGTGCGGACGTTCCTCGCGTTTTGCGCGTCGCCACTTTCCCATCGCGTCTTCCCGCACGCTGGTCTCGAGGTAATGTACGTGCGCCGACGGTGCGCATATCACAACCTGGAAGAGCTCGCAAGGCCCAATGACAATCCATTGTAATGGATTTCAGATCATCGCAGGAGCCTCCTGTGAAAAAGCGTCGCTTTTTCCACGAACAAGGAGAGCCAATATCGTCTGATCCCATTGCTTTTAGCCCTCGGGATGGCAATCCACACACACCAAACAGGCGCATACTCAAGGGCGAAAGCGAAGAAGATCACGACCTGAGGCACGTTCTAGTCGAAAGATCGGCGAACGAGACACCGACGCGCCACCAGCCGCAGTCACCAGCTCAGCTTCGACATGAGTCCTCGTCCGTCACGTTCGATAAGGATGCCTTTGAAGCGTTCGTTGGCACAAGCGTCAGCGGTGATATTCTGTCAACCATCCAGGCACATTGCGATGGCAACTTGGAACGTGCCGTCAACATGTATTTCGATGGGACCTACAAGAAACTACTCAAGACACCGTCCATAGGTTCCTTTGCGCGGCCACGACCCTCGAGCCGAGACTCTGCAGAGGCCAAGCGCGACGCCGAGACAACGCCCGTTATCCGACAAGGGATGCCGAAGCATCGATATCTCGGTGCATTTGGAGCCGAAGGATGGGCGACTTGTAGCGGCACGAACCTGCTAAAACATGGCGACGTGGTCAAGATTGAGCGACAGGTCGCTCAGACTTCCGCGGCAAAAGCAAGAGGCCGGCAATTTCAATCGAAAAAGACCGACGTTCTTGTGCGCTTCACAACTCAACAAGGACGCGAAATTGGGCGCCTTCAGCGGGATACATCGGCATGGGTTTCCGTCTTGATGGACCAGAAGCTGTGCAAATTTGAGGGTGTCTGCGTCTACGCACCAGAAATGTTGCGAACCAACGAGACGGTCTTTCTGCAACTCAAGTGCTACTTTTTGGACTCGGCGTTCCAAAAGAGAGGATTCAAGCTGGCCGATGACAGATCTACCAAGCCTTTTGAGCAAGAGGAGACGACGGATGAGAAGAATCTCAGGTTACGGCAGACAGCCATGGTGCGATTGTTTCAGGAGGTCAACCTGCAACCGACAGCCGCGGACGAGAAAGCCACCGAAGGCCGCAGAGGGCTGTTGAAGGCAGCCGAGATAGACGAGCAAAAGCAGAAGGAAGCACAAAAGGCAGAACGGTCTGGTGACTCGACACCCCCGTCGGAAGAGGAGGGACAGGAGCTGGAGCAGGATCAGCTTGACGCTCTGTATAAGAAAGCGCAGTCTTTCGATTTCAACACGCCGGAGGCCGAACCAGCGGATACATTTGCCATGACTCTGCGATCATACCAGAAACAAGCGCTGCATTGGATGATAGCGAAAGAGAAGGACGAGCGCAGTAATCGCGAACCCTCAATGAATCCACTCTGGGAAGAGTATGCCTGGCCGACCAAGGATGTAGATGACAATGATCTGCCATCTGTCGAAGGCCAGGAGAAGTTTTATGCCAATCCTTACTCTGGGGATCTTACTCTCGACTTCCCAGAGCAAGAGCAACATTGCCTTGGCGGGATCCTGGCAGATGAGATGGGCTTGGGAAAGACTATTCAGATGTTGAGTCTGATTCACACACATCGCTCCGAAGAGGCCCGCAACGCCAGCCTCCGAGGCATGTCAGACGTGAATCAACTACCCAGACTAGCGGCCAATTCGAACACTGTGCTTGATGCACCTCACACCACGCTCGTCATCGCGCCCATGTCGTTACTGGCGCAGTGGCAGAGCGAAGCTGAGAAGGCATCAAAAGAGGGCACGATGAAGATTGAGCTGTACTACGGCGCTGAAAAGAGTAATAATCTGCAATCGCTTTGTGCGGCTGGCAATGCGTCAAGAGCGCCCGATATCGTCATCACCAGTTATGGCATCGTTCTGTCCGAGTTCAGCACCATTGCCGCTCGGGACGGCAATAAGTCATGGCATAAGGGTATCTTCTCACTCAAGTTCTTTCGCGTCATTCTGGACGAGGCGCATCACATCAAGAACCGAGCGTCCAAGACGGCCAAAGCGTGCTACGACATCTCAGCATCGCATCGGTGGGTCCTGACGGGCACGCCCATTGTGAATAGGCTCGAGGACCTCTTTAGTCTGGTGCGGTTCCTGGGCGTCGAGCCGTGGAATAACTTCTCATTCTGGCGCACATTTATCACCGTACCGTTTGAATCGGGCGAGTTTGTCAGGGCTTTGGACGTTGTTCAGACCGTACTTGAGCCCTTGGTGATGCGCCGCACCAAGGACATGAAGACGCCCACGGGTGAACCACTCGTCCCTCTGCCGCCCAAGCAGATTGATGTTGTCGAGATTGAGTTGTCTGAGACAGAGCGAGGGGTGTACGACCACATCTTCACCCGAGCGAAGCGAACATTCTCTCAGAACCTAGAAGCCGGTACTGTTCTGAAAGCGTACACAACCATCTTTGCCCAGCTCCTGCGGCTGAGGCAGTCATGCTGTCACCCTATGCTGGTCCGGAACCGCGACATTGTAGCGGAGGAGGAAGACGTGAACGCGGCAGCTGATGCGGCGACTGGTCTAGCCGACGACATGGACTTGGACACCCTGTTGAATCACTTCACAAAGGCGATTGAAGAAGCTTCAAAAGCTGACAACCAGGTGTTTGGCGCGCATGCCCTCAAGGAGATCCGTGACGAGTCGGAAAAGGAGTGCCCGTTGTGCTTTGAAGAGCCGATGAATGACCAGCTGGTAACGGGATGCTGGCACTCTGCATGCAAGAAATGCATTCTAGACTACATGAAGCACGAGTCAGATCGCGGGCAGGTCCCCAAGTGTTTCAACTGCAGAGAGCCTCTCGACAAGCGGGATCTGTTTGAGGTTGTGCGCGATGAGGACGATGTCGACCCGGAAACGAACAAACCTCGGATCAGCCTGCAGCGTCTCGGGGCAAACACATCTTCAGCCAAGATCGTGGCTCTGTTGGGCCACTTGCGTGCACTGCGCAAGGAGCACCCGCAGATGAAGTCGGTCATCTTTTCGCAGTTTACGTCGTTCTTGACGCTGATCGAGCCTGTCCTCGCAAGGGCTAACATCAAGTTCCTCCGCTTGGACGGATCCATGGCCCAGAAGGCTCGAGCAGCCGTGTTGCGAGAGTTTTCCGAGGGCGTAGGCTTCACTGTCCTGCTCATCAGTCTGCGAGCAGGCGGTGTGGGTCTCAATCTGACGAGCGCAGGCCGCGTGTTCATGATGGACCCATGGTGGAGTTTTGCTGTGGAAGCGCAAGCTATCGATCGAGTCCACCGCATGGGACAGGAGAGCGAGGTGCTTGTCAAGCGTTTTGTGGTCAAGGACAGTGTCGAAGAGAGGATGCTCCGAGTACAGGAGCGCAAGAAGTTCATGTGAGTTGGCTACGACGGCCCTCGAAATGATAGTGGTCTTGACTAACACGGTGCAGTGCGACTTCGCTTGGCATGATGAGCGACGAAGAGAAGAAGATGCAGCGCATCGAAGACATCAAGGAGCTACTGAGCTAATGTCATGATTTTGGTGGCATGGCATGTTTTCAAGCGGCATTGCGGTATGCATAGACGGGCGTTCTGTACAATGGACTCGACCACTTTCGTATTCTTTCCATGGACAGAAGAGCACGGGAGCCAGTGGATACTTTTATCGTCTTCATCTTCTTCAAGATGTGCAACTTCTTTCCATTCTGTCGTGGCAGAGGGGCTACGACCAGCCGGCGACACGTGGTGTGTGAGATAGCGGGCCCCTGAATGGTGGGCCATGGACGACTTGCGTCCTGATGAATGCAAAAAAACAAGTGACGATTTGAGCAAGGCGTCCACGACGGTGATGATGTTGACGATTGATGGAGTCTGGCACTTTTTGATGCCACGAGTCCCATGAAAGGCCATGTGAAAGTCGAGGGCGGCAAGGAGAGGAGGCCGTTGTTGAGAAGCCGGGTTGGCAACTGCTGCCTGCTATCCTTCATGGACAGGGCCAATGGTTCGTTGGCCATTGTAATTAGCTATACTAGGCTTGCCAGCTGCAGTGAGCGATGTAAGCATCAAGGAGCTGCTGGACGATGTTGGCAGTAGGTATGAACATGAAAACGAGGCGCACAAGCTTCGCAGCTGACGGAACACTCCAGCTGGAAACCATAAACCTGCCGCTATATACCTCCTCCCTGTTCTGGACGCGGGTTTCCTGAGAACACGACAGCTGGCGCACGACAAACCCGAGCCTATTCCACCATCACCCGCAACCTGGGCTACACGGCCTCCGTGGCGCAACTGCGGACCGTCCTCGCCACGCAGCTCTACTGGTCCAACGACGGACCCCAGGCTCATTGTGGTCATATTTTTACGCTGGGTTACCTCGGAGCCAAGGTCCTTGTCTGCGCGGTACTCTGGTGGACTCTGGTGAGCGAGAACAAGGAGAGTGAGGCTCTCTGTGAGGAGGTCAAGGCTGTGGGGGAGCTTGCAGACCACAGTCGGGCACTTTCTGAAAGATGCAGGGCCAACTACGAGTGAGCTTTCCATTGGTGCCGACTCAAGTTCCAATATTGAGTTTGCCACAGAAGGCTGGTACAACGGACGATTTCCTCTCCCACGAGGCGCCAGCGATGATCAGCTGTCGTCGCCTGCCCCGTTTGATGATCGCTCTGCAATGGATGGGGCAAATATTTGGCTGTTGGGCATGATTTCCACACTCCTTTTCCTCATTCTCTCTTCTTCCGGGCTTACTGTGTGTGTCGCGCGAGGACGTGCCTCTGAATTACACAACGACGGCGGCTGAATGATTCACTGGGCAGCTTAGTCTTGTAAAAAACAGTCTTAAAACTCCCAAGTCCATAGGGAAAACGGGGCATGTGCATTTCACGTCGAGAGGGCCAGACTTAGCCATCGTGGTCGGTGGCACGTGCCACAGTAGGCGCCAAACACGCTTGTGGTCGGGCGAACAATGGGCGGTTTGATGCTCACACTGACTCTGCGTCTGCTACCGTGGCCAGTCGAGTTTGATGCCTCGGCCGTGAATCAAGCGCAAAAGGCGGCGGGTGAATCATGCCATAGTCTGCGTGCGTCGTGACGAGCCCTCGATGGCCTGTGGTTCAGATGACGCACAGTCTTGGGCCTATATATTTAGGGACTCGGATGCCGCAGCAACTCGACGCTCTCCATCAGTCTCCAGGGACAAGCGAGCCAGACTTGAACGATAGTGCGCCCGAAAGGCTGGCGATTCTCAAGACATGGCACCAATCTTCTTCTGCAGCGGCAGACACTGCTCGCCAACGCATGCGGGACCCATCCATCACCCGTCGGCCTTCCAATCCGTCCTTGCACGCCGCTCCGAGAACGATGGAGCGATCATTGGCGCCGTGTTTGGCGCTGTCTTTCTACTGGTGATTATTGGCGTCGTGGCGTACCTGGTTGCCCGCAGCAAAACCTCGGGCAAGAAGGGGGACAAGTCTGACAAGAAGAAGAAAGAGAAGGAGAAGAAGAAGGAGAGCGACAAGAAGAAGCAGAACTGCTGCGGTGAGGCGGGCACGAGCGCCACCAGGCCAACAGCATGCGTCCCGGCGGTCTCCTTGACCCACGGCGCGGCGCGAGGTTGGCCGGCTGAGGTTGTCTACGTCGCGGGCGACGGCGAGATGGACGCGCCGCAGATGGCGTACTCGGATGATGAGATTCAAGTTGGCTGCGGCCGGCGCGGGTGCACCACGTGTTCGACACAGCGGCATACGCCAGGACGACCGACGTGCTGTGATACCAGGGCTGGGTGCAGGGCACCAAGGAGGATGTCCCATGGGTGACATGGAGGGTTTACGGTCTGAGAAAGGCATCTGTCATGGCTCACGTTAGGTGTTCTTGGATGCGCAATGAGGGAGGGAACAGTACAGGGTCACAGAGTATGATGGAGACAAGAAACTTTTATTCTGGGACGTGAATCGTCAGCCTGGCTAGCATGGAAGAAAACCGACCACATGACACGAATTTACGAGCATCATTGTGCAAAGACGAGATGACAAAAGTACACGATCCAAGTACAGGGAGAGAAAAGAATGCCTGTAGATCTATGGATCAGCCATGTGCTTCGCCAAGAGAGATGCCACACACTCACAATCATAGCAATGGCAGGCTTGTTTGCCCCTACTCTGCTGGAGTCTCATCGGCCGGTGCATCTGCCGGTGCATCCGCCGGCGGGCCACCGTCATCCTTGCCCGAGGCAGAGCTCTTGGAGCTCCTGGAGCTTCTGGAGCTGACGCTGCTGCCGTGACGGTACCTCTTGTGGTGATGCTGCTGCTGCTGCTGCTGCTGCTTCTTGTTCTTTTTCCTCTGGCTGAAGCGGATCGAGCCGCGGTAGCACCAGAAGAAGACGCCAAAGCCGATCAGGGCGACGCCCAGGACGACGCCCACGATGAGGCCGGTGCGTATGTTGGCATTGCGCGTCCCGTTGTCGGAGAACTGCCGGGCGAGGAGCTGGACGCCCTGCTGGACGCCTGCCCCACTGGCAAGGGACGATCGGCCCAAGGGAATATACATCCCATCTGCTACTGGGTGTCTTGTGCGTGCGAGTGGCTCGGGCGGTGGGACGCGCTTGCGCACATGCGCACAGGCAGACTGTATTGCACGAGGAGCATAATGCTGCTCGGGGCCCGGCATCAGCAGGAGAGGGATTTTGCGTCGACTATGTACTCGAGGGATGACAGGAGCGAACCCTATGGACTAGACACGGGCGGGTCCAATGCAATGCAGGCCTAGGTGCATCGGGACGTGGTGCGTTGTAGAAGAAACGGCTCAGGGTGGGAGGCATGGAATGATGGGGTGCGTGCGCATGGCGGCTGGTGTTCCAATCATACGGGCGTGATGCTGTGTTGGAGGGAAGAATGTGGTCAGACTGGTGCGCAAGATGGCTTTGTCTTCCCCTCTGCCACATCGTTCGCGGCCTTTGAGCACGTCTCTCCGGTGGCAGGATGGTTTGCCATGATGCGCCCCCGAAGGATTACAAGGCAGGCGCATGATCCTTGCCGTGACAGTGCAGCGTGCTAGGTTTGCTCGTCGTCTGCACGACGGTTCATGCCGTCGCCTGTATCTACCACTGGCCAGTGTGCAGCTAGGTCTAGATTCGTGACAGGCGATGGATCGCTTGACGGCCCACAGGTTCATGGCATGGTCGCATATGCGGGGGCTTTGCCGTTGGCCAAGAAAGCATAGCGCGTCGTGCACGCGGTGGTTAGTGTGATCATGGCGCCAGAAAGGGGCGCATTGGGTAGGAATTGGGCTCGTATGCAAGGCAGACGGAATCGATGGAGATGCAAAGAGGACGAGGAGGTGGTGGTGGTGGTGAGGAGGACGGCCGGACCGAGGACCATGTGTTGCTGGCCTACCCTATACAGATTGCACTGACCAGGATACACTACTCCATCGTCAAGATCCATCCATCTACCAGTTGGTCGTGGGGGGAGACCATGAAGATCGTCATCCATCTTCTCCTTGATTCCTTGCTGTAGCTACTCTCTTTGCCATCTATCAAGTGCTGAGGGCGGTGACTCGAGTTGGGAACGAGGTTAGACGCACATTCTTGCCCTCACTTCGCTTGACTTTACTTATTGTCACTCGTTCATCACTCGTCCAGGGGGGCGACTGATCACTTACAGTATGTTCTCTTCAGACCTAGAGCAGAAATCCATCTACAAGCCTCCTCTCGCGGGATGGGACGGGGAAAAGATTACTGGCTGGAATTACGTGACTGCGTCTATCATGGATTCGTTATTCTATCACTCTATTAACATTGACCATGCACTGCGGCCGGCACGCCCTCCCTCTCTACCGAGGACCGAGCTGCTGGATGCAGCTGGGTCCGGCCCCGCCAAAGGCATCCGGGGGCAGCGTCGCGGCCGGCGTGGCCTCGAGGCGTCCATCCGCTGCCCTCTTGATGGCTGCCGCGGCGACAGGTCCCCTTTGGTTGCCAAGAAAGATCTCCGTGCCAGCGGCGGAGATGGAGAACATGCGCGGGAGGATGCCGCCGGTCTCGATCTCGTCGACGATGGCGAGGGCCCCGTCCGCCGAGACGGTAAAGGTAGCAATGTTGTCCGAGGGCGCCCCCGTCAGGCGATTGGACACGTACAGGTTGGCGTTGTCGGGCGAGAGGCCAATGGCCCCCGCGGCTGCGCCTGCCGGGGCCGTGCCTTGGACAAAAGTGCTGATCTCTTGGGCGAGCGTGAGCTCGAGGGCGTCCTGGCCATAGGAGACGGTGTACGAGAGGACCTTGTTGGACAGCTCACAGACGACAAAGTAGTGCGTGGCCTCCTCGGCATCCAGTGGGAAGAAGGTGCCGTGGCGAGGCCCGCAGCCCGCCGGGGTGGGCGTGGTGCTGGCGAGCGTCCAGGCATCCGCCTCGGAATCGATGAGGAGGATCTCGTCGGTACCGAGGTCGTTGACGGTGAACCAGCGGCCCGAGGGATCATTGACGGCCTGGTGAGGGTGGGCGCTCTCCTGATTCGGCTTCACGGGTCCAAGCTCACCAGTGGAGTTGATGGTGGTCATGAGCGAGAGCTGGTCGTCGGTCGTGTCCCAGACGTCCACGGCGCCACCGCCATAGGCCGACGACATCATGCGGGTGTTGTCCTTGTTAAAGGCGAGGTGGACGGAGGCGAGCGAGCCGGATCCGACGGCGACAGGTTCGCTGAGGGAGAACCCGGTGCACTTGCTACGGTTGAGGTGGTACAAGTAGATGTCGCTCGACCACTCGTCCACGGCATAGAGCTTGTTGGGCTCGACAAACTCGACCCATGTCGGCGCACCGGCAACTGAGGCCTTGAGGACAGGTGTAAAAGCCGAGCCCGTGTACTCTGCAACGGTGATCTGGCCGGTTGTAGACATGACGACGAGAGAAGATGTGGTGTTGGTGTAGATTCGCTTGGCCAGGGGCGACGAGGCGGCCGCCGTGAGGGCCATGGGCTTGAACGGAATCCTCATTGTGGTGATTCGTGTGGAAGCTTGGGGTCGTCCAAGTGCTTGGCTTTGGGGAGACTATTGAGTTGCTCTGGAATATGAGAGAAAGATGGTGACCGCGCACAGCACGGTGGTCGTGGGATAGCAAAGGCCTGCCTTGTCAAAAGGGGCTAAGGAGAGAGGAACACAGAGAGAAGAAGGAAGTCCGTACCAGCGCGCAATGCGATGAAGAAGCAAAAGTCAGAGGAAGAATGCGAGGCCAGGAGAACCACCGTGCTGTTTTATATCATACAGGACTCTGTTCGGTAGGAGACCCAGAGGAAGCTATGGCGGAGTGAGCAGGCGTCGATCCACCCCAGACAGGAGAAGAGCGTGGTTGTTTGAAACGCAACGTTATCAGCGATGCAGCTGGGATCATCATCACCAAGGCTGTCGAGTGTCCACACCGTCCACAAGAGCTGGTCATTGTCCGCGTTTCAACGCCATGCGAGCGCGAGGAATGCTGCAGCTGAGGCAAGGTCACTGGCATGCGTGTCGCGCATGCCTGCGCAGACCGCCCAGACAGGCTCCATTGTCGTGAATGCTCTGTTCCTCTCTGTGTCTTTGGCAGGGTCGATGGTTTTGCGTGACGTTTCGTCGTCCAGTCGATTGGACCGACTGGATGCGACTGAAACAATGCGATCGGAGGGTAGGAGAGTGTTGCTAGTCCAAGGTAGGTCGTGCATGCAGAACAATAATGCGGGTTGGAGCTGCGGGACGATTGGCTGCCACTGCACCAGCGCAAGGGCCGTTGCAGCGCCGATCAGGGGTCGTACAGTGCTGACAAGCGCTGAATGGCTCCAAGCACTGTCGCATCGCACCGTGTATCTCTGGTTCCTTCTTCCCGTGGTCCGATCTGCTACTGGCACCTTCTTCATTGCGCCTAGGAAGAACCGTCAACTTCGACCATTCGATGGAGTGACAGTGCAGCCGTTTCGAAATCACCACCTCCAGACACTCCAGCGGTCCACGTCGAGCTGTCCTTCTCCTCATAAGTATGGCATCGTACGGCAACGAGTTACAATCAGCACGAGGTTCGGAGCGAGGAGCCCGTCTTCCCCTCCGTGCATACGGCATGTTTGTGATAGCCTGAGATGGTGAGAGTGGGTTCAACACTACGGGGTAAAGCACTGCAACGAAGAGCTCGTGCCCAGCCCCGAGCAAACAACTCATTAATTATCGTATATTATTGACAAGGTTAGTCTAAAAGGCAGGCCAAAAGAAAGTAAATCCAAAGAACAGTCCGCACCTCCAGGCAAGCAAGCAGTCTCCATCCATGATCACCATGTCACCGCAACAGCCTTGCCCTCAAAGCCCTCCCCATCCTTCTCCAGCACCTGAGTGGTGATGAACCGACCCACGGCACCCCGCGAGATGGTGTACCCAATCTCTATCCTCTCGTATTCCGTCGTCTTTGGGTCGTCAATGCCCACGCGGATCTTGTCGTCGTCATTGGGCCGGTCCGCGTCCACGAGGAGACTCGGCCGGACAATGACAAAGCGCTCCCCGGAGCCGGACAGCGCAGCCTCCATGTTTCGCTTGTCGGCGTGCGCCTCGGCCAGGGCCCAGTGGTACAGAGGGTACAAAAGGGCCGGGTAGTCGCGGACGCCTGATCTGGAGAGACCCGTCGTGCTCAGCGCGCTGATGAGAGGTCGGCCCTGGATGCCCTGGGCCCGCACGGCCTCGAGCGCGGCGACGAGCGTCCGCATGGCCTTGGCGCAGACCTCCGGGTCGGCCAGCTTCATGCTGATGCCGGTGGGCCGGAGGCCAATGCTACTACACACACGGTCGACCAGACGGCCCTGGTGCACCAGGGCATCTCTGACATCGTCGAGGCTGTACGCATTGCCCTGGCGGACAATGATGTTGCTGGGGTACTTCTTGACAAGGTCATCAATCTTGGATGGATACCGCAGCAGAGCGATACACGTGTGCCCGTTCTGGAGTGCCGTGGCGAGAGCGGAAAGACCGCATCCGGTGGAAGCAGCGATGAAGAGGATAGTCAGAGGCATGGTGATGATGATGCGCGCAGCAGTAGATTTGTAGCGGTTGTAGTTCTGGTGAGCCTATGAGACAAGGAGGGATGGCAATGGACCTGGAAAACTGGTGATAGTTCTTCAATCCCAATCTCCCCAAAAATCGAGCCGTGTCTGCCTACTTATCATCCTGTCGACAAAGTCCAAGTCGGCCATGCGATGCTCTCGTCGGCGCAACTTTCACCCACGGCGCCAAATCGTGGCGTTTTTAGCGCGCTGTCAAGTCTGTTAGGCTTCGTTGCGGCAGATAGCCCATCACACTAACAGGGCTGATGGAGTCGGACAGATTCACGCCGGTTCTGTGGGGCCGCACGCGTGTCCGGCAAGCTTCCCTGAGGTTCGTTCCCGCCCGCATGCCAGACCCGATGGCGCAACCATGTCCGCGTTGGCGTAATTAACAAACAGGAACGTCATGCACTACCTCGTCACTGACAGCTTCACATGACAACGCGTTCTCACGCACATGGAAAAACTCCCATGCGTCTCTATCGACACGAAAAGGAACATTATCAAGAACGGCACATTGCAACCTGTTTCCATTTGCCCGCCTAGATAAAAGGAATGTATCTGCCGAAGCATTATCCTCCCTATACTGAACTATAAACTGTAAGCCGTATGGTACTGTGTAACGATATCGAAAATCCCACGGCGGCGAGGATGGGGAGCCATACAAAAGGCCATCCGAGGAGCAGAACTGAGAAACACTCGGAAAAGAAGAAAGAAGAAAAGCAGCCCAGCCTAGACACCGTATTCATGCTCATGTCTCCACAAAAATGCACGCCCCTGCCAACCGGCACATCACAAGTCTGCATCTACAGGCTGTACAGGGCGCACACAGCAATCAGCATGGCCAGCAGACTCGCCTTGGGCTCGGCGCCCGCGTTGCCTCCATTGGTGCTGCCCTGCGCCTGACTGGCGCCATTGTCGTCAGACAGTCCCTGGTCAAAGTCGCGCCAGTCGTAGTCGCCGGTGGGGGGCTGCGAGCCACCGGGGACGCCACCGACCTCAGCACCACTGCCAGATGAGTCGTCCTCGCCGGTGGGGTCGTTGCCGGTAGACCCATTGCTCCCGCCGGGGACGGTCTTGGGAGCATCCTCTTCGTCGTCGTCGTCGTTCTTCTTGTCATCCTTCTTCTTGCCCTTGTCCATGTCGAGGCCGGTGCCTTGGAGCGAGGCCAGGATGTGTTTGCGGTCGCCGTCGACAACCGTGTCGTTGGTGCCCGCCTCGCTGTCGTACCAGTAGACCGTGTTGTCGTTGGTCCCAAGGCCGTCCTTGCCATCGTAGCACTCAATGGTGACAGACTCGACCTCGACGTAGAAGTAGCCTACGTTCTTGATGTCCTCGTGTTCCCAATCCATGAGGCCACCCGCCCAGTTCACGGTACCCTCGGGGTTGGTCTCCAAACCACCCGGCCACAGGGAGAGCTGGATACGCGAGGGCGTCTGGGGGAACTCCCAGCGCTGTGCAGTTCCATTCCATGTGTTCTTGCGCTCGACAGTACGGCCCACCTCGCCATCAATGACCCACTCGATCTTGTCCGGGGTCCAGCGGAGTTCGTAGTCGTGGAAGTCTCTAAACGAATTCTCGACTGTCAGGTTCTTCGAGTTGGTGTAGTTTGTGATGCCCTGGAAGTAGTAGTTGGTCTGCGTCGTTTCGAGGTCGACGCCGATCCATTCGTAGTCAATCTCGTCCTTGACGTCCGAGAAGAGAATGAAAGCAGTGACAACACCACGCCCACGCGACGACTTCATGCGCGCCTTGACGTTGCCGTACCAGAGATATGATGTGGAGGACATGACCGTGCCGACGCTGCCCTTGGGCATGGTGAGGAGCACATTGCCGTTGTGCTGCGCGGGCTCGCCCGAGGCCACCCAGTCGTGCTTGGAGGCGTCGCCCAGGTATTCGCCGATATCAGCCACGCGCTTCAGCGACTTGAAGTCCAGGTCCTTGGACTCGCAGACGGGTGCGGGCACGCAAGAGTCGAGAGAGAATGACGTCGTCGGGTCACAGCCGCCGAGGCAGAAGGCGCCGACACCACATTCGCCGTATTCTATATCCTGTCAGTCTTGTCCAGATGCACCCTCGAGGAAGAGGTCGACATACGCGAGCAGCAGGGCGTCTCCTTTGGGCATTTCTTGTCTCGTGTGCACTCAGCCTCAGCAGCCAGGACAGAACAAGCGCCGATGAGCGCGGCCAACACCACGGATTTCAGCATGGCTGCGGATGTGGAGTGAGTCTAGAAGCTATTGTGTAGAGCGAAGTAGCTGGTCTGAAAACGCAGCTCGCCAGAACCGGTGACGGAAGGCGTAGGCTCGGGTTGTTGACAATCGAGTGAGCGATTGGAATGCGAGTGCCACCTGAGTCGACAAGCGACACTTGAGACAAACACGCGTCGACGAGAGGCCCCAATCTCGTGAGTGGAAAACGCTTCCGCAGATATCAGACACAGTGACGGCAAGCCCGTCTCTGCTGCGCGCGAAGTGAGTCGATCTCGGGCAGGTGCTTGCTTGGACGGGTGCGTCGTGCGACCGATGTCGAGGTGTCAGATTGTGGAGTGCAGGTGCGTCTGTCTCGGAAGAATCTGCAGCAGAGCGAGCGAACGAACTGGAGGAGTTCCAAGGCTGTAACGAGGGCCAGAGAACGAGCGAGTGGTTGCTGCAACAGGGCCGCCTGCGAATAATCAACGAGAGGACGCTTGTCGTGAGGACAAGAAACAGGGGAAATGAGTGGGCTCGCTGATGGGCCAACACGGGCGAAAAAGGAGCATGGCCCGATCTGCCTGCCTCGCCCACCCACCTTGGCCGGCCCTCTGGTGCTCTTGGCGGAGCTCTGGACGAGCGCTGAGTGGATCACACAGCGACAGCAGCTGGAAAAGGCGGGGATGTCTAGGCCCAATATGGATATGGCTAAGGTAGTTTGCATTGTGTCCGGTTGGTTGCTTGTTGCTTGGAGTGATTCATAACATAAACCACAGACGTGCGCAGCCTCCAACACCACTCGTGCAGACGAATCTTGTATGACAGCAGACCCGAGCTCTGCTCTCACAATACAGACTTCGTGGATGAGATTTGACTCTGTGCCAAGTCTCTGGGCTCTAGCGTGCGATCGACATGGCGTGCTTCTGTCATTGGACCTTTGCGCTAGTCGTAGCTGCCAGTGAGCACAAGCGTGAGACCGGACCGGACCCGTTACAGTACGGCCAGAAGCAACTTGCTTACCCGGTAGCATTGCAAGGCCACTGATCGCCATGGTTCAGGCCTCCAACTGTGACCGGAACCATCAGCATCGTCATGCTTATCGTCGCAACATACCTCGTAACATCCTGGAATCAATGGAAAGCACCACAGTTCTAATACCCGTGATCAAGCATTGTCATATTGGGGTATTGTGTAAGATATAAGTTATGACATGCCTAGACGACCAACAATCTCCCCTCTCGCACATACTCAGACACGAAAAAGCTAGTCATCATACCAAAACAACCCTTCGAGGCTGCCTTGAACAAGGGAAAGGCTGCATCCACTACCGTATTCTGCCGTTGGTGAATAACTCTTTTGTCCTGTTAGCCATGTCCTCATGCGTTTGTACCCAGAGGCTTCGTACCGGGAAAGTGCTCTTTCGCGTATTGCTCGCAGGCTTTTGCAGGCTTGCTGACCTTCTGGCCAATGACTTTCCACTTGTTGTTCTCGTACTCCTTGATGGCCTGCATCAAAGCTTGGCTCTGTGATCGGTTAGGCTAGGTTGCGCACAGTCATCGCAGGCACTTACCTCGTCCTCGGCAAACTCCGCATAGTGCATATCCTTGTACCAGTGCTTTTTGACCGAGCCCTCGGTGCGAAGGGGAAAGGTTTTGGCAATTTCTGCCCAGCTGTTTCCCGCATCACGCATCTGCTTCAATCGCTGCTCTTCCTGCGGCGTCCAGGGCGTGTTCGTCCGGCTCTTCTTCGCGGGCGGCGGAGCAGCAGCCACTGAGCCATCCGTGGCTGGCAGCGTGACAAGAACAGGCTGGGCCGGCGGCGGATTGGTATTGACTTGCCCGGGACCCTGAGGTTGTGCGGGGGCCTGTCCGAGCTGCTGCGGCGCCTGGGGATGCGTCTGTGAGGGGGCCGCAGCTACCTGAGCCTGCTGCGGCTGAGGAGCCATCTGTGGCTGCGCCACGGGAGGTGCTTGTCCATGCTGCTGTGGTGCTACATGTTGCACTGGCGGCGGCTGCTGCTGCTGCTGTGGATGTTGCTGCTGCTGTTGTGAGGGAGGCAGCTGCTGTTGTGGCTGCTGTGGCGACTGTTGCGGCTGCTGCTGATGCTGCTGCTGCTGTTGTTGTTGTTGCTGCTGCAGGTGCTGAGGATGCTGAGGATGAACGCCGTGCTGTGCATGGGCCACTGGCGAGGGGCGCTGGCCATGTAGAGAGTGCTGAGGGTGTTGTTGGTGCTGGGCGTGCTGGTGCTGCACATGCTGGGCATGCTGCTGCGGATGTTGTTGCTGTTGTTGTTGCGCCTGCATGGGAGCAACGGGCGGGGCCGGGGGAGCTGCCACAGCTGGCTGGGTTGCTGGCGTCGATCCCGGGGCAGGTCTTTTGCGTTGCCTTGGAGGTTGCGCGGGTGTCTGGGTCGGCGTTGCTTGTTGAGACGGAGGGCCACTCTGCTGCTGCTGTGCTGCACCCTTCGTGGGCTGACTCGGCGCAACGTTTGGCTGCTGCTGCTGCTGCTGTGGCGTCATGCCAGGCGTCTGCCCGGCGTACTGATATCCCATGCGCTGCTGATCATTTCGTCGAGCCATGTTGTCCCCCTGGTAGGCATGTTGTTGCTGTTGTCTTTGAGGATATTAGCACTCTGACATGGTGATATCTGCGCAGGGGCTGAGCAGCGATGCCAGAGCAGGCACGCTGGTCTTAGCAGGCGGAGGACAGCGACGCGCGGAGCAAGTGAAGGCGGGCATGGTGCGAGGACAAATGTCACGGTGGCGGGTCACGGCATTATGGTGTACGAAGTTTGCCAGCGGACCACGTTCACCAAAGGAGTGACATGAGTGATGCTGGTGATACGCGACAAGAGGACGGGCGGCGACCAACTGCCCAGAGTCATTTGCGACAATGACAAGGACAGTGGGAACATGGAATAGCGTGCTGCCAAGGAGGCAGAGAATCGCAGTTGATGAGATGTGTGAGGCACGGAACCGGCACTGCAGAAAGGGATGACCGACGAGTGTGAAGTGTGGTGGTTGATGGGATGGAAGGTACCGGGGACAAGGAAGCAATGTATCGTCGGTACTCACTGCAAGTCATTGCCAGCGTGTGGGGAGTTGGCGTAGACGTAGTCAGGCACAGGGCCGACCTGCCATTGCTCCATTTTGAGAGTTGCCCGTGGCAAGGATAAGATCGAGAAGGATTACTCAAGGCACAACGAGACAAGAATGAAAGCTGATGACCGCGACCGCGCTGCGCGACACGGTTGATGCTCGTGTTGACAGAGGGGAAGAGAGCGAGAGGGAACCAGGACTGGATGGGGCTTGACGAGACGTGGACGGACCAGTGACCTTTTTTCTCACCAGCGGTTTGATGGGGCACAGTTGGGGCTGGGGCTGCAGTGACTGGCCCATGAGTGGCTGGGGGCCCGTCATTGATGCGCGCCAGAATCCGCATGGGGCTTAGCGTGCCCTCAGCTACTGGAAGTGCCTCCCAAGGAGTGGAATTGTTGCACAGTATGTATCACTGTAGGAGACAGGCCAGCCTGCTGCACTCTTCTTGCTGTAACATTTACGTACACTCCTCAGCTGCTGGGTATATCAACGTGAATGAGGTCATTGCTATTTGCCGTAACAACCGTTCATGTGGATTGGTGTGGCCGGCATGCCAGCATTGTTGAGCACAGTGCTGCATGTGCCGAGTGCCCAACTCTGGCGGCACTCGCTAGTTCGCTCCTGTTCGCCTGGGCATGATGTTTGACAGCAACGAATGGACATCCACTCACAGCTCCCAACCAACCACCAAATAAGCTGGCGTGTGCAAGCCGTCAGCCACACTAGCACAGAGCGACCGCGACTGATGGTGCAGAACTTGGCTTACCTCAGCGCTTGCATCCTGTCCAGCCTTGCTGATCTGCGAACGCATAAGAATCATAATATGCTCTGGAGCGAGTCACACCCCTGATTCAAGACGAAAATGTCCTGCTTGCAAACTGGACGACGAGGTCTTCGCTGGCCGTTGCGGGTACCTGAAACACAAGTCACTTGTCAAAAATTCAGGTTCCCTGACTGCGACGTGGTTGAACGAATGAGTGGAGCACCGAGCACACTGTGTGTAGCAGAACAGTGTTGCAAAGTCAGCACTGTAGTCCATAGGCGTCCTGCCCACCTAGAACATAGTATCGTACCTGCAAAGTCGAGCAGCTTCCACCTCATGACGAAGATGCTACTAAGTTGTCGAAATGTCGATAGCAAAATGAGACTCGCGTTGGCACACCAGTGGGTTTGACAACGTCTTACCATGGACTCGCAACTCTGTTCATGTCAGTTTGCACACAAGTCAGGTGAATTGAATCGATCCGAAACTGACGCGATGATTGTAGGAATACTGTCTAGGTCTATCAGAGTTTGATTATATATGGAATCCCAGGCGACATCAGAGACCCGGCAATGGACGCGCGTGCGCAGCCGCTTCCGCAGGCCCAATGCTCGCGTCGCCCATGCCCGGAAGGTGTAAAAGTTGGTTGTGATCTTGCAAGGCGGTGTCGTGCTGCTGTTGCTGCTGCCAAGCGGCATTGTATCGCTGCATGCCAATCTCATACAGGTGTAAGAAGCTCAAGGCAGCGGCCAGCTCAAAGCGCGCACCCAGCTCGCCCGTTCCACCACTCCCCATGAATTGAAACTTGGGCTCCTTGCGGAACATCTTTGGATACGCAGCAGCGGCGACAATCTCTCTCCCATCCGAGGCGTAGCCATGGGGGAGAGCTCTCTGACGACCGATGAACGAGTAGGGGGATTGCATCCGCACGAGCTTCTAGCCGCGGCTGCCGGCCGAGAGAGACTTGACCTCTTTTCCCGAGGATCTGCGCCACTCAAATCGCTCAAGTGTCCCGTTCTCGAGCTTCAGTTCGAATCGCCTGGAACTGCCCCAGGGTCTAAAGGTGCCCACAACATCCTCCCTGGAACCGTCGGGCTCCACGGCAGGAACAGCGATGACCGTGCGAGGCCCCAGAGTCCCTCTTTTGAGGGTCGCGAGCGCGGGAGACTTTCTGTCACGGTCTTCATGTATGGTGATGGTCCTGCTGCCGTAGCCGAGAACGCGGCCTGGCATGGTGACGGCGAAGTCTTTGACGCCGTTGACTGCGCCTATGTATAACACGGAGGTGTAAGGGCGGTAGCTGAGCCAGAACGTCTGGGGCAATTTCAAGGTCGCGCCCGGTGCTGTCGGTCGTGTCGGAGGAGGGCTTCTCCTGTTAAATTTCTTGGAAAGACCCATAATGGCGGTGTCCAGAGAAGGTATTCCTGTTCTTTGAGATGCCAGTATCTAGGGATTGCGGTCTTCTTGTTTGGTGAGATAGAGATACGCGGTAGTAGTGCTTCGATGTGAGGTTTGCAAGGTTTGGTTTGGCCAAGCCTTGTCACGCCATGTTGTGGCCTGTGACGGGTATGCCTCGAAGGGTCCCTTTCTCAAGGAAGGCACCAAGATGGCACGCATGGAAGGTGACAGCCGAGCTTCTGTGGTTATCCGACCGGCAAGGTCAACCATTGTGGCTGATTTGTATTATGCTTACTTGAGGCAGATCATGTCGGGAGGATTTTGATTTTTATCTTTCTTGCACCACCAAGACTCAGGGGGTCCGATGGCCTCTCTTGTGAGCTTCATCATTGCACCTTCAGTTTTTGAGGCACAATGATGTCGTGAGGTTTCCTGGACGAGGCAGCTCAGACCGTACCTTATCCGTCTGCTTGATATCATGATCCAATTCAATCCATGGGCTGCAGCTGGCCTTTATTCGTCCCATCACATGGTTCGCGCTGCCATACTCAGCAAGGCCGCTATTGCAATGGGTCAAACGATGGCGCAGCTGGTGGAGAGGGTTTCCGGTGGATGCGGGCGAATATCGTCATGAGCATCAACTTGTAAAAACAACACTCATCCCGGAGCCATCTGCGTAGTCCAAGTTTAAAATAATCAGCCCGAAGATGGGTCAAAAAATAAAGCCATTGTCCATGTCCACGAACCAAAAAGCTAGGTCTCAGAGGGAATTGAACCCTCATCTCGAGAATCAGAATCTCACGTGCTAACCATTACACTATGAAACCATCGGATGCGAACGACGAATTGCACTTAAGTATATATACGCGTATTCTTCTACTTCAAAGCGTCCATGTGTCCATCCTAGAGGAAGGCATCTCATGATGGCGCTCGCGCTCATGTGCTGTTACCGTTCCTTGTTGTCCTATTAGGCCTTTTCGGCACCGATACGAGACATCTCTGCGGATTTTTGAACCGAGGGTCCTATGCAAAAAGGCGCAGCCAAGAAACGCACTTTCGAGTGTCTCACACCCGTGGCAGCTGAGCAGGCATGTTGACTTACACGGGCTCGCTCCTTCTTGCTGTCCATTGGACGTTGCACACCAGGTCTCTCATGACCCTTGGCACAAGGTAAGACAGTCTCGGGACATCAATTGGGCGAAAGAAGTTCATCTCGGCTCACAACATGTCAAGTCTCACTGAGCAAAACCCATAAAAGAATCAACAGAACCCCTTGATGACCGTGAACGCGGCGCGCCCAACATCACCAGTCAACCACCAGCCAAACCACAGACAATGCACTCCTACACGTACCTTCTCGCCCTCTTGGCACCCATGGTCGCCGCCTACTATCCTCGGCCGTGCGGCCTGAAAATCGCCCCGTGTCCCCAGGACTCCGACTGCGTCCCGTTGTATCCAGAGTGCACCAACCCATGGCGATGCCGGGGCGTCTGCACGCTCAGGAACGAGTACCCAAGCTGCGGCGGGTTCCGAGTCAAACCGATGCTCTGCTCGCCCGACGCCGAATGCAGAGATGACCCGAGGTTGGAGGGGGACTGTGGCATGGCGTGTGATAAGCCTGGCATGTGCATTCCCAACGATGCACCACGGTGTGAGGATCAGGATTGCCCGATGGGCCTGTGGTGCTACAGCATGGCTGAGTCGGATGGCCAGTCCAAGAAGATCTGCTTATGATTTGCTCTGGGTCCTGCTTCTGTTTTGAGACTATGGGTTGGGGGGCTGCTACTCATCGTGAGGGCGAGGTGTGTGCCGACATATTGCCTGCCGGCTGTGCGTCGAAAGGTTGCGCACATTCGTTTCACACGTAATCAAATTGAATGGATATGGCTTTTAGGGCAATCATTCCTTCGTCCATATGATTGTCTAGTTCCCGTCAAAGCTGACAGTCATCGGGAAGACGATTGTAGTGATATGAAATGTGAGCACAGGGTATGCGAAACAAAGCAATACACCAGGCGCCAATCATAGCCCACGCTACGATTTTGTAGGGCACAACACTTGTAGATCATTCGCGCACAACGCCCGCACTATACCCAGATCTGCCCCTCAAAGACGATGTAGGGTCCAGCTCCCGAGACGGTTGCGACGTGACAACGTGTTGACGGTACGTCACATGCTGTAGCTTTGTTCGTGGACAAGATCTGTTCTTTATGTATGTATGCTACAGCTAGGTGACTCGAATTGTAAAAAGGCTATGCTCCAACTCGCATCAAGGTATCCTAAAACAAAGCCCAGACTCCGGCTTGTGCTCAAACAGCGAGAAGGTAAACAGAAAAAAAAAATGCACCCTGCGCCGTCCATGCATGCCTACATCGCTCGCGCTGTGCTCCCAAGATGCGACCCGCTCGCCAAGTGTGAGGAAAACAGAAGGTAGGAAATCAGAAAGAAGGCGGTCTGCGAAGACGCAACAACAATCTCGCTCCGAATGCGTCCCCATGAAATGAATCCCGTGTGCAAATATCGAAGCCAAGCATGCAAACGCTGAAGAACATGTGCAAGCGGCCGCCAAGCCTGGCGGTGACGTGACAAAAGACCGCGGATGCAGCCAGCCTCGGGAAATTCCGCGATTTCGTGGTTGTGACTCTTCCCAGTGGGGGTTAGGATAACTGGCGCAGAGGCAACGCGGGGACCCTGATGAGTAACAACAGAAGAAAAACTTTTTCTTCCCTGCTCTGCCCACTCTGTCAAGGATTCCCGGCTCTGTCGTGCCGTGTAGAACAAGAAAAAAAAAAGCGCTGTGCAGCGAGTCGCCCCAAAGATGTCAATCAATGCCCTGCACAGGTGAATGGCGGGAAACTTGGTAACCTTCCCAATCGGGCGTGTGACCGTACCATTACGTTGGGCAGGTTCTGGCGTGAGCATCGCTGCCCGAGACCAGTCGCATGAAATCAACGCTCAGTACCCTTGCGGTTGGGGGACCTTTGTTGACAAGTGAGATCGCCAAGCGTTCCAAGGGGCACTGTTCGCGTCTGTCGGAGGTGCCCGGGCCGACTGGGGCACTGTAGCTTGGCGTCCATTCATTTGTGATCGGAACAGACGCCCCGCGTCCAATCGCTTCGAAAGTGTTTCGAGAATGCCGGAGCATTGCATTACTCAAACGTGCTGAGTCGACGAATCCGGAAGGAATGCATCATTGGCCCGCGCTGCTGCAGGCCAAGGGGCCCCCCTCGCCCCAGCCAAGCTTTCGTGTCAGGCCCGCATGTGGCATGACGTGGCGGGCTGCGTACCGGATGCTGGTGGTGCGCTGTGCCGGCATTTGCTCAGTGGATCAGTGTGAGCGAGTGCCTGGGCTGCTCATTCGGTGCTGTAGCTGATGGACTGCCACCGCACAGGCACACCATTTTGGCCAATTTCATAGGGGGCCGAGGAACTCTTGCGGGGCGGTAGTGCCCAGCGGGCGCGGCCGGGTTTCTGGTCGTCGAGCTTGCCGCGCTTGCGCATGGCCATTTCCATGACGGCGATGCGAATAAAGTCAGGATTCTCGCGCATTTCGCGCTGACGCATGCCTGGCGGCATGGAGTGCGCAGTCTGCGGCTCGGATGGCGGGGACACGTGCTGCGACCCCTGTGACGAGGGTCGGGGCCGCGGCGTTCTCGACGAATTGAGCTTGGATCGCTGCACCTTGTACGTCTGCATCTGAATGGAGGCGGAAAAGGTACCAGGCGGTGGCACGGCGGCTAGTTGAGACTCAATCCGCGGGTTGCCCATTGGGTTCAGGTAGCGTCGCATCTCCGCCGAGGGGATGTCTTCTGACGCGGGCGGGCGTCGCTCATCGGCATAGGGAACTTGTGTGTCAATGGATAGCAGCGACCGGGCCAGGAAATCCTCGTTGGAGATGGTCGGGAAATTTATTGTCGAAAACGACCGCGCCGCTGACCGCAGTGCCTTGAGGGACGCCGTAAGATTGGATCGAAATGCGTAACGTAGAGGCTTGAATTGGCCCAGGAGCAGCGAAACGGGCTCGGAGCCGTCGTCGGAAGGCTCTGGCGAGAGCGGCCGAGGCACCTCCAGTTCCTCCTGCTTCCTTGCGAGAGGATGCTCCATGTCCTCGCCGGGAGGCGAGACGATGGGCTCGAGCGAGCGGCGCATAGGGCTCATCCTGCGACCACGCAAGGAAGGGCTCGGCGTCCCGGGGGTTCGTGGCGTACCCATGACAGAAATCCCGTCGGTGCCATAAGAGTCCCCGAGCGACGGGATAGAGTCCACGGAGATGGTTCGCGTGGACATGGCGGAGCCAATGTTGCACTCGCTGACGCTCATGTCGTCGTCGGCAAACTCCTCAGGTGGCGAAAGGAGCACATCCAACGGGCTGCGGCTTAGACTCCAGCTGAGCTCCTTTTCCGAGACCTGTGGACCATCCACCAAATCTTTGACCGTCAGCGGTGCATTGTCTCTCCTCTTGCGCCTCTGTGATTTTTGGCGTGGAATGTCGGTCATGGCGAGCAGGGCGGCCACGGATGGCGACACCTCGGCCGACGTCTGCGCATTCTGGGGTCGTCGGCGCTGGCCAGAGTGTCGCTTCTGGGGGTGTGCGGTAGGACGATTTCCATTCTTGGGGATCTGGACGGGACTCGTGGGCGTGGCTGGTCGTGTCACACGTGTGGTTGCTTCCTGGGGCGGGCTGGTAGGCGCCAGGCCTGCCTCGAGGCTCTGCTTCCGCTTCCCCATCCTCGTAACGACGCTGGCTGGCGCGAGAGGCGAAGAAGCTGGTAGGATGGGGGAAATGCTAAAGTCGATGTGGTGCGTCTTGCTTTCATACTTTGGGGCACTGATGCGCCGCGGTAGCGTGTGGGTGTGTTGGTGGCCGATGACGCCTTGGGTGGTGTTAGTCGAGCTGGGGGGTCCGTGTATATGAGGCGGGCGCTGGAATCGTTGTTTGAGATCTCGCAGCTGCTCTGGAGATAGTGCTGAGGGTTTGGACGATGGGCTTGACGAGGACGAGGACGAGGAAGAAGTAGGGGTCGATGGTGGGCGAGAGTATACAAAGGACCTTGAAGAGATCATTGCGAATCGGACCCTTTGGTGGGCTAGACGCTAAGGTAGGTGCCCCTAGTGGCAGAGGTCGGTACGTAGGGGGCTGTTGTCTGTCGCCCCGTTGCGGCGCCCAGCAATGACCGTAGGCCCAGGGCTATTTGCTAGGCCAGCACGCCGATCCCTGTCGCCGTCCAGGGCTCGGAGTCAGCGACGCTGTACCGCGTTGGGGAGGCAGTCGGAGCAATGGGCCAAAGCGTAAGGTGCCAGCCGTGACCACCTGCGATTCGTAGCACTGATTATCCTGACAGCGTTGTCCTCTCCGCATAGACCCTTGTCTCATTTATTATTACTGTACCGAGGCTTCGAGTCAGGCCTTTGCCTGGCCATGCACCGGTATGCGGGCTCAAACTGGAGCACGAGCAAGAGACAGACCCGAGACAAGTCGTGAACTGACTGGCTCGCCGCCAGCTGTACTTGTAGAGCAGGGCTTCTTTGCCTTTGTGTTGCTGGCTGAATTCCAGTACGTAATGTGAGGATGGACCACTGAGGTGGCTCCTTGGTCGCGTGCTGGGGGTTCGTCGTGCCCTGTCGTCTTTATTCTGTCGGCGCTAGTGCCCGGTTGGGCCCTCTCCAGTCCTAGGAGTCACACACCCGTCTCCTGGGCTGGCTGGCAGGGCTGGCTGAGGGATGCTCCAAAAATCGGAGACGCAGTTGGGTGAAGTGAAGTGAAGTGAAGTCAAGTCAAGTCTGGAAGTCAGCAATGAATAGATGAGTCTTTGGCTGGCTCTCCAAGCTTCACATGACAAGCTGGGCCATGAACGGAGATAAGATAAGCGACACGGGGCAGGCACGCCCGAGACCCGTGGTCTCATGATGGGCCTTCTTCACGAGGCAGGCACGCGAGAGGCGATAAGGGCTGGTGACTATTGGTGGGGGCGAGACAATCTACAACCAGCCAAGACCGCAAACCCCAAATCCCACCACGAACAGCAGGCAATCCACCAGCAGAGACCGCCCGACTCAATGCACGTTATATTTTGTCCAGGACACTCTTTTGCCCTCGTCCTGCGTCGCCGCCTGACACGGAACGCCTCACCTCGTTGGGGCTGACTCAAAGCCAAGCCAGGCGGCCTGGACGGCCTCTCACATTGATCAATTGGGCTGCGCTGAGACAAACGCGTCCAGCTGCCTGCGCCCTGCACAGGAAAACCGCGCACTAATATCGTGTCCAGTCCTCGTTGGCCCAGATGTCAGGAGATCAATAATTACTTTGTATGAAGGTGCCCGGGGCCAGTCGCGAGAAGGACACTGCCCCACTGCTTGTCGCTCCGCGAATGCTTCTGTCCGTTCAACCCGTCCCTCCGCGGCCTGTATGGCAATCCTATTTCGAGCGATGAGACAGGGCCAGAGGGCTGGCGGGACCCGCATGCCCAAGGATGATGGCTGCACCACTCGGTTTGTGGGTGAGATAAGATGGTGCCAGCCTCTTGCCGCGACGCTGTTGATAATTACCTCTTGAGCAGTGCAACACGACATCCATTGAGTTTGCGCCTATCAGCACAGACGGAGCGTCCTTGTTGGGCGGTGGGTCGCACGCACGCTGCAACCCAACCAGCATCACAGCGGCAGCCATCCCGGTTGCTTCTGTGTTGGCCCGACATGTAAGCACAGCATGCGACAGGAATAATAATATCCAGTATCGACCCGCAAAGGCCTGTCCAGGCGCAGAAGTGAGGGCATTTATCTCGCACCGCTGCCCGGCTGCGAGTCGCGGGTCCTGCGGCTCGTCCCCCAGAGCAGACGGACGGACGTCCATGTTACGGGAGGTGTGGACACTCGAGATCTCCTGAATCGCTCAGCATGCACTGCGGCCAAAAACCTCTACCTTCCGGCTCACAATCTTGCTCTCCTAGCAGGAACGTTTGTCGAAAGACGTCACTGGGGGAGGGGGCGTTATCTACGCCACGTTCTCGCTTGCAGCGATCGATGGGGAGGTTGCTTGCCAATGCGTGTGCCATGAGTGAAAGGCCAAGATGCGAACGCAGCCCAGAGACTGTAGCCAAGAAAGCAAAAACATGCCGTGCTCATTGGCGAGGCTTCGCTGCCTAGCGAGCTTCAATGGCACTTTGCTCAGGCCGCGAGTTGATCCACGATGAGCAGACAATTGCAGTATGCAATCTTTGACCCTCCAGCATGCACTTCGCCTAGCTTGGCACCCGTCACACTACGATCCCACGCTGCCACGCATCCCATAATGAGAGCGTGGCCATTCGTCCAACGCTGACTCCTGCGCCATGCCGTCATACCCACCAGGCCACGGCAGTGACAGCTGACCCAGGCTTCGCGAAACGCGGGGTCCCTGGCTTTTAGGTGGGTGTCCCCCACACGCCGCATCCTGCGTCGAGCGTTGGCGGCGGCTCGTCGCGAACTGCCTCTAGATTTGGCTTGAACAGTCACACGACAGATACTAGTTCGCGGTTTCGAAACTCTATTCACGTTAGCTGGAGGGGAGGTAGGCGTCTCAAGTTGTCATTGGTTCACGCACTCTATGTTGGCTCGTGATGGCTTGACATGCAGTCCAACTAGTGGAGACGCACGTTAGATCACTAATTGGACATGACTCTGTATGGGCCCTCAGCTTCGCATCGCCATCGTCACGGACCGAGGATCGACTGAATAGAAGCCCAGCCGTCACGGTACTTTGGTGGGCTTGTATCGCATAGTCAATTTCTTGACTTCGTCTTCTCACGACACACCAGAGGTCCCAGACACGTCGACTGGTAGACATGTGGATGATCTTCGGCCTGTCAGCGGGGTCGATGGTGGAGGACGTGCACCCTCCTCTCTCTATCCATCGAGAAGCATAAGATTTGTGAGTTGCACAACGCGCACCTCTTTTGCGAGGGGCTTGCGGGAAATACGCATCAAGTGTCGTCTCCACAACCGAGTATGGCAATGCACATCAGGCCAGAGGTTCACTTGTAGCCAGAGCGTTCGACGACTCCAACACCATGCTGCACTGTCTGATGATGCTCCATGATGCTGATGCTCCATGATGCTGATGCTCCATGATGCTGATGCTCCATGATGCTGATGCTCCATGATGCTGGTGCTCGTGCTCGGCCCTTCTTGACCAAACTCGAGTCGATTGTACCAAAATCATACTTTTTCAGGTCCTGGTGTGTGTTGAACGGGCCTTGCTTGTCGCACACAAAGCTCAGGGTCTATTGATCGCCCTGTCGTCTTCGGCTGCGTGACGATGTACATGGGGCGAAATCCAGGGTCCCACGATCCTTCGCCATTATTCCCTCATCATCTCGGCTCCGCAGCTAGGCACGATATTGAGACTAATCAACAAAGTACATTTGATCTAGGGATTGACCCTGAGATCTACTCATAAGTATACTTGGTGAGTACGACATCATGTCAGGGGATCTGTACTGTACCCGTGGATCCCAAGATGCTGTCAGAGCGCCTCAGCTCGGGAGAAAAGCCTCGCCAATCAACGCCGGTTCTTGTCGCTCCTCACGTAGAAGACTGGCTTGAAGAGCAATGATCGGAATAATCAGACAATGTAACTTACTGTCCCCCCTGCCTGACAAAGTCGTGTACACCATTCTTCACCCACTATACATATAAACCGAGACAACAACCTCAATATCAGACGTTTATCCATCACCCAAACGGTTGCTCTGAAAACCTTGCCATCCTTGACCTTGTACTATCGTCTGTAGCTGCCCTTGCACCAGTCTTCCACGCTCAGCATGTCTCTGGCGACGACCCTGGGGAGATCCACATCTAACCGATCAGAATCATGATGACACTGCCACGAGAGGACCTGGACACGGTACAGGGACAACTCCTGACTTGTGGAATGTTGGAGATCACAAAGAAGCGCCGACGCGTGTGATCTTGCCTGGCAACAGAGGCGGCAAACCGTCGCTGGACTAAAGGAGCTTTCACTCGTGTCACTCATCGTAGACCGCGAGCTTTCAGAAGAAGAGGAGCGCCAGCTATCCCTGGCGGGCTTGAGAGAATTCTCATTCAAGACTGTCATGAACGAGCGCGAGCTGTCGGACAACGAGAAGCACCAGTTCACGTCGCCACGACCCTTTACCGCCTGGGCCGGCGCTGATGTGTGAAATGGGTCATAACCATCGGGTCCCGTAGGGAGTCCTTCGTGACGAATGTGCTCGATTGACTTTGAGTATGAGGTCTTGTGACACGTCTGATGTTTGATTCGAGCGGGCGTTATCGTCACTGCAAGATTAGGTTTCCTTCCTGAGGCTGCATAGTCCACTACAGTAACGTGATGTTGTGTTCGGTTGTTGCCGAGACTTGAGATAGGAATATACTCTCCTAATGGGTAAGTAGCCCTAATTTGCCTGTTGAATCTGACTAGTAATCCATCATAGAGTTGCCAGTGAGCGTGTTGTTCTAGCCTGTGGTCGATTCGACCGCTGGCTGTGCTGGGGAGGGTGATCCTCTGCCATGTAACATGTTTCTATAACTCTGCATGCTCTTGGCGCCCAGGGTGGTGTGTATATGCCGGTAGCAAGCCGATTGTCTGAGGGAACATGAAGCTCAGCACCACGTAAGGCGACTCCCACAGCGCGACCAAAGGCCCATATCCGAAAATTCGTTGGGCCAAAGACGACCGCAGTGTTTGTCGGAAAATGAAGACGTGGCCTTCAGTTCGCATCATCACTTGGTCGGGTCAGAGAAACCATCAACTGATACGCACAAGAATGAAGGCTTGTCTGAATATGCATGGGATATTGTTCTTCTGCGCTTGAATTCGTGGATCTCATACGGGAAAGCGAAGACAATGCCACATTGTTTCCAGGTCCGCCTTAACAGTTTCTTATTCTAGCTTTGAAAGCCGGCGAACTACCACAAGGTTGTGGCCTGACACGAAGACTTCGCCAAAAGTCATTGTTCCTCAAAAGATGAGATCAGACTCGCGGGTCGAGTGTCCAGCACATCATCGGATTCTCTGGAGTTTCCAAAGTCACAGGCTCCAGATCAAGGTCGTTCAAGTTTTGAAGAAGAGGACTCTTTCGGATGACATGATGTTACACGACTCCTCATCCAGCCGCAGGTTTTGAGGAACTTCAACTGATCGAGGCATTCGTAAAGCATTTGCTAAACACCTGACCACTTTGGCGGAGCTTGGAAAACAGTCGATTACTGACATTGCAATGGGCTTCCATCATCATCGCGGCAATTTCACTGAAAACTCACATACGTATATACTGTTTATCAATGTACTGGTAGGATACGTGTTTCTGTGAACCACAATGGTGCTTTAAGGAGGTGTCTGACGGCCAGAGCATTGTTTCTTCGCCAACGAGCCAGTGCACCCAAGACAGCAGTTGAACCATCTAACGAACGCAATCCCAAGGAGGTGTGGTCCGCTCCAGTCATTACCAAAAAGAGCTCAAGGTGGTGAGGGCCACGTTCAAGTGAGCGGATATGAAGCAAATGTTCCGCCCAAAGAATGGTGAAATGTAACGAAGCTCAAAGCCATTGACGGAGGTGGAGGAGGACATAGAGAAGGGGTAGATGCCGCCAGTCGAACAAGGACTGGATCTATATGTGTTCGGTGAAACGACTTTGGCCATTGGTTGATTTTGCCCCATCTTCTCCGGGAGAATGAGCAGAGCTGTGCGATGCCGTTGGAGCAGTTAACTGACTAGGATCGCCTTGTTCAGGCTCTACCCCTGCGATTCTCGGTTTCCCCGGTGATTCGGCTGTGATTTCCTCTCTTTTGGATTTCTCTGGGGCCTGGCTGGCCAGCGGTGGGGACGCGGACCAGCTCTGGCCGAGGAATTTCAATATTGACCAAGGCCTCGTGTTGACAACCACGGGCGCCTGAGCGTTATCGGTAGAAGAGTTTCGTTTCGAGTATCTTGTCAGCTCTTGCTCTTGAGCTAGGCCATTGTTTAGAGTCACTGCAGACTCGGCAGCTGGCGAGGGCTCAGGTCTTGCTGACAGAGTTTCACACTCTTGTCCAAGATCCTTGGGCACGTGCACAGCTGTTCCGGGTGATGAGGGCGTGCTCGATTGCTCGGCGGCAGGCTGGTCCTGTCTTGACTGTCCGCTGAGATGCCCAGGAAAACGCATTGGCGCCGGCTGTTTGTAGGCTTCGGCAGGGTTCAGCCCAATGCCAGACTGGCCTTTGGAGAGGCGGCACTCCTCTTCTCGAACAGCAGCCTCCATTTCCATGCGAGAGACTGAACCAGCAGGACATAGGCAAGCCGCCAAGCAGTCAAGACAATGGTTGCCCTCGAGGTTGTAGACTTTGCGGAAGTCGGATTGCAATTTGGCAATAAAGCAACTGTAGACTACACACCGATTCAGTGGATGTAAGCACGCGCGAGTTGGGAACTTACAAGGCAGGCAGGCGAAGTACGTGCCGCACTGGCGCGTGAAGAAGCCATCCCTGCGGGTCACGTCGGCAGCTTGCGAGTCCCGGGAAGATCGGACATGTTGGCTCACGCGGGAGTATCCAGCGCAAGGACAGATGGTTGCGTCGAGACACGACAGGAGGGAATGACGAGGCTCAAAGTCGGGCGAGCGAATGCGCTACTGATTCTTCTCGCTCACGGAGCTGGAGCCCATGGTGGTAACTGATGCAAAACTGTGTAGAGGTGCTGTCGAGGTTAGATATGCTGGGCGTGTATAGATGCTACTTCAATGATACTACTTATGTGGGAGGAGATGTCACCAGAGCAAGGATGGTGTTGGCAGTTGAGAATGTGTAGGAGCGTGATGGACGGGGTCTTTCCGTTGGGTTCACCGTGACTGCCATGACCTTGGAAGGCAGGAACGCATCGAGGACTCCAAAGTCAGATCCAAACTGTATGAACCGATGCAGGTACTAGTGCTGCCAAGATACTGACATGATAGCTCACAGATGTTACGCCCGCCAGCAGAGAATGGCAGTTGCTATTCGACGATCAAACGGCCATATCACGACAATCCTCCCACATTTGGCATTCGCGGAACTCGGAAGATGAAGCGGGCAGCAGCGTGTACGTCCCCGGCGATCCGCAGCCTCGGATGCAGAAACTCATGGTGTTCAGCTGCTCTTTGCCTTGCGACACTCTGAAAATACGCTCCTTCCGGGCAAAGAGCCGGCAGGAGGGCATGTAGCGAACTCGCGCATCACATGATCGATTTGGGCACTTGCCACACACGTCCGTGGCCGAGCTCGATGTCGCTTTCCCAAGGATGCGGCCATGTCAGCATCGAACTTTATCCTTGAATGAGCGGCACCAGCACTGCAGTCTGGCGGGTGGACTCGGTGTCTTCCGGGTTTGTTCCATCCTACGTCGATAGTCGGATGCATTGAGTGATGCAGTGGAACCGGACAGCTGGGCCAGTTCTATCAACGGCGCGCCGACAGGACCACGGTCTGGATGGACAGCATGCGCGACCTGAGGAACGCAGTCAAGCTCCCTTGCATTTGCGGCCCTGAGCGTGATGCGATTTCGACACGCATGGTATTGTGACATGCATTTCAGACCTGGGTCTCGGCCTTGGCGGGGACCTTCCGCAGTCAACGGCTTCACATGTGCGGTATTAGGATGGCCAATGTGCCTCTGTGCTCTGTGGACAAAAGGTGCCTCTGATAAAATATTCTACGTACCTTGTAGTCAACGAGGGGCGAGGAATAGCATTTTGTGCTGCTTGGCTCGTCTCAAGGTCGATGCTGGGAGCACGCTCCACCAGCAAACACGTGTGCGCAGCTTGCGTTGCACAAAACGGCAGCGGCCGCTCGCAATTATCCAAAGCAGAATCGAACGGGAACGTGCATTGCGAGTTGAGCCAACAGTCTCGGAGCATTGCCATGAAATGTCCAATTCGAACCAGCTGGACATTCGCCTCCCTTTGGAGCAAAGGTGGCGTCTTTCTGGCTGACGCGGCCTCTCGCTCAACGCCGGCGTCCTCTTAGGAATGAGCATAGAGTGTACGCAATGACTCGGAAACCTTATGAGCGACTAATCAATCACCGTGGATTGTGGATGTGGCACATGTTGGCTGCAGACGCGTTCGCAGTGAGGGGAACATGTTCGTTCCGTAGTACGGAGTACTTGGCTCAAGAAGCTGTACTCCAACAATCAACCTACAGTGCCCGGCTAGGACGGCTCCGAGAGGCACTCGCCATGGCTTGAAGAAGTGAAACGCCTGGTTCTGGACGGCAATTGTTCACATCTGGTGATGACCCTGATTGACCGAGGCGGATCAACGCCGTTGTCGACCCCAACTCGACTGGGAGCCTAGAACATTGCCTGCTGGACGTGGCGTTGGCTTCCGACGGATGCCCTGGGCGTCGTGCGTGCGTACAGACAGTGCTCCGTGGTGGCCGCTCCAGGGGATAGGACCAGGGGGTCCACTGCAAGCGTCCAGGGACCATCCAGCCAATTCAGCCTGCTTTGGGCGTTCACCTGCAGTGATAAATGGCAATAGTGCCTGAGCCGCGAACAGCGCCATGACTGCAATAGCTGCGACTCGCGTCCTTTGTGTGTCGCGCATGACGGCTGTTGTGCCGATAAAGGCGCCATGCCTTTAAGCGCATCTGTGCTTCGATGGCCTACCTAGTGTGCGACCAGCATTTGTGAGCTCAGGGCACTTGTACGATTGCGTTCATCGCATTGCGAGGAACCGTACGTGGTATTTAATTGACCATCATTTCTTTGGCTGGGCAAGCCAAGTCCCGCCAAATGGCCCCGGGCAGGAGCGATCCGTGCCAAGACTCGACGTGCCAAGAGATTCATTTTGGACTAGCGTAAAGCATCCGTCCCCCGGCAGGAACGGTCGACAGTGGTGGGATCAGGTCGCTGGGCCCTGAGGCGCCTGCATGCTGGGCTGACCCCTGTCCTGCCGGCCTGGGGTCCAAGCGTCTGGGCCTTCAATCTCGCCCACACAGACATGCTCCCACAGCCGAGCGAGGACCGAGTCGGAACGATACTGAAATCGCCTCACGCCGGTTGTGTAATTGCTGTAGGTATTAGATGATCGTTTCCCTCTTCTCCTTGCTCATTGTCGTTTTTGATTCCCGCTCCTTGTCGGGTCGCCCGCTTCAAGTGATTGCTCTCTGGTGTCCCAAGCCTGTGCTGCAAACGCCTACCTGCCGCTCAGCCAACCTGCTGCAGAACGGCCCGCATCGGTGCGTTTGGGGCCCCCATTCCGCTTTCATCGCCGTCCCCCCCTTTCTCAGCGACCCAATATCGCCTATCGCTGTTTCACGACGCCTTCACCCTCGCGCACTCTTCATTCTTACGTGCCACACTGCGTTCGGGCGTTGGCACACGGTCAAATATATTCCAAGACATTGATTCAGCAAGCTTTGAGACCGCGTGGTTGACAAGGGGCTGCTCGACCAAGAGTTAAAATTGCCATCGCTGCAACCTCTAGCTCGCGGGTCGATTGATTTGCCCTTCATTACGCCACAAGTCATTCATTCTCTGTCCAAGCACCAGTTGGTAAGTTTTTCACCGTCTGAACCTTGCGTGGATCATGCGTTTCGCAACGGAGTCATTCGTCGGCTACGCGGAGTCCCTCAATCACGGGGGCGCGCACATGCTTTGAAAAACGCGCCGCGCCCTGCTGTCTGAGACATGAGACGAGTTCTGACCTCCTCACCAGGCTCTTCCCACATTGATACTGCCATCCCGACCCGCAATCGCAGGGACGCAAGCCTTGCGTGGCAGAATAACGACCTTCCTTGCCAACCTTACGCTCCCAGGATCGACCAGAACACGGCGCCATGGGCCTCAACGACAAAATCATGGCCACGCCCACCTTCGAGACGCTGACTCCCGTGTCGACCGTGACGGCGCCCGAAAAGACTGCCCTGTCGAGCACGACGACAGCCTGCGACCCCGCGGCCGACCGGTCACCTCGTACCAGCAAGGACTCGCTCAAGGGCTCGAACCCCTTCGAGACGGATATTGAAGCTATGGAGATGATCGACACACACCAGCCATGCGTCTCGCGGGGCAACCTCGCCAAGGACAAGCACAACCCCAACTGCACAGTCTGGCCCGGCAAAGACCACTGGAAGCAAAAGGCCAAGGCCGCCAAGCAGAAGCGCAGCTGTGCCCTCTTTGCGTCCATGAGCAAGCGCAACCGCATCATTTGCAAGGTCCTCCTCGTTCTCCTCGTGGTCGGCATCGCTGTCGGCGTCGGCTTCGGCGTCAGTAAACCACTGGGCGCGCCCATCTGGGGAGACAAAGACAACCATTGAGTGCCGCTGGCCCCAACAGCTTCACCACCCACAACTGGCGCTCGGGACTCGCTCACCACCATCATGTTCTTTGACCTTGTTGGTTCTGCATGTTCAGACACGACGGCCATCATTGTATAGACAAGGCTTGGTCTGCGGCACACCAAGCCATCGACATAATCGCCGAACATCGCGTTTGGTCCGGTTAAGGCTCTGCAAGGGGACTGCTCGAGTGCGACGGTCAGCCTTGGACAGGGTTGCTTTTTTTTCTTTTTCTTTATTGGATTATGGGTTTGCCTTTAAGTCGCTCGGCAGGGCGTGTCCGGCGTTTTGAGGAGCATATACAGGGACCGCTTCCAACCATGGACTGCGGTATGGCGCGGCGTTCGGCGTGAAGGGACGGACGGCCTGCTCATCTGCAGGCCCTAGCACGGTAATCATACTTGGACGGGCTTAGGCCACAAGGCCACAATGACAGACGAATTTGATCGAAGCCCGAAACAATGACAGGAACGAACTTGTTCACAAGCTGTGTCGGACCTCTGCATGCCCCAGACATTTAGAGTGCTCATCCGTGGATCTCGCATTATTAGTGCCGGGAAGATGCTGACCACACGCCTGACGGCCACTAAAAAAACTTGGGCTTTCCCCGTATGTAGTCTGCGCGAAAGATGCACGTTGCAATGTGTCACCCTGTTTCCGTTCCTGCGTCCCAAGCGGTGGAGTCGGGAGATCGGCCTCATCACGACCCACCCTCCCGCTCGGGCTTCTCATCGTGTCCGTCTGTCCGTCTGGGGAACTCGCCGCAGGTCCCGGTTGGTCGACGGCAGATGGTCCAACAAGGCTCTGACCTGCGTCATCCTTTGGGTCGGCAAGGGCTCGATGGAGGGCGCAGGAACACGTCAAGCCATGCGGCCCTCTGCAGCACGAGGTGCTTCTCTGCGGATGAGACGGAAAGGGAGACTCAAGGGAGACTCAAGGTTCACTCTCGTCACGGCTTGAGTGTTCGTGTATAAAAGAGCCCCGGTACTGTACAGCGCAAGGTGTCATAGCATGAAGGCAGTCTTCTATGAGTTGGTGCTAGAATACGAGGTTCATTACTAGTGGACCAAAGAACTGTTGATCAAGATAGAATTTCAATGAAAGCTAATTCCCGAACACGGCGGATCTTTGAAAGCCAGCCGCTCTTCAGCATGCTGACAAGCAGCCACCGAGGTGCTGCTGCGGTAGATCATTCTCTGCACTAGTGCTTACCCTCCAAGATATGGCAGAACCTCAAACAGATTCTGACGCTCCGTTCCTCGAGCGTCTACGGCAGGCGATCACGAAGAAGACCACGCATATCGTCAAAGGCAGAGGAGCGACGCAGGATATGACAATGGCAGCTACAGCGGTATTCGAGGGGCTGCCGAGATCTCGAAGACGCACCAGCGACAGGCTGGCGTTCCTCGGCGACATGTTGTCCAAGGGGAGATGCATTGGTGCCATGTCGGTTGAGAATCTTCAAGTATTGTTGAGTTCGAGGTCAGGACTTTTGGTAGTCTGAGTTATTGAGTCAGGGGGAGGTGTCACGGAGACGATGGGGAGTGATGGATAGATGTAGATGTAGGCCGGGAGCAAGTTTTTGATCGTGACTGGTCTCCTTGTCTGTAAATCACCACTTTGGACGCTTGATCGTCATGGAATCATGGAATAGGATAGTACTCATGCCCGTTTGCGACGAACGTCATCCCCAGCCTGTGGCACTTGTCTGCTGTTATCCGTTCACGCCCATGACAGCAAAGTACAGCTCATGACTGCAGTGTTTTGAATGAAGAGATCCAAAGAAACCGTGACGAACAGCTTTCTCCTTGCGTAATGTGCACTCTTGGATACGCAGCGTTCGGCCTCTGGTTGAGGAACATGGCGTGTTCGTGGGAGACTACTGCCAGCAACCCCTGAACACAACATGTTCTTCAATCCCAACTTCACCATCGCGAACAGCACATATCACCACAGTCAGCATGAACAAGTGCTCAGAGGGCACACAAGAGGCCAACGCTTCGTCTGCCAGATCTTTGCCATTCCTTCCCTCATCATCAAACAGCACAACAATCGCAGCTTGAGGAGCGCAGGTCTTTCCTCAATCTGAGCCAGATCGCATTCAAACGCCAACACCGCCAGCACTCTGCCGAGATCGTCCATATCGACCATCGCCATGGACACTTCGACTCCTACCAACGTCATGGTCGTCCCCAAGGCCGAGTATTTCGTCTTTGTGGCCTCTGCCGTCTGCCTCTACCTCGTCATCTTCGTGTACATCCTCAAGCTCGCGCGCGCCGCGCTTGTACGCCTCTCTCGGCGTGGTCGTCCGTCTGACGTAGAGGCTGGTCGGGCCGTTCAGATGCGCAATATGGCTCAGCAGCCTTACCCGTTTGCCTCGCAGAGCATGGAGGAGATCACGCTTCATGGTGACGATCCGGCTAGGCCCGCCTCCACTGCATCTGGACCTCATCACATTGCTTAGCCTGCCAGCTTGTCTACTCTTTCTTCATTCCGGCGGCTGTCCTTTGATGCGGTCTTGACCTTGAAACGACAAAGCTGGCCTTTGTCTGTTCCAAGCCAGGGCGCCATCGGCAGCCGGGATCAAGGAGCTTATCAGCAAACTAGCATGTTTTATTTCGCGGGGGATGTCAATGGTTTCTCAGACTGCCATCCGTCCTAAAGATTTAAAATCATGAGATGAACCAGCAAGTGCCGGCATGAACACTCTCTCAGATAGCAATCTAACTCAAGTAGCGCATCCCGTGGCCATGTTCCATGCTTGAACACCTCTGCACGTCTTTGTGTCTTTTGTCTCGTCTCCTTCCACGTGAGTGACTTGCGATTCACGAATGCTGTTTATTTGTGTCTGTCTGGCCGGCTCTCTCCCCATCTCCCCTGCACAGACATGTGCGCCAGCACCTCTGCCTATGCTTCCCCCGAGCGACCGTGGACCTACAATCCTAGCTACCCCTAGGCATCTGCTTCCATTATAATACGTGCGTAGAAGCCCCCATAGTGTCCCGTTCCGGCATCAAGCCGAACGCGGACTCGAATCAAAATCAAATAGCACAGCGCCGGACGTCCGTCGCCCCCTCCGCTGGAGGAACCGCCCTTCCCATGGTACTCCGGGTTGTCTTCCCTTCCCCTCGCGTAGTAGAACAGACATGTAGTGGGATGGCCAAAAATATCGTGGCGAAAGGTAAAGCCCAGCTGTGAACAAAGAAAACGGGCGAGTCGGAAGGTACATGGTGGTATGCTCAGAAAATGACGTGCTTAGGCAATAGAAGTCGTGGTCTCGCGTCGATTAGCGTTTCTCAACCTTCCTTCTCATGCAGACTGGTACAGGAGCAACGGCTCGCCGACGTTTTCGATTTCCGGGATCGTGCACTTGAGGTCGAATGCCTTGGCGAGCACAATTTTAAAAATCTGCCATTGTAAGCGGGTGAGTCGAGCCGCCAACGGAAACTGCAAGCGGATGACGTACCTTTTGCACATTGATGCTGTGGCTTGTGCTTGAGAAAATGAGAGCGGCGCGCATAGCCTTGGCGAATCGCCGTGCCTAAGAGAGTCAGCTGCGTCGTTCCATCGCCTGGACAAGACATACCTGATTCGAAATCTCCTCCTGATCTTGCGGGGGAAAGTTGACAAAGTGGTCGTACTTTGTGCCGACCAAAATGGGAATGGCCGTCTTGTTGAACCCGCGTCCCTGGCGGTACCACTCCTTGATGCTGTTGAGGGTGCTCTTGCGCGTGAGATCAAACATGAAGAGGATGGCGACGGCGTCGTTGCACACGAGGGGGAGCATGTTGACAAACTCTCGCTGGCCGCCGAGGTCCCATATGGAAAAGGTGATTTCGGTGTTGCGGATGGAGATGGTCTTCTCCATAAAGTTGACGCCCAGTGTCTGGATGTAGTCCTCGTCCCAGCTCCCCTCGACGTATTTGACCATGAGTGACGTCTTGCCAATCTGCGCGTCGCCCACCATCCCGACCTTGATCACCACATGATTCCGCCCGTTTGCCTGCTCGTTTTGTTGCTGGCTGTGGTGTGAAGACTGAACAGGGTTGGACAGGCCGCTGGCTGGCCGTGATAGTGAAGGTGCGCTCGACACCGGCGGCGTGTAGCGGGGCGACGCCGCGTTGGCAGACGCCGCATCGTCCTCTGGTCGGGGGCTGTCCTCGTGGGCGACTTTTGCCAAGCCTTGGTCCAATGACTGGCTGTGGCTGTGGCGAAAGCCCGACGATGCGGACTCGATGTGTGGCGAGGCGTCGAGACCGCTGGGAGCGCCGTCGTCGGGAGCTATTTGAGGAGGCTGTGGATCGTGTTGTTGGTGCTGGAGGGGAGGGTCCGTTTCTACCGTGCTGACGATGGGCTCATCGTGCGGGTAGGCGGCGACCGGTTGGTCTACCGCGGGATTCGTTGAGGGATCCAGCTTGACGGGTGTGGATGGGGCAGGTCTGGAGAAATGTGGTTGTTCGTTCCGTTGGCGAGCAGGGAATGAGAGTCGTGGTCAGCGCCTGAGGAGCATGAGCTTGGAGACAGGGGGGCAGCTGGAGGCTGCAGGAAGCGAATGTCGGGAGAAGAAGGGCCCTGAGTGGGACGAGGTGATTTCGGTGAACCGAGCGACCGGCTGTGGAAAGCGTGAGATGCGTTGTGTCGTGTCCGAGGTTTGGATGAAGTTTCCAGGAGGGGCGGTGATGACGGACAGGTACAACGAGGCTCGTCCTCCGTACAGCGAATTGAGGTGGAGTCGGAATGGAAGTGGGACGCGGCTGGTGTTTGAGCGTTGCCCATACGTAAGCGCAGCAGCTGCAGCAGCATTTACGAGGTCATCATGGTATCTTGTACTTGCATCCAATGTCCAAAGCTCTCTTTGCTAGATACCACGAGCAGCTTCAATCCCAGTTCCTCTCACGGACAGTACTACAGCGTATCGATCTAGAGTGGAAATGCTAGGTAGAATGCTAGAAATCCAGAGCAGGCCAGCCGCCAGGCACCGTGGGGACGCGACAGTTTGGCGTTTAGCGATGGCGCAATATTAGGCGAGCACCTGCTGGCGGCGTTTTGCTGGCTACTGTCACCAGCCTTTTTGTCCTCCTCCTACCGCATCGCTGCGTCTAGCGGCGCTCAGAGTTGGCACCAGCGCAGCTGAGCGACATGCGAATTTCGCAGACAATTGCCACTGTTCTTGTCGGAGGACACTAGTACTTTTGTTCACAATTTGATGTGTTCCAGTGTACGAGCCATAGGAGGTTGCGTGCCTGGCTGTCCCTGGGTCTACCGGCACTTTGTATGCACGTTCTGCCGACGCATGGTCTTATCGCGCCGATCCGGTCCTTGGAGCCTGCTCACGACACCATGAACGACCATATCAGTGAAAACACCTGGTTCGTCTCGCTGCCAGTGCAGGCCGGTACCGCAAGCCGGGGTGAATTGGTCGGACGTGATTGGTCCATCACCGCTCTCGGCTGTCAGCCGAAGCCATGGGAGACAAGTCGTCGGCTTTCGCTGAGTAATCACGGCGCCCGCACGTATCTGGTCGGCCATGGACCGGCGTACAATGTTATCTTTGAGCGGTTCCTTGTCCAAGCATTCACCGCAGACCATCTCCCCTCAATTCCCTTTTTTTTTTCTCTTAATTTGGTCGTCGTCCAGGAATCAGACACAATGGCCTCCATCGCTCGCTCACTCCGTCCAGTGGCCATGCGCCTGGCGCCTCGCGCAGCGCCTGTGACCGCGCGCCCTGCCTTCCGGACCTTTTCCACCACGCGGATGGGTACGTTGCGCTGAGACCCCGAAGACAGTGTTTGCCCCGATTGACCATTCTTGCAGCTGCCCTCCGCAGGTACACCAAGGACCACGAATGGATCGACCTCTCGGCCGACCAGAAGACGGGTGTCGTCGGCATCTCCGAGTACGCCGCCGAGCAGCTGGGCGACGTCGTCTACGTCGAGCTCCCCGAGGAGTCGGGCAGCTGGATCGAGCAGGGCGACGGCATTGGCGCCGTCGAGTCCGTCAAGTCGGCGTCAGACATCAACGCCCCCGTGCGCCTCAAGATTGTGTCGGTCAACAAGCTGCTCGAGGAGAAGCCCAGCACCATCAACAAGGTGCCCGAGGACGACAGCCACGGCGGCGGCTGGGTCGCCAAGGTGGAGGTGGACGAGGCGGGCGCGCAGCAGGTGGAGGCTCTGATGGATGCCGAGGCCTACAAGGCCTTTGCTTCGGGGGAGGAGTAAGAGGTTGGAGATTCGTGGGCCATCTACTGTGTGCTACGCAAAACAAAGTGGTGATTCAACATGGTTCAGACGTGTCTCACAGCGTGCATTGCATTGTCATCTGTTTTTTATTTCGGGTACGGATCTTGGGCCGCTGTCTGCCGCCTTTTCATGCCGTGCCCGGCGACGGTCTCTTGGCGTTGATCGCATCCAGGATCTTGCCGGCGCCACGCTCCACGAGTTGCAAGGCAACCCTCTTGCCGTACTCCTCAGCCGCCTCGGGCGACGAGACGGCGTCGTGCATCTCGGCGTCGACGCTCTCCTTGCCGTCGATGCTGACCACGGTGGCACGCACCCGTAGCTTGTCGTCGATCCACTTGGTCTCGACGCCAATGGGGACGCTGCAGCCACCCTCGAGCGTCCGCATCAGGCTCCTCTCGACAAGACAGCCCAGCATGGTCTTTTCCTCCTCCAGGCCGCGCAGGACGTTGAGGACGCGCTCGTCGCCGGCGCGGCACTCGATGGCCAGCGCGCCCTGCCCCACGGCGTACAGGATGCCGCCATTGTCGAGGTCGAGGAACTGCGAAATGTGGGCGTCGAGCTTCATGCGCTGCAGGCCGGCGGCGGCCAGGATGATGCCCGAGAGCGCCGGGTCGTCCTCGAGCTTCTGGAGGCGGGTCTGGATGTTGCCGCGGTGGTCCTTGAACTCGAGGTGGGGGTAGTGGCGGCGCAGCTGGGCGATGCGTCGGATGCTGCTGGTGCCGATGAGGCTGCCCGCGGGCAGGTCGGCGAGGCACTTGTAGCCCTTGTCCTCGACGAGGCTCCTCTTGAGGACGAGGGTGTCGCGGGGGTCCTCGCGCGTGGTGATGGCGCCAATGACGCAGCCGGGGGGCAGGGACGTGGGCATGTCCTTGAGGCAGTGCACCACCATGTCGAGCTCGTTGGCCACCAGCCTCTCCTCGAGCTGCGAGGTCCAGAGCGCCTTGCCGCCAAAGTTGTAGAGGGCCGTGTTCTGGTCGCGGTCGCCGGTCGTGGTCATGCCGTGGATCGGGAACGTGAGGTCGGGGAACTGCGCCTGCAGCGCCGCCACGACCAGCTCGGCCTGGGCCATGGCGAGCGGCGACTTGCGCGTGCCGACATTGATGATGGTGGGACCGCGCTCGGTCGGTGCGTGCGTGTCCTCGGACATGGTGGGCGTTCCTCGGGCGAGGTCGCGAATGGGCTGTCGATGGAAGGAGGATGGAGGGGCTTTAGTTGGAGGGGCTCTGATGAAGTTGTGAGCGGTTGCGAATTTCGTCCTTGGAGGGGTCGTACTGCCTTTGCCTACCCTGTAGTGGGGCGGCCTACCTGTTGTGCGACGTAAAGCACAGGCATCGATGCCGACGGCACCCGCGGCACGGCACTCGAGATCCTACGGTTGTGGGGTGTGCACAAGGCCGCAGATGCAGATAGCCGTCGCGAGAGAAAGAAGAGGGCGTAGATGAGTCTGCTATGAGGTGCTCCAGGAGGTGGCCTCGCATTGCTATTGGAACTTGTTAGGCTATGTGATCTGGTGGCAGGACATAGCATGCCTTCTATGAATACGACGTGTACAAGAGCAGCCGAGTCATGAGGTTCTCGTTTGTGGTCACAGAGGCTCGAACTCCACCCATGGAGCTTCAAGTTGCTATAGAACTGGTCTGGCCTGCGGTCCCTCGCCCGTAGGGTAGGCCAGCTCACTGACCTCGCCCATTGGCAAAACAGGCAGAGACCGGACGTGACCGATCGAACCGACCTCTGTCAACCATCCTCACCGACAAACCGACCAAAGCTGCAGCTCACCTCACCATCGACAAGGCCCTGCCATCACAGCTGCCTGCACGGCCGCGCTGCATCCGGCTGCATCCCCTCTCCACACGGCCGCAGCAGCGCCCCCGCTCTCCCCAGCTTTTAGCGCCAATCCCCCACAGTCGTGAGGGAGGTTGTCGAGCTCACCTCACCCTCCCTCTGCTGCTGCATATCGGTAGCTCCTACGAAGCAGCCGAAAGGTGCGAGGTCTCGGTGTCTCGGCTCATTGGGACGGGCTGTCATCCACGACCCGTTCCCCTCATCTGTCCTCCCTCCCTCCTCTCCCATCTCCGCCTCGACCACCCCCCTCCAACAAGCGCCTCTCTCCTCCGTGGGCATTTGACTTTTGCTCCTCGCTGCAAGCCACTCGCCTCGCCCTCGATTAGCGGCTCACTCGGCGAGTCACTCGATCCAAGGTAGTCCAGATCGCGGCGTGGCTTACGGCCTAGGCGTCACTCCACTGGCCACGACATCTGTGCTTCAGATGAGGGTGCTCTAGGAAAATAAGACTGAATCGCAATGGCGTCGTCGAGCTCATGGCGCCCCTTGGCTGCCGAGTTACGCTACCTGTCTTCGCTGCGACTGCCCAAGAGGAGCGTGCAAAGTAAGCACCCACTGCCCCCTTGATGCATGGACCCTGCCTGGGATACCTTGCTGATGCGACTCTCCAAGGCACGAAGCCGCTGCTGTGCACGCAACCTAGACAGCGGCACAACACACTCTGCTCTCCGTTCCGCCATGCCAAGACTCCCGCCGTCATCAAGGCCTCGACGCGGCCGCGCGATGCCTCCGTGATCCATCTGCCGCCACCCGCTTCCGCACGACCCCTTGCGACGGACGCATCTGCCGTGGTCCCGCCCACGACACCCTTTGCAAACCTCACCGTCGGCGTTCCCACCGAGACATTCCCCGGGGAGCGCCGTGTCGCGCTGACGCCCCAGAATGTCGCGCTGCTGCTCAAAAAGGGCTACGCCAAGGTCGTCGTCCAGCGAGGCGCAGGAGCCCAAGCCGAGTTCCTCGACGAGGCGTACGCCGCCGCGGGCGCGACGCTCGTGGACGATGCGTCCGGCGTCTGGTCGTCGGCGGACATTGTGCTCAAGGTCCGCAGCCCGGACGCGCAAGAGGTCGACCGCATCCGAGCCAAGCAGACCGTCATCTCCTTCCTCCAGCCCGCGCAGAACAAGGACCTCGTCGACGCCATCGCCGCCCGCGGCGCCACGAGCTTCGCCATGGACATGATCCCCCGCATCTCCCGGGCCCAGGTCTTTGACGCCCTGAGCTCCATGGCCAACATTGCCGGCTACAAGGCCGTCCTCGAGGCCTCCAACACCTTTGGCCGCTTCCTCACGGGCCAGGTCACCGCCGCCGGCAAGATCCCGCCCTGCAAGGTCCTTGTCATCGGCGCCGGCGTCGCGGGCCTGAGCGCCATCGCCACCGCCCGTCGTCTGGGTGCCGTCGTCCGCGGCTTCGACACCCGCCCCGCCACGCGCGAGCAGGTGCAGTCCCTCGGCGCCGAGTTCATCGAGGTCGAGCTCCAGGAGGACGGGTCCGGCGCCGGCGGCTACGCCAAGGAGATGAGCAAGGAGTTCATCGAGGCCGAGATGAAGCTCTTCAAGGAGCAGGCCAAGGACGTCGACATTATCATCACCACCGCCCTCATCCCCGGCAAGCCCGCCCCCAAGCTCATCAAGAAGGAGGCCCTCGACGTCATGAAGCCCGGCAGCGTCGTCGTCGACCTGGCCGCCGAGGCCGGCGGCAACTGCGAGGCCACCGTCAAGAACGAGCTCGCCAAGTACAAGGACGTCAAGATCATCGGCTACACCGATCTGCCCTCCCGCCTGCCGACCCAGTCGTCCACCCTGTACTCCAACAACATTACAAAGTTCCTCCTATCCATGATGCCCAAGGACAAGGAGTTTGGCATCGACCTGGCCGACGAAGTCGTCCGAGGTGCCATCGTGACGCAAGACGGCCAGGTTCTCCCTCCCGCGCCGCGCCCTGCGCCGCCCCCCGCCCCAGCGAAGGCGGCGGCCCCCGAGGCCAAGGCGGAAGTCAAGGCCGTCACCCCGTTCCAAAAGGTATCCCGCGAGGTGGCGGCCGTGACGGGTGGCATGGGCGCCGTGCTCGCCCTGGGCAAGTACACGAGCCCCTTGTTCATGGGCAACGCCTTCACGTTCGCCCTGGCCTCGCTCATTGGGTACCGCGTCGTCTGGGGCGTCCAGCCCGCGCTGCACTCCCCCCTCATGAGCGTGACCAACGCTATCTCGGGCATGGTCGGCATTGGCGGTCTGTTCATCCTGGGAGGAGGCTACGTGCCCGAGACCATTCCGCAGACATTCGGTGCCTTGAGCGTCCTCCTCGCCTTTGTCAACGTCGGTGGCGGTTTCGTCGTCACGAAGCGCATGTTGGACATGTTCAAGCGTGAGTCTTGGGTCCCTTCCAGATGACGCTCTCAACCTTGACTGATCCGTACCAGGTGCTACTGACCCTCCCGAGTATCCCTGGCTGTATGCGATCCCAGCAGCTCTGTTCGGAGGCGGCTTCCTGGCCGCCGCGTCGACCGGTGCTGCCGGTCTCGTGCAAGCAGGCTACTTGGCGAGCACCGTCCTCTGCATCGGCTCCCTCACCGGTCTTGCGTCGCAGACCACCGCGCGCATGGGCAACATGCTCGGCATGCTGGGCGTCGGCTCGGGCGTCCTCGCCAGCCTGTTCGCGGCCGGCTTCTCGCCCGAGGTGCTGACCCAGTTCGGCGTGCTGGCCAGTCTGGGCACGCTGGCTGGTTTCCTCATTGGCAAGCGCATCACGCCCACCGATCTGCCGCAGACCGTCGCGGCCCTGCACTCAGTCGTCGGCTTGGCGGCCGTCATGACCAGCATTGGCAGTGTCATGGCGCACATTGCGGACCCGTCGACACTGCACATGGTGACAGCCTATCTGGGCGTGGTGATTGGTGAGCTCCATCCATCCCCCCATGCTCTGCGCTTCCAAGAACTGGAGTAAGCTGACAGGTCCGCAGGCGGTATCACATTTACAGGCTCCATTATTGCTTTCCTCAAGCTCGCGGGCCGCATGAAGTCCAAGCCAGTCGCCATCCCGGGCAAGCATCTCCTCAATGGCAGTCTCCTCACGGCCAACGCGGCGACCATGGGTGCATTCGTGACCATGGCGCCCGGCAGTCCCATGATCGCAGCTGGTGCCCTGGCTGGGAGCACGTTGCTTAGTTTCATCAAGGGCTATACCACGACCGCAGCCATTGGTGGTGCCGACATGCGTGAGTAGCCATCGGAACTCCCCAGAAAGACCCCGACTGACCTGCGTAGCTGTCGTCATTACTGTGCTCAACGCGTACAGCGGCTTCGCGCTCGTCGCGGAGGGATTCATGCTGGACAACCCTCTCCTCACCAGCGTCGGCGCCCTGATCGGCGTGTCAGGTTCCATTCTGTCGTACATTATGTGCGTGGCCATGAACCGCTCCCTGACCAACGTGCTCTTTGGCGGCATGAGCGCCCCGACGCAGGTCCAAGAGTACAAGCCGCAGGGGCAAGTCACGCAGACGTCGGTCGACGACCTGGCCGACGCGCTGCTGCAGAGCGAGTCGGTCATCTTTGTCGTCGGGTACGGCATGGCCGTCGCCAAGGCGCAGTACGCCATCTCCAACATTGTCGAGATGCTGCGCAAGAAGGGCATCACGGTCCGCTTCGCCATCCACCCGGTCGCGGGCCGCATGCCGGGCCAGTGCAACGTCCTGCTCGCCGAGGCCAGCGTCCCCTACGACATTGTCCTGGAGATGGACGAGATCAACGACGACTTCCCCGAGACCGATCTGGCCGTCGTCATTGGCGCCAACGACACGGTCAACCCCATCGCCATGGAGAAGGGCAGCTCCATTGAAGGAATGCCTGTCCTGCACGCCTGGAAGGCCAAGCAGGTTGTCATTATGAAGAGAAGCCTGGGAAGCGGTTACGGTAGGCAAAAGAATTCCGCACAGTCTTTTAGGCAAGTTGGCTGACCATCCATCCCTTAGCTGACGTCCCGAACCCCATGTTCTACATGGACAACGCCAAGATGCTGTTTGGCGATGCCAAGGTTTCCTGCGATGGTAAGTCCATTTGAAGCACCGCACCTGATGAACGGACCGATGCTGACTGCCCCCCAGCTATCAAGACTGCCATAGAAAGCAAGCTCTAGACCTGTGCACATCGTATATATCTTCGGGACGACATGTCCGTTGAGCGACATTTTTGAATGCATGGCACTCATTGTTCTGTTTTTTCTTTTCCTCTTCTTTTTCACGCTCGCATGGACAGCACTTGCCTGAATTGAAAGTTTGGTTTCCTTCTATTGCATGGATGTCTCGCTCCACTTGAATTGTTATGTACACATCTGCCAGACTCCCTCCTACGACCTCTGCGCCGCGATCGGCTGCCACGCTGCAATCTTTGGCTTGGTTCTGTAGTCATGTTAGCCACCTGCTCTGGCCGCCTGCCATGCCCGCGGGAGCTCGCTCACGTGTTATATGTCTTGAATGCGCCGGGGGACATTGTGTAGTTGGGCTTGGGCACGGTCGGCTCAAAGGCGCGCACGCCCGTCTGGAGCAGCTTGTCCTCTGTCGGGGGCTTGTCGACCGAGTAGCTCATCCACGCGTGCCAGCCGGGCTCGATGTGGGCGGCGTCGTAGTCGTGCTTGGCGTATTCGACCCAGCGGGTGCGCAGGGGCAGCTCCTCGTGGTTCTCAAAGTACTTGTTGCCTGCCCGATCGGTGCCAATGAGGGTACCGGCCTTGGTGTCGCCAATGTACTGGGGGAGGACCGTCCCGTCAGCGGGCGTGGCTCGGTGGCTTGCGTGCGTTGCTCGGGGGGATACGTACCACCATCTGCACAATGTAGTCCTTGATGCCGACCTTGCGCAGGTTGCGCAGCGTACGGGTAATGGTCGACATGATGACGGTGGTTGCTTCAATTGACGATGCTGCTCCGGTAGGAAAGACCGGACGTTGGTGGTTCGGGTGCGCCTCAGTGCCAAGCCCGGAAGATCCTCGGCTGAAGTTTGGCAGCACCATCAACGCCGTCTGGTCGCACAGCGCGCTCGCGGTTAGGACATTGAGCCGTGCCAATGCCGCTGTGGAAGCGTACGATTTCCAATGTGGGCGAGAAACTGTGCTCGGTGCACAGGGAGAGTTCGGATCGGTGCGATCAGCAGGCCCAGACTACCGGGCGGAGCAAGGACAGCATGCCGCAGGTACAGCACCAGCCAGGGACCTACAGCCGCGACAGCGAGGACTGGAGGAGCCGCCCCTGACGTGCTGGCGCCCTTTGTCACAGAGTTGGATCGCCTGTCGCCGTACTTTGATATCCAAGGGGACCAGGTCGAGATCATACAGACGCCGGCCGAGTTCTACGCCACGCTCAAGGTATGCCAGGGTGCTGTTGCATGTTTGACCAACCACTGATTCAGTAGGATCGCATTCGCAATGCAAAGAAGCGTGTTTTCTTGTCAACGCTGTACATCGGCAAGACTGAGCTCGAGCTCATCACTACGCTGCGGGATGCCCTCCGTCGCAACCCGAGCCTGAAGCTCAGCATCCTCACCGACGCCCTCCGAGGCACGCGTGAGGCGCCCAAGGCCTCATGTGCTTCCCTCCTTGCGCCTCTTGTCGACGAGTTTGGGGAAGACAGAGTCGAGATTCGAATGTACCACACGCCCAATCTCACGGGGCTGCGCAAAAAAGTCGTGCCCAACCGGATCAACGAGGGGTGGGGCCTGCAGCACATGAAGCTCTACGGCGTCGACGACGAGATCATCATGTCGGGGGCCAACTTGTCCAACGACTACTTTACGAATCGTCAAGACCGATACCATCTCTTTTCCTCAGAGGATATCACCAACCATTTCTGGCGCATCCACGAGGCCGTCAGCCACTTCAGCTTCAAGGTTCTCCCGTCTGACGAGCCCTCTGGCTTCACGCTCGACTGGCCCGCCACCAACTCTGCGCCGTCGCCCTTGACGGCTCCCAAGGCATTCATAGAAAGCACAACCTCGACCCTGAAGCCCCTCGTGCAGCCCGTGAAGCGCGCAGGCAGCGGCACCACCCAAGTGGCCGACACGCGCGTCTACATGCTGACGCAAATGTCGCAGGTCATGAAACCGGACGCATCGACCGAGCTCCCATCCATCACGCACATTCTCAAGACACTGTCGGACCCTGCATTCCGTGACTCGTCGTGGACATTTACGGCGGGGTACTTCAACCCCGCTCCGTCCCTGACAAAGCTGCTCCTGCACACGGCCTCATCCGCGCGGACCAACACCGTCATCACCGCGGCGCCCGAAGCCAACGGATTCTACAAGTCGCCCGGCGTGTCGGGACTACTCCCTGACGCCTACACGCTGCTCGCCAGGCGCTTCCTCACGGCCGTGCAGGCCAGCGGACGTGCGAACGACATCGCGCTCAAGGAATGGCGCAAGGGCACGGTCGGGGAGCCGGGTGGCTGGACCTACCATGCCAAGGGACTCTGGGTCACGCTGCCCGGCGACGAGAATCCGTCCATGTGCGTCGTCGGCAGCTCCAACTACACCAAGCGCAGCTATTCCCTCGACCTCGAGGTCGGCGCCCTCGTCGTCACGCGCAGCGAGCAGCTCAAGAAGAGGCTGGGCGAGGAGCAGAGATGGCTGCAGGAGCACGCCAAGGCCGTCACACAGGACGACTTTGCCCGGAACGACAGGAGAGTGGGCTTGCATGTCCGCATCGCCATGTGGATCGTACGAGCCGTTGGCGGCCAGCTGTAATATGAAGTTTTTGTATATCAACCGTCCAAATAGAGTACATAGACTAGATAGATACCCACGCCTTCGAAAATAAAGCGTCGTGCTTTACAGTTGGTACATGATGATACAAGAGGTATGCTTCTGCAACTATGCGCCCAGCACCTTGATTCCGCTTTGCGGCCCGGCGGGCGCGAAACCGTTGATGACCACCTTGGACACGAGGTCACTCTCGTGCTGCTTGATGAGCTCCCTGAGCACGCTTCTCTCCATCACCACCTTGCCCGTCTCGAGGAGATCCTTGACGTCCACGTCGTCCATGTCCAGGGCCCTGCCCTCGGCGCCACCGGCGAGCTCCATCGCCTCAAACAGCCGTGACCTCTTGTCCTCTGTGACGAAGAGGGTGCGTCTGTCCTGCTTGCCCAGCCCCAGCTCCAGCAAGGCGTTGCGCATGTACTTGGCAATGTACTTTTCCCGCAGGCCGTACCGCAGCTGCTCCGCAGGGGTCATCTCAAACTCCTCCGGGTACGGCATGTCCATGCCATCCTCCGTGACGATCAGCTCGCCCCTCCGGTAGCGGTAGCTGAGGGCTGTGCGCCAGGCCTTGTCGTAAACCTTGCGGTTGAGCTTTGTGCCAAAGTCTCGCTGCCTGGGGCCGTGTGCCTTGCCACCGCCGACGCGGATGGGACTCGCACTGTCGCCGGCACGCGCGCGACCCGTGCCCTTTTGAGGACGTATCTTGCGTCCAGAGGCCTGGACCTCGGAGCGCGTCTTGGCCCGCGCCGTGCCCAGGCGGGTGTTGTCGCCTTCGTAGACGACTGCGAGATGGAGAATGTCGCGCCGCATGGGCAGGTAGAGGTGCTCGACGGCAAATTGCTCGAGAGACGTGGGTTCAAGGCTGGGGAAGGCGTGGATTGTCACGGGGACAGACGATGCTGGCATGCGTTAGATGTGGTGCCTCGACGTGGCAGCAATGTGGGGGCGCATACAAGGATGCCATGAGTTGAGAATGGTCTGGGTGTCTGCTGAGCGTGTGATATTGGTCGTCGGGGCCTCGCTGGCCGTGGCCATAGACCTGGTGAAGGTCTTGAGATGCGAGGGCTGCCCACATGTGTCAGAATCATCAGGTCTTCCCCGTGGCACAATGTTGGGACATACCTTGGAGGCGAGCCTCAATGCGCCCATGGCCTCTGACAGGCATCCAATGCCCTTTCCAGCCATCGTTGCTGGTTCTGCCGCGTGCTGGAAATGATGCTGATGACGAGCCGCTTTCGAGGTCAAAAATTGGCCCTCCAGGAGAATGCAAGCCAAAGGTTGGTCGTCGGCGCGCCAGGCCCCGACGGGCATGGAAAAGTGGGTCCTCGTCGCGTGCACTCGAAACTTTTCTTACCAGCAGCTTCAACGTCCATCAAACCGTCACCCACGCCCCCTTTTGCAAAGGGACATGCCCTCCACCATGTCGCGCTGTCAATCGGTCGCCAGGCCTCTGGCCAGGCACTTGTCTCGACAGCTCTACCGCCCCTTCACCACCACGCCCTCGATAGCCGCGGACGTGGCCCACGAGCCCGCCACGGCACCCTCGCCAGCAGACCTCGATCCCGACACCGTCCTTCCCGAGTATGAGACTGCCCTCATGAAGGCCGGCAAGATGCCCATTGGCTCGCGCCGTCGACGCATGGCCATCCGCGACTACCCCGATGGCGTCCCCTTTGAGCAGCTGCCGTACCAGGCGTTCCAGGAGGCGCGCAAGATCCTCGCCGCGGACCGCGAGCAGAAATTGGCCGCCATCCGTGCCGAGCTGGCCAAGATTGCGCGCCTCGAGGCGAGGGACGCCAGCGAGTTCACGGGCGGGCAGGCCATGAAGGACACGCGCCTCGCCAGCCTCCGGCGCTACGTCGAGGTGCTCAAGATCCAGGCCGACGTCAACGACCCCGTCATCAAGAAGCGGTTCGAGGACGGCCTGGGCGACATGAACAAGCCCATCTACCGCTACTACGCGGAGCGTCGCTGGAGGAGCTACCAGCACAAGCTCATCACCCAGCGCATCGAGCAGTTCAACATTGTGCCCGACATCCTCCCCAAGTTCGAGCCCACCGCCGACGTCCAGCTGTACTTTTGGCAGCAAAAGACGCAGCCCGGCACCATTGTCGACTCGCTCGTCAGCGAGCCCCCGCCGAGACTCAGCGTCCAGGTCTTTGACAAGGGCGAGCGCCTCGTCACCATTGTCGTCCTCGACGCCGACGTGCCCAACGTCGAGGCCGATGGCTTCACCAAGCGGTGCCACTTTATCGCGTCCAACATCCCGCTGAGCCCGACGCAGTCGTCCATCCCCCTGGGCAAGATCAAGGACGAGAACCAGCTCGCCGTCCCCTGGATGCCCCCGACGTCCCAGAAGGGCGCGCCGTACCACCGCATCGCCATCTTCGTCCTGGAGCAGGACGGGCCCCTCGACGCCAAGGCGCTCAAGGAGCAGTACGCCAACCGCCTCGGCCAGGACAAGACGAGCTTCTCCCTCAAGTCCATGCGGGACAAGTACAGCCTGAAGCCCTTTGGCTTCAGCATCTTCCGCTCCGTCTGGGACGCCAACACGGCCGCCGTCATGGGCCGCCACGGCATCGAGGGCGCCGACATTGAGTTCAGACCCACGAGGGTGCACAGCATGAAGCAGCCCGTCAAGCCCAGGGGCTGGGAGGCCAAGAGGCAGGGCCCCAAGTACCGCCACCTTTGGAAGTACACCAAGAGGATCAAGGGCGTCTCCAACGGGAGGAAGTGGCTCAAGGCTGGCAAGAGGTAGTGGGGCAGCGGCGGGCAATGTATTACTATTGTTGTATGTGTCCACGAGGGCGTGGCGTGATGTACATATTATCGAGGTGTACGATACCATGGGATCCAAAGAAAGTCGTACCCATTGTGAGAAGTCCAGAGCTTCAATTATGAGTGAGCACTGCCTGACATGCCAAAAGCGATGATTGACTATTGTTACACTCCCGTTCATGCAAAGCGAAATCTCGTTACCATAAGAGTGGTCAGCAAGCACTTCATGAGGTCCAAGTCTGGTTGTTCAAATGATACATTGCTGTCGTAAACTCCGGCCAAGCCAGACCTCCCTGCGGACTCGCATCATATTCTGCGGCGCTTGGCCCCGGCCGAAGCTGTCGCGCCGTGAACGGCCCCGAAACGCCTCGTGCTTTGCCACATTGACGAGATTACCGAACGCCTTGTCCCACGTCCGTCTGTCCGTCTGTTCATCCATCCGTCCCTCTGGGCAACCCCCGCGCGGCGCACGCAGGCTGCCAGTGGTATCATAAGGTGTGATAACGCCCGCTAAACGAAAAGTCCCAAACCATAACCCCCATATGTACCGCTTTGGGTTTTTTTTATTCTCACAACGCCCATAATACCCTCAAGCAAACATGTTGTCAGGCATGTGGTCGTAGTTGATCTCCTCGTGCTTAACGACAGGTGATACTGCGAAGCTAGCCGACAGGCCTGGCGACTGCTGCAAAAGCGACTCTGCATGGTGTTATTAGTGGACAATCATGTGACTGATCCGGGTCGTGACTTACCACTCAAGCTGGGATCCGCCCCGGTGCCCGATCCGCAGCTCGAGAAGCGTCGTTCTCGCTTTTGCCCTGCACTGTTGGTGGTTCTTTGCACGAAGCGCTTCGCCTCCGTCTCGAGCCATCTGTCGATGTTGGCATCCGCACAGCCAGCGTGGCCCATGAGCACATTCTTCAGCTGCGTCACTTGCTCCACGAGATCCGTACACTCGCGCTGGAGGATGCGGTTGGTGTTTTCGAGCTCTGACTTTTGTGACTCAAGGTCACTGACCCATGCCTTCTTCTTCTGGCGACACTTGGAAGCGGCTATTCTGTTCCGCTCTAGATACTTGCTTCGCTTGGGATCGCCTTCGTCGTCGGACACGGCCCCTGCCGCGGCTGCCTCTGGCTGTTTCTTGGTCTTTTGCCTTTTTGTGGCCGGCGCCTTTGTGGTGCGCGACTCAGACTCGCGAGCTTTGGCGGTCTTTGTAGTTTTCCGACGCGTCTGGCGGGTGTTGGTCGCCGGAGGCGAGTCTGATGATCCCCATGACAGCGATGGTACTGATTCATTGCTTGACTTGCGTTCTGGCCTGCTGTCGGATACATGCAGGCTCGCCTTTGCCAGGCTGCCGTCCTCTGGTGGTGATCCCATGGCTGCCTCGGCCGCATGGCCACTCTCCCCCGCGCCCAGATTCAATTGGAACTCGTGCGGGTCCCCGAGGCCCGTGAAACGAGGATCCATGGCGTCCTGCCAGGTGGAAGGGTCGACGGTCAACGGCTCCGGGGCCTTGTCGTTCACGTTGCCCAGGTACTGCATGGTCAATTGCGGGTCGACTATGGACGCATCGCTGTCTGTGTTGAAGTTCATAAAGTCGTCCATGTTGACAAAGTTTTGCGTGAGAATTGACATGCTGACGGTGGACAGCGTGCTCGTTGGGCCTTGCGAAGCGTGTGTACAGGTCGAACCCGAGCGAGCTTCGAGAGCTACACGACGATCTGTGGGGCGGCGTCGCTGCGATCGCCGCTGAGGCGGAAGCTCGGCCGGTGGGGTGATTCGGAGGTGTCGGGGGAGGGGGGTTGGAGCTTGGTGGGAAGACGGTGGTGGTTGTAATTAGCAGCGGTCGTGCGGAGCCTCCGGCAGTCTTGTGATGAAAGAGAAGTGAGGCACGGCGTCTTTTTTTGTTGTCGTCCAAGGCCACAATGTTGCGCAATGTTGAGGGAGGGAGGAGTGTCTCGGGGCAATGGATGAGCCTTGAGCTGAGCCGCGATGGAGATGGAGCCGTGAGGTGCCTCAGTCCTTAGTAAGGCCGCGGGTCGGGTCAGGTCAGGTCAGATCAGGCCAGGTCAAATCAGTGAGAAGTCCAGTGCAGTCCAGGCAAGGGAAGACCGGCCTGTTGGTGGTGGTGCTGCTGCTGCTGCTGTAGAACTGGGCGCGCGGGCTATTCGGACGAACTGGGCTAGAGCCTAAGAAGGTACTGGAGGGTCCGTTCCCGTCCCTTGTGGTTGGAATGGCGCCACAACAGCGCCTTCCCAAACAAAGTTCAGAAGCACGACGACCAAAGCGGCCTGGGATAACAGCAGCGGGAGTGACTTTGCCCCGAATCTTGGGAAGCAGGCAGCCGCTCGAGCCCAGGTGATGGCGAGCTTCCCCTTTGAGACGTGGACGAGCTAAACAGTAGCCGAGCGATCACAGCGGGAGGCGATGGAGCTAGCGACAATCAACCAAGTCGGGAGCGACGGTATGCTGCGGTGTCTGCCAATGGTGTGTTTGCCGTGCAGGTTGCTCGCGGGGTAAGTAATAAAGGTCAGGCCAGGTGAGGAGGGTGGTTCGGTGGCACGCTGGCTGTTGGTGGTTCAGTGGCACGCGCTGCTTGTTTGTTGTACGTGCGTGAGAAGTGCGAGGCGCGGAAGCGGCAACAAGAGTGTCGCAATGATGCAAGTCTCCAGACCAAGTTGTTGGAAAAGCCTGTATATGTAGCAGAATCGACGGCTAAATCGTGCAATCCCTCGGAAAAGAAAACAAGCCTCCGCCAGTGTGGGCATGGGGCCGAGGAGTGTCTTTTTCTAGATGCAATGCTCCGGCGGAGACACGGCGAGCATCGAGATCTCGCGAGCACTTTGCCCATCCATCCCATGCATCGATAAGTCGCAGTTGCGCATGCCAGTTGCGTTGCGAGCTCAGCAAGCCACAGGCCACGGTGCAGATCCCCTCAGGCGCTTTGCGGGGCCTCAGGTACAGGTGCCGCCAGGAGCCTATGAGAGGAGCCTCCTCAAGCCCTTGTCGTACCGGGCAGAACAAACTTGATGCCAAATCGCCTGTGGTGGATGGAACCATCACCACCCAGCCCATCAGCACGTACAGTCGCCCTACGCCGCGGGCAGCCAGGTATGTGTCATGGTGAAGTCAGTTGCGCGGGCACCATGGTGAACACGCGTCATAATGGGATTTCTGCCTTGCCCGTGTTGATCATCGCCCGTAGCCACCGCAACATGGCCCAGAGTCGGTGATATGATGACACGGTACCTCGCGGTTGCATGCATGGTGCCGGCCCCCGCCAGTGCTGCGTGCAGCGCACCACCTTTTTATGGGGCGGCCCTGCTGTACTGGACCCCCATTTCAGCCACGGAGCCACCAGTAAACTCTCGACGTTGCAGCGATCTTATTGGGAGCCGTGTGACCCGAGTGTACGCTGAGCCTGCTTTTGGGTGCACCAGCCACGGCCAAGCTGTCCCGCACTCTGTCCGCCGCTGCCGTTGCTCGCTCGCTACCTTTCCATTCTACGCTCAAGGCTCGTCTTGCTGCACGGTTTCACCTCCCAGACCTGACGGAGCCAGATCCTGGCGGTGCTACCGTCCAGAACGCACACGCAGAACAGAGTGATTCGTCCTGGACCGAGGGTCAGTGCATCACACGCCTGGGATACGTGAGGAGACGCAAGAGTTTGAAGTCGCCGTAGCTCCAGCGTGACGCAATTGTACATTCTCAGAACAGGGGATCGACGACCGCCAACCTCGACCTGTCGTCACTTTCGGAGCTTCTTCACAGGCAGGCCTTGAATGTCGCTGACGAGGAGGGAGCGGCAGCGATGGACCGCACTGTGCGGTAGCAGAGGCAGTGACCAACAAGTACAGTACTGCACGGTGCGTGCTCGCCTGCCAAGGCGCAGGCATCCGCCTTCCGAGAGGGCATGATCCGGGACCAATGCCAAGGCATGTAGCCAGGAGGCCCGAATCGAGCCATCGACCGCGCACGGAGTGTTTGGTCCGCGTAGGACGATCCTCCGCTGCGCTGGCGGCCCACATGGCACATTTCAAGTTCGCGCGCTCCGATAGCACCGTGCCCAGCACTTCTGCATCGCGATGTCCTGCTTGAAGCAGGCTAATTACTTGATATTTACATTCTATTCCCGACGGACTTGCAGATTCGTTTTCGAAAAAAAGGTCGGCTGACCGTGCTGCCCTCTCCATATGCCCTGCGCTGCCTTTGCAGACCAGACCCCTGCCACTTGGGGTTCGCATTGGCGCACCTGGCACAGTGCAGGTTCGCTCATTGCGCTCCTCCACTGTCGCCGCATTTCCCAGTTCCCACAGACGCCCCGTTCCCACGAGAGACCAGCATCTCCGACGTTTTGACATTTGACAACAGCCACGACCCACAGCGCGACCGGCGGAGGTCTGAACGACGAGCTTGGCATACGCGTACGAATCAGCATCCACAGGCACCCAGGCGATCGATCCGGGTCACCGTACGGAATGCAGAGCATCGGCTTGTCGCTGCCCATCGTTACTGTACCCGCAAACAGCCATCTATCCTTGCTGTGGCTTGCACGGATGCAGCTGTCAACCACGACAGCACCTGGCGGAGCGGGACATGGCCGGCCAGCCAGCCAGAGCGACTGGACACCCCACGCGTCCCAGGCGTCTGGTTAGTGCATGAATGGCAGCCTCAGGGGCTTACCCTGAACTACTTGCCCGGAAACACACGACTGAGCTGCGATGTCGCGTGGTAGAACGAGATATTTTCCTGATCACCATACCTGAAGCCAAGTGCCGGATTGGCTTCCTGCTTACACAAAAGGAACCAGTCATCTGGCCCTTGATTACTTGGACCTGTGTTTTCCCGCTTCAACATCAGACCCTGGTCTCGCCCAGCTCCGAGTCTTCGCGCCAACAGCCCAGTTGGCTACGAGAGAACATCCTTTCCTTACCCATGCAATTTCGAACAAGTTTCTTCCCGTGAGCACGTCTATCAAGTTGGCACGTTCATTCGTACGGGGTTCGCTCTGCCCCATTGCAGAGGCGTAACAGAGCGTGTCGCGCGTTTGTCGACCGCCGCCTGACGGCCATTATGTCGACGAAGTCTGACACTCTTTCACACGTTAACACACATCCACTCTGCCGCAGAACTCTGGATGCCGTTTCATCGTGAAATTCAGCCAGTACCGCACGGGCATCTTCGCTGTTGTCATATCTCGTGGAGCGTGGCTGAAATGTGGCTAGTGATGTGGCGGATGCACTCCAAACCCATGCACAGCAAGAGCTGCTCAGCTGCGTTGCTGCCCCGCCTTTCGCTTTGTTGATTTCAGGGTCAACGCCTTGTGAGAAGCCAGGCGCAACTGAAAGGAAGGAACATCTTTTCAACCATACTTTACTTGCCTTACATACCACGCGCGAATTTTCCATTTCGACGCCTTGGAACCCTTACAAGAGCGCGATCAAATCATCGAATCCTAAGGCTTCCAGTGAACCTACACTCCTGTCCAAAAACGGAACTGTCTTGGAGTGACCTGAGACAATGAGCGACCAGATCGAGGCACCGCGTGTGACGGCCCGTCTGCTGGAAAGATTCAAGGGCCACCATGTACGCATCGTCGGGAAAGTAACACAGTTGCGTGGCGACCAGGCGGTGATCGACTCGGACGGCGCCGTCACACTGCTTCTGAACCGTGATGCTCACCTCTCGCACAACGGATACGCACAGATTATTGGCAAAGTGAATGAGGACCTTTCCATCAAAGCTCTCAACTCGATCCACCTCGGGGACAACATTGACTACAAACTATATGGCATGGTTGTCGAGGCCACCCACAAGTTCCCACGGCTCTTTGGCGCCTCGCATTGACTTGCTGGACCAGGTCATGGCGCGCGAGCTTACGAACCGAACGTGGCCATGATCTGGTCTCAGCCAGGCTCCAATTCTGAGCAACACCCAGAGTCTACTGCAGCCGAGCCTTCGACCCGGCGCAGGAGACCGTCCACATCGACAGTGTACACCGCAACCACAACGTACACAACAACCACAGACTCGGAAGAGACGCAGCGAAACACTTCACGTTCGCGTTCGCGCTCGCGTTCGCGGCCGAGATCGCCATCCCCAGAGTCTTACTCGAACAGAGAACAATATGCATACTCTTCTTACTCACCTTCAATAGAGACTCGGAGCTCGATGGAGTTCACACAACCCTCAGGATCACACATCTCAGCCACGCCGCACGAAGACGACTTAATCACATCGGCTCAACCGCGCACTCCAGTATTCCCACCCCCAATCACCTCGCAGACGTTCTCAGAGCCCAGCATGCTTCCTTCGCCTCCGGCTTCTCCCCCCGTCTCCCTTCAATTCTCCTCAGCTGGGTCTCCATCGCTCGCATCAAGAAATTCCAGCCGATTACGTGGACGTTGGGGAGGGCCAACGACTCCGGGGACTCTAGAAACGCATCTGCAGCCAAGCCTTTCTTCGTTTGAGCCAACGTCGTCAACATCTGCTCACTCTTCAGGACCACGGGGTCAACCGAGCATGTACAGGGCCGACGTTCCTTGGCAGCGTCCGCCCCCCGACTCGTCTCCGTCAGAAATGTACTCGCAGCCAAGCATGCATTCGCCTATGCATGCACGCAGAGTGTCTAATCACCGTCCAAGAGAGGTAGACGACTTTGAAGGCGAAGATGACGATGCACTGCTCCACTCTGTTATGGACGGTATAGGCAGGATGTCGGTCACAATGGGCCAAGATGGAGCGGGGCGATGGCGTATCAAACGGACGGACAGAGAGTTCTAGAGAGCCTCCATATGGTCTCGGTATTGTCTGCCATGCTCCAGCAAGCTTCGGTATCATTCTTGATATTCAATTCGGTACCGTTAACCACCATCGTATCGCGACACTGCCCTCATCTCGGCTAAAAACTTGGTGATGTCTATGTGTATTCAATCGATGCGAGTAAAACATGAGTCTCAACCCTATGACTTCCCCATTCGCCTGAAACCCATGCCGGGCTTCAATGGTGGCCTGATGGAATGTCCCGCCAATAGTTAGTGACATCGCCCTGGCTCCCAAACCATGAATGTCGTTCAGTCAAAGTGCCTTTACATTTTCAAAGTGGCTGTTGACACACAGAGTCTTGCTCTCCTTCCTCTTCAGCGGCTTTACGTATATCCTTCAGCCTTTGTGCGAATTTTTCGAACACTTGAACACGCCGTTCCGCAGCTCCCGCCCGGTCTTCCCACATCCGCGACTCCCGCTTGGCTTCGCGAAGTTGTTCGCTCAGTGTACCCACATCAGATTTTTCGTGAGCTTCAAGTTGACGGCGAAGAGACGCTGCCTCCTCCCTTTTCAACTCGAGTTGGCGCTGAAGGCTAAGGATCTGCATATGCATAGATGTAGTGCGCCCACGGCAACGCACAGGCGATGAGCTGCTTGGCTTGTCCAGTGTTACTGGACCGGCTGAAGATGTTGGTCTCGGAAGATCCAGGTGTTGCGCGACCTGGGGTTGCTCTTGATGTGGCAAACACCTTCCCAAACTCGTGATAGGACGTTGTTCACTCGTCTCCGCAGATCGGCCGTACTGCTGATCATGTCTGCGTCCCTGGGTAGCCTGGCTGCATTCGGAGAAAGCCCCAGGCTGATTTGATGAATGATGCATGCTGCTTCCTACGAGGTTGCCTGTCGGTTGGTTTCGCTTGCTTTTTGAAGTAGCAGATTGCGTAATGTCGGCTGCGCCCTCAAACTTTGCAGCTATCGCTCGGACACCTGAACGTTTGCCCCCTGTTTCGAGCATTCCATTCTGGATGGCGGATACTTCAACACTCAACCCACTAGACATGCCGTCTCTCCTCAAGCACATCTGGGGTATGAAGTTTCTGTGCCCAAGCTCGTGTCTTTCAACTCGACCAAGCTCATCAAGCTCGTCACCTCCTTTCGTGCTAGCATTAGGGACAGGGGTTACCTGAACCGGTGTGAGAATGCTCCTAGTAACATGTACCAAGCTATCCTTAGCAGTTGGGCAGATGCCCACTGGTTCCGTTTCGAATGAGGAATCAAACATTTCTCTCCCCATTGAACAAGACGCGTTATCTGTTGTTGACATGTAATCCTCTAGCAAAATAGAAGTTGGAGACTGAGGCACACATCGAGGAGAGTCTGAACTGCGTTCCAATACGTCCTTGTCGGCGAGTTCCGCAGAAGAGACCCGAGTAAATCTGAGCTGGTCAGTGGGAGATGAGTACTCCACCCCTCGCTGCTCCTGTGTCCCGGTCAATGCTGTGATTGGAGTGACCGGAGGATAGCGCTGTCTAGATGAGGTTCGTAGAGGTATGTCCTTCACTGGAGACTCCGGGCTCCCGTGCCCACTCCACCCTCTCGGCCAACACATTGTCTCATCATTCTCAGAAGAGCCGATTTCGGGTCGACATGGGGTTCTGCATTTCTTGTTTGCATCGGAAATCGGGGTCTTGGGCAGATCTTTGGCTGACACGGCTGTCGTTTTATAATCAACATGGCCTGAAGACTTGTTGCCCTCTGACAACTCGCTACCCTTTATGGGTAGCTTTTCTGACACAGGATCCGGGTCACAGCCATAGTAGTCGCCTCTGGGGCCGCTCGAGGTCAAGTTCTTCTTTGGTTGAGGCTTATCGGGCCGGCCTGCGGCAACGGCACGGTCTGGTCTAGGACTGCTCGCCCTACCGACTTGAACATCCGATTTCTGCCCGTCGCGGCTCCCATCGCATTGTTGCGTGATGAATGACGATCCTGAGCTGGAACATCGCTTTGAGGTTGCTCCAATCTTCGATTTCAGCCTGGGTTGGTGTACGGCCATGGACTTCAGTTGCTTGACAATATCTAGCCAGTTGGAGATGAGCATCTCTGCGACATCATTTGCCAAGAGAATCCTGGCCATGACGGATGTCTTGGTATTTTTCAGCCCTGATTCACTGCATGATTTGCGGCGTGATCGTGATGTCTTTTCTGTCTTTCGAAGCTTTGTAGGTGATATTGGTACCAATGATTGTCCAGATGCGGGTATCATCGCATCCATTTTGTACTGTGATAGCAGATCTCCAAGCAACAAGGGACCGAAGATAACTCCAAGGGCGTCATATCCCATCAGGTCGCCAGCAGAAAGTGGTCTCCCCTCGTCATCTTTCTTCGGGGCGGTCTCTGCAGTTCGCCCGACGAGGCTCAAAAGTCCTAGGACCGCACAGATCAAGCTCCGCTGAAAATGTGACCCAATAGTCCCGATAGCAAGGGCTATCAATCGTGCCCGTATTTGCTTCTGATGGCGACATGGAGACTTCTGATCACAATCAAGTGCTGCATGAACAGCAACAAGGGCGTCGAAAAGAGGCACGGACCCGAGTATCCCACCGGGAAGCGCAGCAAGAAATCTCTTGAGAGTCGAAGCCACGTCGTGGACAGATGTCGCAAAATGGCCTGGAAGAGTTGGGCATCGTACCGTGCCCGCAACCGATGACATGCCCTTCTCCGTTCGACAGTAGTAATTGAACATTGCGTTCACGGCCTTATTGGAGCCTGGTATACGGAAGATTCCCCCAGTATCAACGTGCTGCGACAGGTATTGTGCCGTAGCTCGAATGCATGTTGGGAGCACCAGGGGTCCGGGAGTGTATTCATAAGGTAGATATAAAACACTCTTGCCACAGATCCGTATTAGCGCTTGGAGATCGAGACCTTGTGGCCGAGGGCTGGAAACCCTGACAAGATTTTGGGCGACTTCGGAGACACTGCGCCGGCGTCGCAGCGCTCGATTGTAGGTGATCGATGCTTGGGGAAGAGCCGTCGCGGTGTGTGGCAATTTGGAATGGAGGAGACGAGAAAGCCAGCTTCGCTTGGGATTGATTGGGGGCACATGTTTCTGTCCAATGATTTAGTAAAAGGCTTCAAGTTCTTTGCTGGAAATGACCTTTGAAGATGTGTGTTGCCACAAGTCAGTAATTCCCAAAGGACGGATGCTGTGCTGCAAGAATGGTCAATCTGGCGCCAAGGAGAGGCTAACTGGTCAGATACCTTGGTTGCAAGCCGGTTATATTCGCAGATAAACCATGATCTGTCGTCGAATTCGTCTGTATCGCTTAGGAAGCTCGACTCTTCGCTGCTGTTGATCCATGTATGACTGCTTGGTATGTGCGTGCTATGCCAATCATCTGACCATTGACTTGCCATCCTTCTCGTTGAGGGTATCAAGGCCATTGCGCTTCTAGACCCGGCCAGCGCTCGGCGTGATGAGAGGTGGGCATCCCCTGTTGGCTTTGACAGCAGCGTCGCCATGGCGATTGCAAGCAACTGGGTGTGTTTTGGTCGATAAGTATGCGTTGAGGACGATGAAGGCTTTGATTGAAAAGGGCTGGATGACGGCCGATAACAAAACAGTGGTACGAAGGGCTGGACATCAGACGAGAGTTGTCATGTCCCACGTTGAAGTGCGTGGTGTACACGAGTGCGCGAGTGCTGCGACCAGTCAGAGTAAATGCATCTCGTGGTGATTGACGATTGCCTTGTAAACAGACCTCCTAAGAACAAGTTTGCCTTCCGTTCTTAGAAGACACTTGTGTTGAGTCAAACTACCTCAGCCGGATCGTACCTTCCACTACTATCGTCTTGGTTGCCTTATGGAAATAGGAGCACGAAACACCACTGACAGGACACTCGGATGGTTTGCTGCGTGGCGAGCGGGGTCTGAGACGAAAGGAAGCCGTTCGAGTGCGAAGACGGCATATCTTGTCGGCCGAAGGCAAATGGATAGTTTGTCACTCCACAGGCAATCGTACACAACCGGACTATGCATCGAGGACAACAGTTTTCAGTGAGCTAAACAGTGGACGTTGCGTCAAAGCAACTGTCCGCAAGGCCTACTGTATCACCGACAACGGTTCAACAGCTTCATTTTCATTTCATATCCAGATGGCAAACCATGTGTCGCACCCCTGCTTGCCACTTAACCTGTTGGTTGACGAAGCTTGCAGTAAGCCATGTGCAAGTCCCTGCTCTGCTGGTCGGACAGCATTGGAGGATGTACCAGTAACGATTGGCCAGGCACATCCAACAGCTACCGCCATGTTGACAATGCTTCCGGGTTGCCCCGCGGGCATTCGAGCCTCTCTAAGCTGGTTTCGTCGTAACTGGTACCTTGATGCTGGACCTGCCTGTGCCCTGGTTGTCTCGGCATCGACCCAGCGCCGTTTCTCTATGATTCGTCGTCTCATTCCATCGTAGAACCTGTTGAGCGTCACGCTACTTCAGACAGCAACACCCATGTCAGAATATCTGACAGAGAAATGACGCCCTTGAGCCTGTTGTCGTCATCCACAACGATGAGCCTGTGAACGCGACTCTTGCGAATGGTATCAAATATGGACTGCAGGCGATCATTTTCTGAGCATGTGTATATCCCGGGACTATCCTCTGGTCTTTTGCACAGCGCGTCCCCTATCGTGCCATTCAACTCCTCATACATGCCGCCTTTGATGCATGGAATGATATCGACGGCCTCGAATACGTTGAGAACCCGGCCCGAATGGTCGACGACTGGGACGCAGCTAATATTCCGGGCCACCATTTGGTGAATGACGTCAAGAACAGTATTGCCCATGCGCGTGGTGGCCAGGTTCTTGTAAGTGCCGATGTTGAGTTCGCGTACTGTTTTCTTGAAGAGGATAGTGTTGTGCTCGTTGTTGACGGCGATGAATTTGAGGATTCGGTACTGCGTGATCACCGAAACCACCCATGCTTTGCCCGTCTCGTCGTCCACGTCCACAAGAGGAATGCGGCGGGCTCGCGTACCGAGCATCTGCTTGATGGCGTCAAAGAGTGGCGTCAAAGGGTTCACTGATATTGTCTCAATAGGACTCGCCCCAATGGCCTTTTCGATATCTATGGATGGTCAGTTGCTGGTGCTTCATGCCCGCACGACTAGGCGCAGCTTTGAAGTAGCATACCTGGTAGGCTGCTCAAGCGGAACTGATCCAGCTTGGACATTTCGTCGGGAAACTGGTAGTAGTACTGGATCACATTGATGTAATCTGTCGCCGTCAGCGTGCCTGCAAAGCACGATTTCTTCGAGTCCCATAACGGGGCAGACACGATCGCTGCCAAGTGTCAGCAACCACCGTCAGTGACAAAGACAAGTGCGCGCACAATTCTGAATCATGATATTGAGACTCTTCTTGATGAGCAAGTCGTGGTCGAGAACGATCAGCCGGAACGACAGTGGGAAGACATCGTAACCACATCGCACTTTGAGGAATTCGCGAATGTTTTGCTACAACTTGTTTCAGTCGCGTGATCATTTCTGGACATGCACCGAGGCATCACTCACCAGACCCTGCGCTTGATCTCTGTCGTAAGCCGTTGGGGCAGGGGAAGGCTCTGGCGCAACGGCCGTGGCCATGGCGCTGCGATTGATGGCGAGGGGTCGCAGGTAGGACGACGGGGCGACAAAGTGAGGAATCGGTACGGAACGCTGCGGCACAGCCTGTCGCGGCTGCTGCTGCCCTGCCGCTTGTTGTTCAGCCCCAGCGCCAGCTGTCACAGGGACTGTTGCACCCGGATGTTCTGCTTCTCGACCAACGTCGACGTTTGATGCAGCTCCCGCAACGCCTGGTCCTTGTTTAGCCTGTGCGGTTGGCGCGGCAGGGGCGTCATCGATTGGCGGGTTCTCGAGGGGGGTTTGCGATTGGGTTACTGCGGCCGGATCTTGTGCTACGTGAGAGGCGTCGTCTTGAGTAGTAGCTGTCTTGTCGGTTTCCTCAGGAGCGACAGGGACAGTGTCAACAGAAGGATGCCGCTCTTCCGCCAGAGGTCGCGAACCATGGTGGGCGGGGAAGTCGACGGCGATGCCGTCTTCGTGCTGGTTGCCGCTAGTCGCGGGGCCATCTCCAAATCCTTCCTCCATTCCTCTTTGCGGCCCTGTGACGTCGCCAAACCTCGCGGCTAGGGCGATGCCGTTGATGTGTTTGCCGAGTAAGAGATATGCCTTCGGTTGCGGGGTGATGGTATTGGAAAGTCAGTACAAATTCGAGCGCTTGGACTGGGACCGGTTTCTGGTACATCCAAGGGCCATGGCATGCAGGGCGATCGCGGGCAGAGTGGGACATGAACTGGTTGGTTCCATTCAGTTGAGTATCCGATAAGCGGCCGATAAGGCCCTTGCTGAGCTGTCAAAAGGTGAAATATACCAAGTATCTTAGGTACCTTAGGTTGGAATTACGCAAATAAGGGCTGGTGCATCTGGCAGGCGCTACGAATGCAAAAGGTATATGGTCAATGGATCACCCTTGCGTGGTCAGTGAGCTGTCATGGCTCTCCTGCCTTAGGAAGAGACCGGAGTCAATCGGAAGGAGAGAGCCTCCCTCGTTGCGGCAAAGATCGAGTAGAGCAGTCGACCTCCGATTCCAGCAAGCGCACAACTGACACAACGACCCTCTCTCTTGGTTTGCCTGCAATGAGACGAGTCGATCAGCTCTCCCCTCTGGCTCAGTGCGTATCTGTTTGCCCTTTCGACATCGTCACTTGGCACTTGGCCCGGGCGCTCCACCACTGTTATTGCTCATTCCGTCTCATCAGGTCACGTCAAATATCCGGCCAATCAAGAAGCTTGTGAAACACCAGGAATCCATACGAAGTCCCTAAAGGGCTAGCGTTGGTAGTGGATCTACAAGCCACTGTCGAAGCTCCAGTGCAGCAAGTGCACCTGTCCGTTCATGCACTCTGATGTCCCACCAACGGAATGCACCTGCTCGCCGTGCTGGGTTCAACTCCATCATCATCGGCCTCGAGTTAAGCTTCGTTCCTCGTTGGTCCCATCCCACAACTATCGCCTTGATCTCCTCGCATCGCTCCTCCACGATACACAGAATTCATCTGCAGATCGAGATAAATTCAACAGCAGCGTCGAAGACCTGTCTCCCTCCGCATTCTATGCCCGGTGGCGCTGCCGAGCCTCATTCATCCGCAGCCAAAACAAACACTGCCTGAATCGCTCTCGACGAAAATACCAAATACAACCACGAGAGATTTCAAACGAGAAGCTGGGGACGAAGGCTTCCCGAATCTGCCATGGGTTTCTGGAGCTCATGCTGCTGTGGAGGTTTGTTGTCGTCCTCGCTGGACTCGCGTAGGCATCCATTTCTAAGACTGTGCCAAACCAGGTCGGAACCGCGATGCTCTCTACGAGCCCGTCCTAGCTGACAGCGAACGGGAGGCTGTGGCGGACCTATTGCAATACCTCGAAAACGTCGGTTCACACCATGTCCCCTAGTCCGAGCGTCGCTAACTATGGGACAGCGCGGCGAAACGGACTTCTTTTCCGGCGAACCCCTTCGCGCTCTGAGCACGCTTGTCTTCTCCGAAAATATCGATTTACAGCGCAGCGCGAGCCTGACCTTTGCAGAAATCACCGAGAGGGGTATGACTTTGGTCCGGCTGCGAGTGTTGCACAATCGCTGACGCCAGTCTAGATGTTCGGGAGGTAGACCGTGATACTTTGGAGCCCATCCTCTTCCTCTTGCAGAGCTCGGATATCGAGGTACAGAGAGCAGCAAGCGCTGCCCTAGGGAATTTGGCTGTCAACAGTAAGTCCCCCGTGAATGATGCGAGCCTGCTGATGAACGTGCCCTGCTGACTCGATCAGCCGAGAACAAGGTCTTGATTGTTCAGCTTGGAGGATTAACACCTTTGATCCGACAAATGCTCTCGCCCAACGTCGAGGTTCAGTGCAATGCTGTTGGATGTATCACCAATCTTGCCACCCATGAGGAGAACAAGGCGAAGATTGCGCGGTCTGGTGCTCTTGGACCATTGACCCGCCTGGCCAAGTCCAGAGACATGCGGGTGCAGCGCAATGCCACTGGAGCACTGCTAAACATGACACATTCAGGTACGCAAGAACTCGATGCCCTGACGCATTCATCCTGCTAATCAGCATTGTCAGACGAGAATCGCCAGCAGCTCGTGAACGCTGGTGCCATCCCTGTCCTCGTCCAGCTCCTTTCCTCGCCCGACGTCGATGTCCAGTATTATTGCACGACGGCTCTCAGCAACATTGCGGTCGATGCAAATAACCGCCGAAAACTAGCAAGCTCCGAGACGAAGCTGGTCCAATCTCTTGTCAACTTGATGGATTCGTCGTCACCGAAAGTCCAATGCCAAGCTGCGCTGGCCCTCCGAAATCTGGCATCGGATGAGAAGTATCAGCTCGATATTGTCCGCGCGAACGGTCTGGGCCCCCTGTTGCGCCTACTCCAGTCTTCGTACTTGCCGTTGATTCTGTCCGCCGTCGCCTGCATCCGCAACATTTCGATACACCCTATGAACGAATCACCCATCATCGAAGCGAATTTCTTGAAGCCCTTGGTGGACTTGCTAGGTTCAACGGACAATGAAGAGATTCAATGCCACGCTATTTCAACACTTAGGAACCTGGCGGCCAGCTCAGACCGCAACAAAGCGTTGGTTCTTGAAGCTGGGGCTGTGCAGAAATGCAAACAATTGGTACTGGATGTTCCGGTGACTGTCCAATCCGAGATGACGGCAGCCATTGCGGTGCTAGCTTTGAGCGACGACCTCAAGTCGCATTTGCTGAATCTCGGCGTCTGCGATGTCCTTATTCCCCTGACACACTCGGAAAGCATTGAGGTGCAGGGCAACAGCGCTGCTGCGTTGGGTAACCTGTCCTCGAAAGGTAAGCTTACTGTCATCCCTGGGAGTGCGTTGGCGAGGTCTAATCAGTGCATAGTCGGCGATTACTCCATCTTTGTCCAAAACTGGGATCAGCCACAGGAAGGCATTCACGGCTATCTTGGGCGATTCCTGCAATCCGGTGATGCAACCTTCCAGCATATTGCAGCCTGGACACTGTTGCAGCTCTTTGAATCGGAGGACAAGACCTTGATCAGTCTCATCGGCAAAGCTGAGGACGTGATTGAGCACATTCGCAGCATTGCAAACCGTCATGTTGAGACTGGACCCGATGCTGAGGAGGAGGACGAGGGTGAGGTGGTCAGCTTGGCCCAGCGCTGTCTGGAGCTGCTCGGGCAGACTGGCAGCAAGACACATATCGAGGGTTGACCAGTCGCGCGCAGATGGCGGCGGTCTCCAAGGTGACCTTTGCCGCTCCTTAATACTATGAGTCGTGACTCTGTCACGTCAGACCCGACTTGATCGCATGGAGCGGATGTGGGCCATCGCGGGTGTTACGGCGTTGTTTCTTACTGGAGTTACGATTGCAGCACGAGGGCAGTGGCTGCAGCGGCGCGCTTGTCAGGCGCACTTGCCCCTCCGATGGAGCAGTGTAGCCTTTTTTTGTTACTGACCTTGGCCTCAGAGCATGGTATTCATTGTATTGATCCCTCTCCCGTACAAAGCATTAGCCACTTGCGCGACTATATTACATGAGGATATCTTCCACGTCCTTAGGCGATCCCGAAGCAATGAAGCAGACCCACCGAACCACCATGCCAAGGCCAGTGGCCATGGAGTTGTGTGGAATTATGAGGACCATGCATGTCTACTGTAGCATATCAAGGGAGACAATGCGCGCTCGAAAGAATAGGTATGTGCAGGACCTTGCTACGGCATGTCCAGTGGCTGCATTGGATTTTCCAGCCAGCCGCTCTGACCATACGGCAGCACCCGCGCGACGACTTTGCCTTTGATGAGTGCCAGTGGCAAGGGCCCGAAAATCCTTGAGTCCCTCGACGCAGTCAGGTTGTCACCCAGTACCCAGCAATGGCCCTCTGGCACCTGTTGCCGTGTCAGCAGCCGCTGCTTCAGTGCCATGGTAAGTTGCGGTGTCTCGCGAGCCACTGGACTGACCTGGATCATCTGGTCCTCTCCCCTCTCGCCCGGTGTGCCCATGGAGACATAGTCGCCGGGCAGACCGACGAGTCTCTTGATGCCGTCTGCGTTTTCGAGGATGGGGATGCGGTACTGGACGAGGTCGCCTATGCGCAGCTCCTTCTTGCGGTTGCGGGCGTGGGTCATGTCGGTGGCCACCCAGTCCCCGTCGACGGCAAAGGTGGGACACATGGAGGGCCCGCTCGTGGCGCCGATGGCGAAGACGTGCGTCTGGAAGAGATGGACGGCGCAGAGGAGCTTGAAGGTCTGCAGCGTCAGGTGCAAGGGACGCGCGCGAAAGTGTGTGAAGACCATGATGGGCGCGGCGCTGCGGGAGACGGAGAGGAAGGCTACAATCGGAGGTGGAAATCAGGGAGGTCGCATTGTATGTGCGCCTGAGGGGATTGAATGCGCTGAAGAGCTGGCAGCTCTTGCGGTTGCGTGAGGGTATGTAGATGATGAGAGCCTGTGTGGGATGGGGATGTCTGAGCTGTGGATGTGAGATGATGCTGTCAGTTGGAGGAGGCGCTAGCCGAATTGGGATGCTCGTCGTGGAGACCATCGACTTGACGCCCATGTAGAAGATGTAATTGCATGGCTCAAATGTTCATACAAAATCCGTATTTGGACGAGGAAAAGGAACATTGTTCTTGAAAATGTTTATTTGTGACTTCCTGAGAGCTTGCATGTGTGCAGTGCTCCGACAAGGCATACCGGGCTTACACAGGCAGGTTGTCTGGAGAGACCATGGCTCAGACACAGATTTGAAAGCGTAGGTTGATGCAAATATCTTGGAAGGACTTGGAAGGTTGGTGGTAAGTTGACAGCGCGAGTGTGAGAAGTCTGTCGACCTTGTTGGCTAGGGGACGCCATCCGTGATGCTCTATAGACAAGCCCGAGGAAGCCGCGCCTTGTATTCCGAGATATTGTGAGTTTAATCTCAAGAACACATCGACTCAGTACCGACACTTGGAGGGAAGAAGCCGAATCAAATTCTTGAATGCCACAAGAAACCCCTCGCAAAGAGGGGAAGCAGTATCCTTTCCCGACTCTCAGTCGTTGTGACTTGTGACACATGTATAAGATGAGTCGTGGTGAAACCTCATGTCAGGATTAGACATTGGCTTTCGGATCAAGAAATTCCCACGCAGCGCACGCGGGAGCCTGGACCAGCAGTGTCCCTCGACCGTGCCGGACACAGCGAGTGTACGTCAGCCCATGGCACCACAATCACGACGAAGTAGTATATGAGTCTTGATCATTCCCATGACTCTTGATATCGTTATCGCCGATACAGCGGCCGATATCTGGAGATGTAGAAGGTGTGCGGGTGTTGGCTGGTGTGACACTAGAGAGACGTGCATGCCCATCATGGCGCGATGGGGGCTGCATTAGTGCTTTCGCGTAGATAAGCATATTGTATCCTTGTCGGACTGACAGGGTACCTATCTATCTGCTGCTGTGCTCGGTAGTCTGACTGCCGGGCGTGAATGCGTGGGATGCGGCGTGGGGGATACCTCCCATCTCCATTGTCCACGCGGCCAGCGTTTTCTTAGGCCTAACTCAAATTAGTGCTGCGGAGACAAAAGCAGCCGTCGATGATCCCCTAAAGTCTGCTTGTTGACTGCGGCGGAGCTGCGAGCTTGCCACAAGGCTGCTAGTGCCGGGCGTGGATATGCCAGATGCCAGGAGGCTCAAATGGGTTTGCCAAGGATGGAGGCGCACTCGTCCATCAACGACGGGCATGGACCTGGTGTTTGACACACGACAGGTACATTTCTTGTCCTTATCCATGGATGGCCCATGAAGCCATGGCGACACACCGACGAGGCAGTGCAGAGTCGCCGAGGATGGAGAGGCACGCCTCGCAGTCGGCCACTGCAAGGGTCCAGAAGTGATCGCCAACATGGTGGAACGGCGCGGTGATTCACAGATGAGCACCTCTAGTGGCCAGCGGAAGCGGTGGTTGACCGTTGCCAAGCGCTTGGCTTGATGCAGCGTCGACGATCATCTGTCTGCCTGCACCGCACACACCCTCCCCTCGGGCGTGTCTCTGCGGAACAACTTAGCGGATGAAACGTCGCGTGGAGCATCAGATGCTGTGTCTGTGAACACGTCGAGCAAAGCAGCTGATGCTTCTCTTCTGGGCCGTCGTCTCGCGCAGGTGAGCCGTGGCTTGGATAAGAATGCAGTGTATTGCACTTGATTTTTTCATCTGTCCCATGGCCCCTTTGATTCCATCTGGTCCCCATTTTAATTATGTCCCCAAAACGCCAGAGCTATGATGCGTGTCTTGTCTATCCATTGATCACCGTCGTATGTCCAAGTATCCTCAAAATTGGCAGTCCGTTTTAAAAGGCATTGCTCCCTTTCGTCTTGTTGGCAGCCGCGGCGATGGCCTCATCGAGCATGCCCGCGCTGGCGGCCACGAAACCCAGGTACGCGGGTGACGGCTCGAGCACCTTGCTGGTGAACTCGGGGTGGGCTTGGACACTGCAGTATCGTTAGCGAGAGCGGGCCCGGAAGACAGAGGCAAGACTAACCCCACGAAGAAGGGATGATCCCTGAGCTCGATCGACTCGACCCGCACACCCTGGTCGTCGAGCGATGTGAGGGTGAGACCGGCCTCCTCGAGCTGCGCGATGATCTCCGGGTTCACCTCGTACCGGTGACGGTGGCGCTCCTCGACCACCTCCTTGCCGCCGTACATGGCGCGCAGCTTGCTCCACTCGGTGCCAGGCTTGAAGTGTGAGGTGCGCGTGCCCAGACGCATCGTGCCGCCCATTTGCCTGGTCAGTCTGTTAGCTCTGTGCTTCGGATGGCATCCATCTCAAGTGCCAAAGGGAGGATCCACGCACTCCTTGGAGCCCTCGGGCATGAAGATAACCGCCTTGTGCGGGGCGTTGGCGTTGATCTCCTCCGAGTTGGCGCCCACGAGACCCAGCTTCTCGCGGGCATACTCAATCACGGCCACCTGCATGCCGAGGCAGATGCCCAGAAAGGGGACCTTGCGCTCGCGGGCCCACTTGGTGACGAGGATCATACCCTCGACGCCGCGGGCGCCGAAGCCACCCGGCACGAGCACGCCCTCGGCGGCGCAAATGGCCTTCCAGGCGTCGTGGAACTTTGTGGGCTCCTTCTCCTGCATGTGGGGCTCGAGGTGCTCCGAGTCGACGGAGACGAGGTTGAGCTTGCGGCCGCAGTGCATGGCCGAGTGCTCGAGAGACTTGCGGACGGAGAGGTAGGCGTCGTCGAGGGCCGTGTACTTGCCGACGAGGACAATGTTGACGGGGGGCAGGTGCCTCTCGGGGACGACGGTCTTGCGCCAGAGGTCCCAGAGGGCGCGGCCCTTGTCGGTGCGGGCCTTGGGCAGGCTGGCCTCGAGGTTCTCGAGGCCGAGGCCCTTTTCGAGCAGCTTGGAGAGGCCCTGCTCCTCGAGCAGGAGGGGCACCTGGTAGATGGTCTCCATGTTGCGGACGCCAATGACCTGCTCGTACTGCACCTGGCAGCTGCGGGCAATCTTGCGGATGGTCTCGTCGTCGAGGGACCGCTCGCAGCGGCAGGCGACCACGTCGGGGATCAGGCCGGCGCTGCGCATCTGGCGGATGGCGTGCTGCGTCGGCTTGGTCTTCTCCTCGCCCGTGATGATGGGCACGTAGGACACGGCGATGCTGAGGAAGTTGTGGGGGCCCAGGCGCTGCCGCAGCTGGACCAGCGCCTCGACAAAGGGACCCGACTCGAGGTCGCCGACGGTGCCGCCGAGCTCGACGATGCAGACGTCGGGCTCCTCGCCCGAGTCGTCGACGGGGATCCTGGCCACGCGCTCAATCCACTCCTGGATGGCGTCGGTGACGTGCGGCACGACCTGGACCGTCTTGCCCAGGTAGTCGCCCTTGCGCTCGCGGTTCTGGGCGTGTCAGCGGGTGCGTGTGTCCACGGGTTCTGTCGAAGGGTGTACATACAATCACGTGCTGGTAGACCTTGCCCGTGGTCATGTTGCTCTCGTGGCTGAGCTGGATGCCGAGGTAGCGTTCATAATTACCCAGGTCGAGATCGGTCTCACCGCCGTCGGCGAGCACGAAGCACTCGCCGTGCTCGAGGGGGCTCAGGAGACCGGCATCTGTGTTGAGGTAGGGATCAATCTTGAGCGCCTGCCGGGAGTCAGCATGTCTGCAGCCAGGGACCGGGCGTTCTGGGGGCCTACTGTGACGCGCAGACCCTTTGTCTTGAGCAAGAGACCGGCGCTGCTGGCTTTACGAGGGGAACATGCATTAGCTGGAGAGAGGGAGAGCATGGAGGCGTATATTGATCGTACCAATGATGCCTGCACGAGACGACTATCAGCATTTGATTTTGGATACAAGTACACAGAGCAGCAAAACACAACAAGGCCCAGCAATCTACCATCACTGACCTTTGCCAACGCCAGAGATCACACCGCCGCTCACAAGGACAACGCGCATCGTGCCGGACGGATGGGGGAATGGGGACTCTGCGGGAGTAGAAAGTCTGACGCAGGGTGTATGTGGCAACGGCGGCAGTCTCGTGAATTGATTGACGCAGACGCTGTACGAGACGCAGGGGATGTGAGGGCTGAGGCTCAAAAAATTACTGACGTGAATGACGGAGAGCCGTGAAGTTGGGACAAATTATCCTTATCGGCGTTGCGATAAGAAAATTTCAGAAGCTGAGTCATCTTGCAGATGGAGTTTTATCGAGGAACCATGTATGCGTGCAGATTTGGGGCATCCCCGTACCTATTTACATGATGCAAGTGTCAGCGATGTAAAGCAACGAGCAATTTAGGGAATCTCATCTCCAGCTAGTTTCAACCATTCTTGGCTCGCTCTGCTGTACGAAGGTGCATGAATCCTGCCATGGGAACGCGGCTTGGATCACGTGAAGACGCGCGGAGAGGGGATCTCTTAGCGCCTCGCCGGAAGGCAGCAGTGGATGCAACCCGCCTGTGGCTCCCATAGGAACTAGGTCAGCCACAACGAGGCAGGCGTTCGCGCCATGCATGGTTGTCAGGCTTGGCTGTGCTGTAGCCGAGATCTTGATGAGCAGGACACCAGGAATGCTCCAAGCCTCGATCTGCAGAGCAGCACAGCCTCACTCCATTGTGGTGGATCACGGGGAACGGTGAGATGGGTTGGTGGTTCAGCGGTATCCTTGGCGGTGTCAAGGCTTGGGAGAGGTCTCAGATTTGCTGGACCGGGGGGGTGGGCGGCGTATCGCACTGGACAGCTTACGTGGTGTTAGAGCGTCAGAGGGCTGGCCGTTGTCAAGGAGGATGATCACGCGGACGGGGACGAGAGCCGATGCATGCAGCCACATTGCTTCCCCAGATTTGCTCTGCAGAACCTTGTCCTCTCCGAATCCTGCAATTACCCGGTTGGTCATGGCCCAGTGAGGTCCCAGTGAGGTCCAAGGGCACACATGGCGTTGCCTTGCATCATGATTCGTCTGCTGCGCTGATGGTGATAACAGAATGCACCCGCAGTATCTCAGACTCGCCATTCGATCTGCGCCAAAGCCTGGCCAAAGGACAAAACGAGAGTCATGAGAGTCATGGCTAAGCCTCGAGCCAAGGATGGACCCGCTGCTCATCTTGATAAGATGCAGCTCGGCCCAGCCTGCATCTCCTAGAGTGCCGTAATGCCGCACGCTGGTCACTAACAGGGATTATAACCAATCATAGGTGCTTATATCCAGGGTACATTAGATCACCCTAAAAATTATACGATAGAAGAAGTACTGGTTGTGATCATCGGTACGCAGACCTATATCATTTATTTGGGGGGCTTTCAGTGTATTATTGTTAGAGAGGAAGTACACGCCTAACAGCTGGTGGGGTGTGGGTCTGTGACCAGCGTGCGGCGTTACGGCACTCTAGGAGATGGGGAGCCCCCCCCAGCGGCGGCTGCCACTGGCGCGTCCGGGAGGAGGGACCCCTGCTCCGCTGGCGGCTTGTCGCCTCCGGTCACTCACTCATCTCTCTCCTCCATCACCTCTACCCACCAACGCCCAACATTGTCATCTGCTTTTCTGCTGATCCGACCGGGGGACAAGCAGCCCAAGGCAAAGGAGCAGGCATCCGTCTCGAGTTGCTGAATCTCCGAAGCCAGCGCCAGCCCGACGCACCACCCTGGACCTGGTCCTGGCCTTTGTCCTGATCCTGATCCTGGTCCTCGACGTTGCTCTGCGTCCAGCCCTCCGGCGCCGGCGACAGGGGATCCATCCAACACACAACGTGGGCGTGCGGTCTCGTGACATTCGCTGGCGATGCGTAATACGTACACTATGGTCCGGGACCAGGAATGCCGGCACTTGGGTCCCTTGTCCCCATCGAATTAAGCTTGATGAGCCATGTGGGTCTCAGACTCTCGAGACGGCGTGGCGAGACATGGCGACGCTGGTTGGCTTGCTTGCTTTGTCCAACCGTCGTCGCCTCCATGTCCATGGATGATTGATCGACTCCTTTTGCTGCCCGACAATTTCCCATCCTCTCCTTGTCCACATGCTCGGAACAGCCAAGGAAACCCGTCGCTGGGCTGTCTTCCCTGCACATCGAATCCCAAGGCGGACAACGTTCAACATGGCACTCTACAAGGGTCCGCTCACCGTTTCGAATCCCATGTGAGATGTCGCAGTTTGCTTCCTTTGTTTGTCCGCGCAGGCGGTGCTTTTTCTATTTGCGTCCTGCGCGACGATAACGACATGGACGAAGCGGGACAACGCAGCACCATTATGCATCTCCCAGATAGCCGTCATGTCCATGTCACGCCACGTTGACGAATCAACCACACAGCGACGAGGAAACGCGCCTCCATTTGTCAATAAGACGGACGGCCTCTTCTTCTCCAGACGCACATGTTCCCTCTCCGCGGCTCCGCGACCGTCCCGCTACACCAAACGCAACAAGCGTCCCACCCGACGGTCTTGGCTCGTTTCCGCTTGGCACCAGCAAAGCAAGGCCCGTACGCCGTCTCCCTCTCCAGAGTCCACGCATCGGCGCCGTTCTGCGAACTTGCATGTGTCCGCATGCCAACGCCGGTGCGACATACACATCGCTCCGCTCCCGGCTTGCGTGTTCATGGTCGTGTCGACAGTGCTTCCTTCTCTTGGCCCGCATCCAAGGCTCGCTGATGATGCCCACACGTGCCTCCATGCCGTAATCCGTTGGCCGGTATCAACCGCGATGGCTATCTGGCGCCCGGCCGGATCTGCTGTCGCGGCATCCAAGACATTCCCGTCTCGCTCGCCACAGACCATCTTGTCCACGCCCCCCCTCCCCTGTCGTGCCCACCCCCCGACCCCTGCTCTATCCTGACGACGAGAATTTCGAGGACGACAACGGCGTGTCCCATCGCACCGCAGAATCTCTGGTATAATAGCATGTACCTTTCCCGTCTTCACACCTCGGATCTACACTTTTGGTACTGTCTAGTGCGGCTCACCGATAATACTACCTGAACGGACAAGCCTTCAAGCCTCCGTCTTGGCTATACTCTTGCACAAGTATCGATTCACATTGCACCGTACTTTGGGCCCATCCTGCTCAACTCTTACACCAGGGTCACAGGTCTCGAATCATTTTCACAACCGCACTGCTTCACGTGCTGTAGTCCAACGAGGACAGAAAAATGTCACAGTTCGTCAAGGATGAAGCGTTGTGTCGCAAGTACGCCCCATTCGCCTCGCACTTGGTCAGGTGGCAGCTTGAGACTGTGTACTGGACTTTGTTCGTCGTGAACCTCCTTGTCCTCTTTTTCGCCTCATGGACCTTCATCAAGTAGGTGTCGACGGGCAGCAGCATGATGTCCCTCACTGACAAGCCACAGGGGCCAGGACGCCGCGGAGCGTCTCAGCGACGACCTCTACAAACGGGCCAAGCGACTGCGGTTCTTCATCTTCCTCTGCCTGGGCTGCGTGGCTGTCTCGACGGTCATCGTGGTGATGGAGGCATATGCCCTTCTTGCCCTGCAGTTCTGCGCAGGAGAAGACTTGATGCCCTTGTACTGGTCCACGTGGACCACGGTCCAAGCAGGGTCCTTGACTGCCATGGTGGGCATCATCCTCGCCATGTGCCATTCACTCAGGCAAAGCCGGCACCCGTGAGTCTTACAAGCCCTCCCCTTCCTTCTGACACCGTACAAGCACTGACACCCCTTTAGCCCTTGGGCTTTGGCACTCGGCACGCCTGTTCCCGTCATAGCGGGTCTCTCGCATCTCCTCCACCCGTACGGCAAGAGAGGCGTAAAGAAGATCAAGTCCGCCCTGTCCACACGAGCCGACGACGACAGCCCCATGGGCCCGCCCATGAGTCAAGCGTAAGTCAACTCCCCCTATGCCCGCACCAGCCCCAGCACTCAACTCACACGCGCTCCAGCAACACCATCCAAGTCCCCGAGCCTCAGGATGACGAAGACATTGAGGGCGAGTTCATCGGCTTCACCATGGATGGCGGTCCCATTGTGCGCTTCACCAACAGCTTCACCAACTGCCAGCTCCCCGGCCACATGGAACTCCTGGGCCACTGCCGCGACGAGCGGCCCATTGTCTCCTACCGCAAGGATTCTATTCGGTTCATTTCCGAGCCGAAGCCGAAGACAAAGTCTATCTGCCCCAAAGTTAGTAACAATGAGGAGGACGACAAGATTGAGCGCGTGTAAAAAGGAAAAAAGGAGGAGGACGGGTGTTTGCTGATGACACCGATCAGCATGCACGTACGGCGTTGGAGTTTGGTATGCGCAAGCCTGGCTTTCATGGCACGAAAAATGGGGAAATTGCTGCTTTGGAACTGTTATTTGGTCACATTCGAGGGAGTCATGGCAGAGAGAGGCTGGCTGTGTGCGAGAATGCCCACTCGATACTCGGGGCCACACGCGGCTCGCCGCCTGGAGTTGGTACTGCTTTTGCATTAGTTCATATCAGAAAATCTAGTGAAATTCAGAAGAGTATGTGTAATTACGCGATTCTGGTGCGATCAACACCACAGCGCCTGTGCTTTCAGACTCCGCGAGATCATCCCAGTGATACAGGATACTTTCCATTACACGTCAAAGCTTGGTCACCAGAACATCGGCCCGGTTCGTGCATGTTTGTCAAACCTGGACCAGTCGATGTGTCATATGGTCCGCATATCTTCCATACAACTGGACAAGGCGTACACAAAGCCCAGCACCCCTTGCGAGGACATTCACTCGCCAGTAGTCTGACTATGCTCCGTGTCTCTCTGGCTGTCGGGTCAGGACCATCTCGGTCATCGGAATTTCCGTGTACAGCCAGGTGAGGTAGAAGCTCTCCGGATCCAGGTGGTAGAAGTGGGCGAACTGTGGTCCCAGAGCTGCCCTGTGTCGCAATAGTCGATCAGGGCACTGTCGTGCTATCCTCGCTGAAAAGGCACAAGAGGTCAGCGACGAGGGCCAGGACTCAAGTAGAAGTAGAAGGCATCCGGAGCATTGGCGCTCTTCTCGTCTAGAATCACCACACAGGCCGTCGTATTGGCGATTTTCCCACAGGCATCCGTTGCCAGACCAAGGGAGCTACAGTTGTCGGTAAGAATGATATACTCAAGAACATGGACGGAGAGAGAGACCATGGATAGTCGCAGAGGGATGCATGGTAGTAAGTCTCTAGGGTAAGTAGTTTCACGGACACCCCACCATGCACCTGCGCGATTCCCCTCCGCCGTCATCGGCAGTAATTTTTGGGGACGTGATGAATGCTTGATAATCACCAGACACCATAGCGCCACTCGTGAGCTTTCGCCTCGCGGTCTGCGTACTTTGCCCGAGAACCTTCACAGCAATTAACATCCGTCATCCTCGAACCAAACGTAGTCTACAGATCGACTTTGGCCAGCGACATTGCCACCATGGGCCTGGACAAGGTCAAGCATATTGTGCTGGTACGCGGGGCAAGAGTCTGAACCATCGACAAGGCTGCTCACTCGCAAACAGATCCTCTCGGGAAAAGGAGGTGTCGGCAAGTCATCCGTCACGACGCAGCTTGCGCTGTCCCTATCTCTCGCGGGCCACTCTGTCGGCATCCTCGACGTCGACCTCACGGGCCCCTCGATCCCGCGCATGCTCTCGATCGAAGCGTCCAAAGTCACACAAGTACCCGGCGGCTGGGCGCCCGTGCTCGTACATGATGCGATACCCGAAGAAAACATTGGAAGCCTGCACGCCATGAGCCTAGGCTTCCTCCTGCCAAACAGAGGCGATGCTGTCGTGTGGCGCGGACCAAAGAAGACGGCCATGATCCGGCAGTTCCTCAAGGACGCATTCTGGGGACCAACCGACTTCTTACTCATCGACACGCCGCCGGGCACGAGCGACGAGCACATTTCGCTCATGGAGACGCTGCAGCGCGACGCCTTGCCCGGCCAGGTGGCAGGCGCCGTCGTGGTCACCACGCCCCAGGCGGTGGCGACGGCCGATGTGCGAAAGGAACTCAACTTTTGCGCAAAGACAAACCTGGCCGTCCTTGGTGTCGTGGAGAACATGAGCGGCTTCGTATGCCCACACTGCTCCGAGTGCACGGACATCTTTGGGTCAGGGGGCGGCAAGGTCATGGCGGACGAATTCAAAGTCCCGTTTCTCGGATCGGTGCCCATGGACGCGCAGTTTATTGCTCTGATCGAGGAGGGGCGGAGACCGAGATACCCTGCGGGAACCGAGATTGCTGGACACGACATATCCAGCACGGCTGCAGAGATTCCGCATGCTGATGACAAGGGCTCCCTGGTGGACAAATACAAGGATTGTTCGTTGTCGCATGTATTCAAAGGCCTCGCACATGGCCTCGTAGAAAAGGTAACCGCGCCTGGCGCGACCTGAGAATGAGCATACGTACACTGGTGCCCATGAAAACGTGTGCTGACAGGCCGTTTACTTCTGTCAGTCTGTCACACCTAACGCTGGTCTCAAAGTCGAGCCCCACCCGGTCGGGGAGAGCCGCAACGCCGATCACAAGTGCGTGACTTACTCTCTGACACCTTCTAGACTCCGTTGCCGAAAGCTATGAATGAACAGAAAGCATTGTTACGCAGAACGTGCACAGATGATTCTCCAGCTCGCGCAGGCTAGCAAGGTAAAATTCGATGTTCCAATATCACAAGCGTAGCAAAGGCACAGCAGGTATGACGTAGTGTGTTTAATTTCCGATGGAGGGGGATTGGGCATCAAGCCTACCAAGCATCCGTCTTCGGGGCATGTGGATGTAAGTTACCTTATATTTTGGTTTGTAGAAGTGTGTCAACAAACTAAGCAGCTCCTGAGAGAAACCATTCGAATGTACTATTCTCGGAGACGCAATGTTGGTTTCTGGAAATGTAGTTGCCCCTCCATCGTCGGGGAGACTTGGGCTGGTGGGGGGCTCCTTCCGCACCTACTTGACGAGCCCACCTGGTTGGTGCCTGGGCACAGCAATGGCAGGCACGACGGGTGCGAAACTCTGCCCAACCCGCCTGCACATTTTGACAATCCGCTCCTGGACGACATGCTTTGCACCAGCAGCCCCGGCTCGAGGCAGTGAAAATCTCTCACCGACTCTCGCCAAGCTGTATCTGCAGCTATTACCTTACACGGATTGCAACCCCAACCCCTCCTGACACTGCGACGGCTTCCACAATTCAGCCCAGCCCCGCGCCCGCGCAAAAAAGTTTCTCGCGAGACTACGTCAGTCCTCACACGACAAGGTTTCCAAAGCAAACAAGACCCAATTCTCGCTTGGATGAGTCCGAACACCTCCACGAGAACATAGTGCGAGAAGAACAATCTCTGCTCTATTGACGTCCTCTACCCGTAACCGTAACAGACGCCTTCTGGCCTTCTATGCGTTCGACTGATCTCCTGCGCTTCCTCTTCTCCCGCCCTTCCAAGTGAGGCACCCCGCGCGACAGACACCAGAACCGCGCAATAACTGACAGTCCCAGGCCTCGATAACACGTCTTTTCGTGTCAGGAAATCTCCCAAGAAATTGCATCGTCTACCAGCTCTCTGATCCCAACGCTCTTACCAGATCCGATACTCCACCACAGGTATCGGACGACAACCTCCACATCAAGATTCCGTCGCAGGAACGGTTTCTCCACAATCTTCGCCTTCGTCCCCCTTAACGTCTATCTTTAGACGTTTGATAGCCTCCTCAAGCAGCTCATTGCTGCTGGCTTCCGCCAGCTCCTCGAGAACAACCACTTCCTGTGGGCCTACTCTCTCAGACAGACGCCACAAGGGTCTGTTTGAGCGGCAGCTAGTGCTCCGCGGACTCTGCCACAAGGGCAAAGACAGCTGGTGATACAAGCCATACTCCAAAATCTTTGACCGGACAGTTTTCTCCGCACGACGCCGAACACCATGCCCGTCCAATCCGTCCCCAAGGACTACACCTTCTCTCCTTGCGATGCGACGCCTCATCTGACCATCAACCATGATGTCGCGGCTGAGCTCGATTCGAGCAACGCCTTTGAAGGTGAGCTAGGCATGACCAAGAGGCTGATCAGAATGGCTGACCCTCACAGGGCCCGAGAAGCTCCTTGAAGTCTGGTTCTGTCCCAGCCCGGACGCCCTCCCAGCTGGCGCCCAGCCCGATGGCCTGAAATCTGTGCCCGTCGACACGTGGGTCAGCATGCTGGACATGGTCAACTGCAAGATCTTGTCGGTCCTCAAGTCGGACGCCGTCGACGCGTACTTGCTGTCCGAATCCAGCATGTTTGTCTTTCCTCACAAGCTTATCCTCAAGACCTGCGGCACAACCACGCTTCTCCTTGGCCTGCAACGCATGCTGCACATCGCCGCCCTGGACGCCGGCTTCCCGTTCCACAAAGCCGACAAGGCTGACAATGTCTGTGCCGCTGCCATTCCCTACCGCGTCTTCTACAGCCGCAAGAACTTCTTGTTCCCCGACAGGCAGCAGGGTCCTCACCGCAGCTGGAAGCAGGAAGTCAAGTACCTGGACGACATGTTTGAGGGCGGCAGCGCATACATGGTGGGCAAGATGAATGGAGACCACTGGTATCTCTACATCACGTCTCCCAACCAAGCCCTGTCACCACCTCAGACGCCCGGGGCCGAAGCCAACGGAGACAACCCGGTCATGGTCAACGGCACGGCGGCTGTCAATGGCTCCACCGTCAATAACGACGAGACCCTGGAGATCCTGATGACCGATCTCGATCAGGAGAACGCCAAGCAATTCTACCTGGCCAACGCAAGTGCCGTGGCAAGCAGCAGACTGCAGACGGAGGCGAATGAAGCCAGAGACAAGGCGCAGGAAAGCTTGGGAAGCCTCGACGAGGTCGACGTCTTTGACAATGGTGGAACAGACGAGACGGCTGCGCGTAAGCTTGACGAGACGGAGACTCTGACCACCGAGGGCCACGCCCTGGGTACTGTCGTCTCTGAGAACTGCGGCCTCTCTGACGTGTACCCAACCAGCGTGTACCCAGACGCCCGTGTCGATGCCTACCTTTTTGGGCCTTGTGGCTTCTCAGCCAATGGTGTCGTGCCGCCCGTGTCTGCCACCAGCGATGCAGAGACCAAGAGTGGCCACTACTGGACGGTCCACGTCACGCCCGAGCCGGAGTGTTCGTATGCGTCCTTTGAGACCAACGTGCCGAGCAGCCAGACGGGCCGCACTACGGCTGAGATTATCCAGAACGTGGTCAACATCTTCAAGCCCGGTCGCTTCAGCGTGACGCTTTTCGAGGCCAAGGGCAAGCAGGCCGATGTGAGCGGTGTTGAGGATAGCATCTACAACGGCCCGTCTCGCCGGAAGTTGGTGGATCCTGTCCCGGGCTATCGTCGTGTTGATCGCATTGTGCACGACTTTGAGGATTACGACCTGGTCTTCCGTTTCTATGAGCGTGACGGCTGGGTGGGCGAGAAGGGTGCCCGGGTTGGAGAGATCGAGTGAAGCTTTTTTGGCGGTATTTTTTTTTTCTAGCCGGAGACTTTTGTCATTTAGCTTGAAATAGTTGTTTGAAAACTTGATTGCATTTTGGATGCACTTTTATCATGATTAGTTCACCTTCCACCAAAACACGGATTTCGAACGCCGCCTCAGTCGGAGACGGAGTGGAGAACTGTAGCTGCCGACACGGGCAGTTATCGATAACGCGCCAGCGCACGTGATGCTGGATTCCATGGAAATTTTTGCCCACGTCCGCTGAACATCAGCGTAAGCACAGCATACCACAATACCCATTCGAATCCCACGCACTGCCCAATCGCTCCACGACCAGCCACCGCCACAATGCATCTCATGTACACACTCGACTCGGAGGGCAAGCGCCTCTACACCCTCAAGAAGGTCAACCACGGCCAGGTGACCAAGTCTGCGCACCCTGCGCGCTTCTCGCCCGACGACAAGTGGTCGAGGCAGCGTGTGACTCTCAAGAGGCGATTCGGACTGCTCCTGACGCAGCAGAGTGAGTGATTTTGGAACGTGGGCCGGCAGAGCTCGACTGACTTGCCGGCAGAGGAGGAATAAGCGTGTTGGCAATGCGCGGAGGACGATAAAGGCCATCACGACAGGCAGCCACAGCGACTAGGCATTGAGACTGAGTTCGGTTCGCGGAGGAAGAAGACAAGATGGCGAGATATGTTTTGACGCGCAGTGTTTTGTGAACGGCGTTTGGGTCATGGCGTTATAGTGCAGAGGACGCAAGTTCTCGGATCAAATGCATCAGAACCGTGTGGGACGGTGTTTTCTCATTACAGGCTCATTTGACCTAGTATACTGCTACGTGAGAATTTCTTGTCCTTTCATTTGCCTAGGGAATCCTATCTTTTACGTGAGTTGACGTTCCGCCCAGCACCGACGCGGATCTTGTCACCACCGCCGGAGCGATTGCCCGTCAATATGCCCGGCAGGATATCCTCGTCCATGACGTCCTTCTTGCGTGCCCTGCGCTGCTCGTCCCTCGCCCTCGTAAACTCCTTCTGGTCCTCGGCGAGGATGAGCTCGTTGCCCCAGCGGTTCTTGCCGCCTCCCTGCTGCTTGGTGCGCGGGGCGCGGCCGTGGGCGGTGCCGTGCACCGGCTTGGGGACCGAGAAGACGTTGCCCCGATTGTTCCACTGAAAGTTCTTCTTGAGGTGGACGGTGACCTGGCCCGTCCTGTCGTCGACGGTGCACGAGACCCGCGTGAGCGTGGGCTGGCCGCACGTCGGGCAGAAGCGGCGCTCCATGTCCCGCGTCGTCTTGAAGCAGCCGTGGCAGCGGAGGATCCACGTCTTGAGGCGAGAGATGCGCGCGAGCGACGGCGAGACGAGGTTGAGGTTCATGCGCAGTGCCACGTTCTGCATGGCAAAGTCGGACGTCAGGATGGCCGCCTGGAGTGTGACGGGCGCCTGGCCCTCTTGCGCCGACGTGCGGTCGTCTTTGGCCTTGTGCTTCTTGATGTTGGTGGGGGTGATCCAGTCGCCGTCGTCGTCGTCCTCGGGCTCATCGTCATCCTCGTTCTCGACGACAACCTCGTCTTCTTTCTCGCCCTCGACGAGGGGCTTGTCTTCAATGTCTAGCTGGGCAACGCCGCTGTCGAGCGCCGCCGGGTCTGCCTCCTCGCTGGTCGCCTCTGCTGGCGCAGCCGCAGCATCTTCCTCTGCGGTCTCTTTCACTTCCTCTTCTGCGGTGGCTTCTCCGCTGTTCTGCGTTCCTTCTGCCTCGGCCTTGGTCTCTTCCGACTCGGCCTGTTTTGAGGGGGGCTTCCCGTTCAGCGTTTTCTGCCCCGGCAGATCCCTCAGCCTCCAGTCGCCGCCATTCCTTTCCAGCTCCAACTCGTACGCCAGCGCCAGCACTTCAATATCAGGCCTGCTCAGCACCTCCAGGTCACCAGTCCGCCTCGCAAAGCCGATGATGTGGTTGATGCTCTTGGGGGTCGGCGATCGCAGGGTGAGGAAGGGCAGGAGCTGGGTCTCCACGCGCGACCGTGTCGCGGCGTCACGGATCTCGGGGATGACAGACGGTAGAATGTACAACTTCTCCGCGCGCGCGCGAAGAGTATCGGCAGGCGGGTCGTTTTTGATGAGAGGCCCCGTATCGACGACGAGACTGTGGATTGGTTTCTGGGTCGAGGGGGCCGCCTGGGCGGGCTGCGCAGGGCTTGTCGGCGCTTCGTCCGCCATGATGTTCAGGCACTGTGGAACGTCCTAGTAACCAAGTTGGAGGACTCAACAGTAACGTGGACTTTATTCGACGTCGTACACTGTAGGCGTGCTATGAAAGAGGCATGTCCAACACCCTGGGAAGATGTTTGGGTTGGAGATGGCGGGGCTTTTTTTTCTTATCGGGAATTTTCTTGGTGGGGTGACGATAAGACTGCCTCCATGTATCTCTCCATGAACAAGGTATCAATCCAAAAAGTATCTTCTCTAAGTAAGTAATTCACGATAAAAGAGACGTATACAGAATGATGAAAAGCCCCCAGCTAAGATTTCGCCGCTCCAACTGCCGTATAGAGTGCTACTCGCCAAAATCACCTCCAAAATCATCACCTCCGCCAAAGTCGTCGCCTCCTCCGTAGTCATCGCCACCTCCATAGTCGCTTCCGCCATGGTCGGAGCTGGAGCCAGATGAGGCGTCGCCCTCCTCATCGCCCTGCTGCGTGGCGTACCCATAGCCACCTCCGTGGGGATAGCCATAGCCGCCGTGATGACCACCGTGATGACCCCCGTGAGAAAGGCGGCTCAGTAGAGCACCTCCCAGCAAACCTGCGCCGGCACCTCCCGCTGCGGCGCCCAGAGGCAGCCCAAACTTGTTCTTCTTCTTCTTGCCATGCGCGGGGGGCGGCCCACCAGGTGGCGCAAAGCCTGCCTGCGGAGGATACTGTCCAGGAGGAGGCTGCTGATACTGCCCGGTTCCAGCCTGGTGCACGTTGTGCGACGCATTTTGGGACATGCCATATCCGGCGCCTGCTCCTGCACCAGCGGCGGCACCGCCGAGACCGGCCGCGGCGAGCTTGCTCTTGGCCTTGCTGGTGAGCTTGCCTAACAAGCCACCACTACTCTTTGACCCGCTCCCTGAAGCGCCCTGACCATATTGGGGTTGCTGACCAAAGTACTGCTGCTGTTCTGGCTGCCCATGTGGAGGGTATTGACCGGGGCTATAGCTCTGACCTGACTGCGGACCTGGACCTGGCGAGTGGGATGGCCCGTATGATGGCTGTGGCTGTAGACCGCCGCCGTACGATTGCTGAGGAGGGTACGGACCACCTGGCCCGCCAGATGCACCGGAGTACGAGGGCTGTTGCCCAAACGGCGGCGCGCCGGGATGCCCTGGGCTCGGAGGATACCCCTGTTGGGAAGGATGCCCACGCGCGCGTGCGTCTTCCTCTGCCTGGAGCCTGGCAGCCAGCTCAGCGTCGCCCTCCGTTGCTTGGGCACCAGAGGGCGGCACCGGCGAGTGCGAGGGCTGCCCGTGTCGCGCGTCCTCCTCTGCTTGTAACCTGGCGGCTAGCGCCGCATCGTCCGCAGTTGCGGATTGCGTATCTGTGCGGAATGGATTTGTCCCGGTGTTATGGCTCTGGGGGGCATGCCCGTCTGCGCCTGGCATGGGCGAGTGCGATGAAGGGGCCGCCGGCGCCGGGTGTTCCCATTGCGAGACTCCTGTCTTTGTGTTGACGAAGAACCTGTGGATATCGGGTCAGCTTCGAGATGGGGCAATGTGGGCGGGGGATCGCGAGCGTCGCGCTGCCCAGAATGAAGAATGCCATCTTACCAGGTCTGATACTGGTCATTCCATTGAGCTATCCAGCCCTCAGGAAGCGGAGGACCTCCTGCAGGGTTGGACGCTGCCGGAGAGGGCGACGCGTAGCCTTGCATGAAGAGATGCGCGTATATGCGTATTGCCGAGATGGGGATATGCGGGGTGGTTCCTTAGTGAACACGACTCTTGCGTCTTGAGCTACAAAGTCTTTAAGCAGCGCTGCACAATGTCTGGAGATCAGAATACAAAATACGACGGGCGTCGTCGTACGCAATATAAGGCTTCAAAATAGCGAGCGGCGATTAAGAACCAGACCTGTTGGACCGGCTGACGAACTGGCTTCGGCCATTGTGGTGATGTCAGTGGGGCGGGGTGGCACGTTCCTGGTGGGCTTGGCTCTTAAATGAGGCTAAGTGATGACGAGGAGGGGACTTGCTCAGTCAGGGACTCTTGGCTGCTGGGAAATGGATCAATTCGAGCTGCGCTGCTTGGGGTTGGAGCAGCCTCTCGCTGAACCAGGAAGATCATCAGTCAGCGGCCAGGTTGCTCAGCCACCGCACGTTACGCCACTAGTGGCTGAGTCAGACTGCGAGACTCGCACTGCTATAGGGTAAGTCAAGGCTTCCCCGCCTGGAGCAGTCAATGGCCGGACCGGAGCAACCCTGAGAGGCGTTTGGATGACACAAGACAATTAGTACGAGGATTTAGCCTTTGCGCTCCCAGTAAGCTCAGCGTCTGCCCCTGTGCCGCGGGATTTAAGGCTGGAGCCGATTCAGCCGAATCGGAGGTGGAGCAGCGGCCGAGCTTCTGGAAGGTTTCAGCCCAGCGAAGAGCGCGAGAAACCCACTGCCCGAAATTCTCGAAGGATAGGCACTCATGTGACACGACAAAACCGCCTCTGGTGGTCCTGTGCACAGTAGGACTTGTTTCTTTCCGAACTTCACCGAGACCCATTCAAAGTCAGACTAATGCACAATAAAATCACGCAGCAATGCCAATGCGCCGTGGGACCTGGTACAATCGATCTGGTGGGCGCTGCCCACGGCCCTCGCGGGAAGCGCAGTGATATACCCAGGAGAATACATGCATCCGAACCCGAGGGACAGGTTTGCGGTGCGGAATTATCCGTAGCTAGATCCCTTTGCTTTGCGTGCCAAGTTTTCACTACTGTAATGACCAGATGCTGATCACGTTTTCACATTCCCGAGATGGCAATGTTCTCGAAGAATGCAGTGCGGAAATAGCGCTGATCATCCATCTGTCTTCGCCTCCCCTTGACACTTGACGAATCGCCTGTCAAGTGCCAACCTGCCAAGCCCAGTGGTGTTACGCATCTGTGCAATCTAGGGCTAGTGAAGCAGATTGAGAACAACTTCTCTGCCTTTTGTGACTGCTCTGCGTACATGCTTCGAGTGCAGGTCGTGACTAGGCGCCTACGAGAGGACGCGCGCAGTGTCCCTGTTGTCTGCTTGCAAGCAGAAATTTCTGTGGTCTGAGCTTCCGCATCAGCCTGACGTTGGGTGGCGGAATGCGGCTCTTTGTAGACAAGGCCTCCTTCAGGCGTTGGCTGTCGGCAGTCGACCCCCTGTAGAGCTGCCAGGCGAGATCCTGCACTGTGAGAGGTGCACCGGATGCGGCCATCCCGTCGCTGCCGCCTTGGCAGGCTTCGATCGCCGCTGTGCAGTGTGCCGATGCTGCCACATTCGGCATTTTGGTGGGGCAGCATTGGGGCAGACATGACCACCTCGGACTTGTCGTCCGTCAATGCTGACTGTCGCTCACTCATTGTTCGAACGCAATCATGATCGGCCTATACTTTTCATTAGGAATCAAATTTTTCTGGACGTAGGGTGACAGAATGCGCACGACACGGAGGCCAGGTAACACAGTGTTGCTTTCGCTGAATCGACAGCACTTTGCGCGTGCTAGCCTAGTCCAGGCTCGGCACTGGGATGCCGGGGCCGGTCGTATTATGGATCTACTATGGATCTCCGAAGTGACGTCTCGGGTCACTCCTCCCAAGTCGTGTGTCAGAAGATCCACAAAGTTACCCTCACGAAAATGCTCAACACCGTCCGAATAGCCGTTTGCAGGCCATCACGACACAAAAACGCAAGCAAGTCATGCGCGTCGCGAGAACATGGGGCCAACTCAAATGTCTCTGCGGGGGACAGAATCCGGGGCCAGGCCAATGCAAGGGTCACGAGGTGCTGAAGCCGGGCGTTTACACGATATTGACTGTTGACCACTAAGACCTTCTGTGTCACACGGAGAAAAAGTCAGCAAGGCGGCGCCGCCGTTCGACCTCTCTGACCCACTCTAGCTCTCGCCGTCGACAAATCTGTCCGTGTGCACAGTAGCGGTTCCGGGACCTGCTCAGGACCTGCGATAAGGTAGCGTACGACGGCAGGGAAGGCTGTCCTCGGGTTGGTCGTCCTCGTGCCTTATCTAGAGTTTTGGCCACGGGGTTTTGTTCCTTCCCTCAGGCGCATTTGCTATCTCCGCTCGCACTCGAGGAAACTGCTCTCCATCTGCCATTCTTTCCCTTTGGCATTACGCACAAAAAGACCACGCCTTCCCTACTCCCTTATTAGCATTCACGTCTTCGCTCGCCTTCTTCTCCCTCACCATCGCCCCTCCTCCCCCTTTGACCATAGCCACCCTTTCTCGCATGCTCGAGTGGCTTTCAATCCCCATCACAGAGCACCTCTCAACATGTCGTTCAACCACAACTATCCCGAGACCACGGGCCAGGACATTTCCCACCTTGTATCCGACCCCACGGCGCCCACCACCAAGGAACCCAGAAACGACGTCAAGTATGATGACAGTGGTAGCGACACCATCGGCCCCACGGGCGTCCTCGACGCAGACGGGCCCGTGTCGAGGCTGGCCCTCAACACAGACGAGGAGAAGCGAAAGGCCGAGGAAGGACACGCCAAGTTCCACCGTCTGGGCTGGAAGCGCCTCACCATCATCCTCATTGTCGAGGCCATTGCCCTCGGCAGCCTGAGTCTGCCGTCCGCCTTTGCCACCCTGGGCATGGTCGCTGGTGTCATCTTGTGCGTCGGCCTCGGCTTCATCGCCATCTACACCTCGCACACTGTCGGCCAGGTCAAGCTCAAGTTCCCCGAGGTCTCCCACTACGCAGACGCTGGACGCCTGCTCTTTGGACGCTGGGGCTACGAGATTATCGGCGCCATGTTTGTGCTGCAGCTCACCTTCCTCGTGGGCTCCCACTGCTTGACAGGTACCATTGCCTTCCAGACCATCTCGGGCGGAGGCACATGCGCCGTGGTCTGGGGCGTCGTCTCGGCCATTATCCTGCTCATCTTGGCCATCCCACCGACCTTTGCTGAGCTGGCCTGGCTCGGCTACATTGACTTTGCGTCCATCATTGTCGCCATTGGCATCACCATGATCAGCACGGGCATCCAGGCCAGCGACCAGCCCGGTGGTATGTCTGCGGTGCCGTGGTCCGCCTGGCCCAAGGAGGGCTGCACCCTGGTCGATGCGGTTATTGCCGTCACCAACATTGTGTTTGCCTACAGTTTCGCCATTACCCAGATGAGCATGATGGCCGAGATGCACACGCCCGCCGACTACGTCAAGTCCATCTGGGCCCTGGGCATCACCGAGATCATCATCTACACCCTCACCGGCGCCATAGTCTACTCGTTCGTCGGTGTCGATGTGGCCTCGCCCGCGCTGTCGTCTGCCGGCACCGTGGTCGCCAAGTTTGCCTACGGATTCGGTCTGCCCGTCATCTTCATCTCGGGCTCCATCAACACCACCGTTGTCGGGCGCTACATCCACGGCCGCGTCTACGCCAACTCGGTGACCCGCTACATCAACACACCCAAGGGCTGGATCTCATGGCTGGTCCTCATCACAATCGTCACCGTGATTGCCTTCGTCATTGCCGAGGTCATTCCCTTCTTCAACGATCTGCTGTCACTCTCCTCGGCGCTCTTCATCACCGGGTTCACCTTTTACTTCCCCGCCCTGATGTGGTTCATGCTCATCAAGGAGGGTCCTTGGCACCAGGGCGCCAACCTCTACAAGAGCATCGCCAACGCCATTGTGTTTGTGATTGGTGTTGCCATTCTCATTGGTGGCACCTATTCGAGTATTTATGATATTGTACGTGCCCCTTGATCATATTTTATGCAAGCACGCTAACAAAGGACAGGTTCACCAGTTCACGGATGGCAAGGTGCGCGGTGTCTTCTCTTGCGACCCCGTCGCCTAAGGGTTGTATGTTGGCTCATTGTATGGTGTAAAACATGGGAACAGGGGGGGGGGCGTTCTGGATGGTGTCATAGCGTTTCAAATTAGCGTTGCTCAAGTTGTTTCTCAGGGTTCGCAATCATGCGTATCTTTCGTCATTTCATTCGCTCCAAGTGACGTTGCTGCGTCGCGTGATACACTACAACATGGCCCGGTCGTCGACCAATCTCAACTTAGTCCTGGGGGCCCAGGCGCGAAGGATGGCGAGGAATAGGACGGAGACGGCTACGAAGGCGACGACGCCGGACCAGAAAGAGAGGACGAGGAGGCCACAGGTGATCTCGCAAAAGGGGAAGAAGAGAGAAGGGCTGGACACTTGTCTAGATGAGCCGGCCGGGGATCAGGGCCAGGGCGTAGCTGATGGGAAAGTCGGTGCTGAGCACGACGAGCGGGTTGCCGTGGAGGTGGAGGTACTATATGTCCCCGTGCGTGCCGGGGGCGTAGGCTTGCGTCGCGGCGGTTCATCTTCTACACGTCTTTACGCTGCCCTCCGTCCGAAACGTGGGTTGTTCATGGCCATGCGTGACGAGTAGTCCTGGCGAGAGGCAATGAAGAGGTGCGCTGGGCGGGGGACATTTGGCCCCATGGTGAATTGTGGATGGTGAGGGTTCGTGGGAACGTCGTAGTAGAACCTTTCGCTTCTTGACGGCGTCCAGGACGTTCTACTTAGAGTTCACGACCTGCACCAGGTGAGATTCGATGAACGAATCGGATCTTCGGCGATGTGGCGTGTCGTAGCGTGGGCGGGAGGGACAAGAAGGAAGGCGAGGAGGGTGTCGATATGAAGGGAGCAGTGGCCGTGCTGGGGATCGTGGAGCCTGGCTTGCTATTTGTGTCTTGCAGATGCAGAGGCAGGTGATGGTGTGGTAGCTTGGCGCTGTTAGTGCAGCAGCGCCATGGCAGTGGCTTTGCGGGGCAGCTGCCCTGTGCGCTAACAGCCGTTTTGAGAGTGCGAGACAGCAAGGTGCAAGTCATGGGAGGTTATCTGTAGAGACATTCAGTCATGCCCGTGATATGTATGCCGACTCCCGGCTCTCAGAGGACCATAATATAGAGATGACTAAACTATCAACATGAAAGCAAGCTGTATACGCTGTCCGGTACGAGAAGAAGTAAAGAAGTAGTAGGGTAGCCAAAACACCGGGTATCCTAGGACAACCATCCTGGGAAGGAAGAGCCCTGCTCATATCCATCCTCATCATCCTCATCATCATCAACCACGCCATCACGCCACCGTCCCAGTCAGTCCAAGCATCCGCCCGACGGCCACAATGCGCATGACCGTCTCGGCGCTCTCGCGCGTGAGCCTCTCCGCCTCGCAGACGGCGTCGTCCAGGGTCGTGGGCCGCTGCAGGATGCACGTGAAGGCATCGATGCCCACGTCGTAGTTGACCCGGGCGCCGTGGCCAATGGTGCCGGCAATGGCGATGACGGGCAGGTTGTGCTGCTTGGCCCGCCGGGCAATCTCGCCGGGGATCTTGCCGCGGGGGGTCTGGTCGTCGATGCCGCCCTCGGCGGTGAGCACGAGGTCGCACTCGTCAAAGAGCCCGTCGAGGGCAATGTACTCCATGATGACCTCGTAGCGAGGACGCAGCGTGGCGCCCACCAGACGGAGACCCGTGCCCAGGCCGCCCGACGCGCCACCGCCGGGCGCGAGGCGGACGTCACGGTCGACGTCGACGTCGTCGTCGCTGTCCTGCTGCAGCATGGTGCTGGCCACGCGGGCGAGCGCCTCCATGGCACTCGACAGACGTGCCGTCTGCTGGGGCGTGGCGCCCTTTTGCGGCCCAAAGACGTTGGCCACGCCCTTGGGCCCGCAGAGCACATTGTGCCAGTTGACGGCGACTTCGATCCTGGTCTGCCACACCCGGGGGTCGACGCCAGAGAGGTCGATGGACGCCAGGTCCGTGAGCGACTCGCCGCCCCGGGCCGTGGGGATCACGCGGCCGTCGCCGTCGAAGAGGCGGGCGCCCAGCGCCTGGAGCATGCCCGCGCCTCCGTCGCAGGTGCCCGAGTCGCCGCAGCCGACGAGGATGCGCTCGGCGCCCGCGTCGAGGGCGGCCAGGATCAGCTGGCCGACGCCAAAGGTCGTGGTCACGCCCGGGTTGCGGCACGAGGCGGGCACGAGACTGAGGCCGGCGGCGGCGGCCATCTCGATGACGGCGGTCGTCGGCCGGGGCTTCTGCATAGCGGGGGCGTCGCCGTCGCTGTCACCGTCGCCCAGCATACCGAAGAAGGACTTGACAGGCTTGCCCACGGGGCCTGTGACGGAAATGTGGTGGAGGGTGCCGTGTGTGGTGGCGACGAGCGCGCGGGTGAAGCCCTCTCCGCCGTCCACGAGGGGCACCTTGCGCACCGAGGCGTCGGGCTCCACGGCGAGGATGCCTGCCGCGATGCAGTCGGCGGCCGTGTCGGGCTGCAGGCTGCCCTTGAAGCCCGAGGGACAGACGAGGACGCGCAGCTTGGGCTTGGGGAGGGACGCAGTGACGGCCATGGTGGGTGTTGATTCTTTTTCTCTTGTCTTCTTTTCTCTTGTCTTGTCTTTCTTCTCCTCTTCTCCTGTATTTGGTGGCGAGGAGCTCTGATGATAGGAAGCGAATGGGGGAATGAGGCAATGAATGCTGTGATGAAGGATGATGTCTTTCTCTTCCAAGTCGTCGACAAGCGGGCGGGAAGCGTCTCACTTTGTACTCGCGGGGTCTGCGGCTTTTCGCGACGACACTTGCGTTACAGCAGCATCCATCATCGCAGCGTCCATCCCATTCAGCATGGTAGAGCTAGCCTAAGCCTGGGATGCACCGGCTATCGATGCATCAGGTCGATATTCTTGGATCTGGCTTCTCCTGCGACATTGGGCAGCCGGCTTTGCTGGTGGTCGGTCGGCAGACTCAGCCTCGATGCACTCTCCGTCTCCCGTTGCTCCCAAAGGCGGATCAGGGGCCCTCACGAAAATAGCAACAGATCGCGTGACCTGGGCTTGATAGCCTGGGCTTGGCGACCTGCGCCTCCCTGCGCGTGCCTGCCGAGGACAAGACACGACACGACACGACACGCTGGCACATACTGTACAGTATCCTGCCGTCTGCATCGTACGATCAAGCTCAGGCTTGGCGACGCGATCTGTGGGCCACGCGAGTCATCCCAACAACTCAGGGCCAGCCCTACCATGATCACCCTGATCAGTGTCGCGTGCCTGGGAGTCAGTCGTGCATCCTCACATGAGAGCGAACCAGGGCGTCCATCCAAGCCGGCCCTGGACTGGCCATGGACTGGCATTGGACTGGCGCTGAACTGGCATTGGACTGGCACTGAACTAGCACTGGACAGCATCATCGCCTCTGCTCCGCCTCGAGGGCCCGGGTCGACGCCAGCATGATGCCCTGCGTCCACTCTGCGGTATGAGGAGTCGGAGATTGGGAGAGAGATTGGGAGAGGGCAGCCATGACGTGACCCCCACTCCACCCGACATGTGGGTTTTAAGCTTAACCAGATCCCGGAATGGTGGGAGGGAGTTTGGATTGGAGGTGGGGGTGGGGAGGAGGGCCCCCCCCCCTCCCGTCGCCTTGGCACTTGGTTTCTAATTATTCCTGCGGCCCCCCGATTTTGATCATGACGACCAATCGGCTGGTTCCACGCTGTCGTGGTGCCTAAAAATACACACGACGGAACTTTCCTGGCAACGGCAGGCCGCCAGTCCCCTCCGCACACCTTGCCCAGAGCGGTTGGCGTCGACCGGCTGATTCGTCCAAGGGCTCGGCAAAGCACGCAGCACAGAGCACAGCCACCGATGTTTCGGCAGGGGGACGAGGGTTGGGATGGACGGACAAGACAGCACAGCAGGCAATGCGAGCGCGACTCAGGTGGGCCGTGGAACCCGGACCCTGCCGAGTCGACTGCCTGGTCCTCTCGTCCGACACAGGACGGCCATGCATGGTGCCACTGGCCTCTGCAGAGAAATGAGATGCCCCATGCCCCCGAGCCCTTGGAGTGGATACATGCAACTGCTGCGCCCGCCTTGCGATGGCTGGCTGGCTGGCTGGCTAGCTGGCTGGCACCTTGCCTTGGCTGAGACCATGGCTATCTGGGCAGACGGGCGTCGTTGCTGCCCATGTTCATAAGGCAGTCGCCGCGCCGGCCATCTAGACAGCCCTTGGACTGCACTGGCCAGGAATCGCACAATCGACTCTGCACATCATTCATGCCTCAAGGACATCACTCTTCATCCATAACCGTACGCACAGACTTTCTGCCACCATGTTATCGCGGATGACGTCCCGGTCGTCACTCTGGCGGTCCTGGCGGTCTGACCCGGTCGCCGACTACGAGACCAGCATGGACAAGTACCCCTGGCTGGCCCCTAGCGAGAGGGAGGCCACGGTCCCCGAGACGGACGATGAGGCGGACCGCCTGGCCTGCGACCAGACGGACGACCAGACGTACGCGGCGTCCGTGTCATCGGCCGACGTGACGTCGCAGGCCGCCGCATTGGAGGACCCCAACCTGGTGAGTACTTACTCTGCTTCGATGGAGGTGTTGATTGCCCCTGACACACGCAGGTGACGTGGACGGGGCCCGATGACCCCCTGAACCCCCACAACTGGCCGCGCTCGCGCAAGTGGACGTCGACGATTCTCGTGTCGTGCTTCACCTTCATCTCCCCCATTGCCTCGACGATGCTGGCGCCCGCGCTGCCCACCATGGCGGACGAGCTGGGCACGTCGTCCGGCCTCGAGACGTACCTGCTCATGTCCATCTTCCTGCTCGCCTACGCCGTGGGGCCCTTTGTCCTCGCGCCCCTGTCCGAGATGTACGGCCGCGTCGTCGTCCTGCAGTGGGCCAACCTGGTCTTCCTGCTGTTCAACACGGTGTGCGGCTTCGCCCAGACCAAGGAGCAGGTGCTCGCCTTTCGGTTCCTGAGCGGCCTGGGCGGCGCTGCGCCGCAGGCGGTGCGTTGTCCTCAAGTTTGACCCCCTATTGTGTCAAGACCTGTGTGCTGACTGTCCACCAGCTGGGCGGAGGCGTCCTGAGCGACTGCTGGCGGGCGGAGGAGCGCGGGCGTGCCACGGCCGTGTACAGCCTGGCCCCGTTCCTCGGTCCGGCCGTCGGGCCTGTTGGTACGTAAACGAGTCACCTGCTTATACAACAGAGACTGACCTGAACAGCGGCTGGGTACTTGGTGCAGTACACGTCGTGGCGGTGGATCTTCTGGTCCGTGTCCCTGGCCGACGCGGCGGTGCAGGCCCTCGCGTTCCTGTTCCTGCGCGAGACGTACCGGCCCGCGATCCTCGCCACCAAAGCGCGCGTCCTGCGGTGGGCGACGGGCAACAAGGACCTGCACACCGAGGCCGAGCTGGAGGGCGCCAAGAGGTCGTTTGCGCACCGCCTGGGCCAGAGCCTCGCGCGCCCGTTCATCATGCTTACGACGCAGCCGACGATCCAGGTCACAGGCCTGTACCGGGCGTACCTGTACGGGCTCATGTATCTCGTGTATGTGTAGAGTTTGATCCTTTTGTGTGTGCAAAGACAGCAAGCTGACGCGGCAGGGCAGGCTCGCGTCGTTCCCCATGGTCTGGGAGATGCAGTACGACCAGGCGCCCGGGCGCGCCAGTCTCAACTACCTCTCGCTGGGCGTGGGGTTCGTGATCGGGCTGCAGATCTCGGGGCCCCTCATCGACAAGGTCTACGCCAAGCTCAAGGTCAAGTACAAGCACCCGGGACGCCCCGAGTTCCGCGTGCCGCTCATGTTCCCGACGGCGCTCGTGGCCCCGGGCGGCCTCCTCGTGTACGGCCTCGCGGCGCACTTCAAGGCCCACTGGATCGTGCCCAACTTGGGCGCGGCCGTGTTTGCCTTGGGGCTGATCCTGTCGTTCCAGTGCGCCCAGACGTACGTTGTCGACGCGTACGAGACGTATGCCGCGAGCGCGACGGGCGCGGCCGCCTTCCTCCGCACCATGGCCGGCTTCAGCTTCCCCCTGTTCGCCCCCGCGCTGTACAAGGCGCTGGGCATCGCGGGCGGCAACGCCCTGCTGGCCGGCCTCGCGAGCGTCATCTGCGTCGCCGCGCCCGCCGCCCTCTGGCGGTATGGCGAGCGCATGCGGGCTAGGAGCCAGTACTGCGCCGGTTGAGGGAGGCTTGTCGGCGAGTAAAGGGCCTCTTAGTTGCCCCCTTGTTGCCGTCGAGCATGGCACGGCTGGTGGTGCCGTCCACCCCACTCGGCCATTTTCCGCGTGCTCCACGGTCACGCACAAGTGGAGGATCGACAGAGTGGAGGCGGGATCTTATTCCTGCTGGCCGTGTGGAGGTTGGGGTCTGCCTTGGAGGACGTGCCTGAGGGTGTCTCTTGAGCTGGTCAGTCTCCGATTCTCGTGGGTGCCGCTACACATACTGACTTGTACAAGCACAGGCTCCTGTATGAAGCCGGCGCAACAGCCAGCCGCCTCGACTCGACTCGACCGATGGCCCGACGTCCCGACCGACGACTCTTTCTGGCCGACATGGACGGCAGACACGCTCTTGGCCTTGACGCAAGGCTGCTCTCGATAGTCGACAGACAGCACCTTGGAATGTTGTATGCTTCAACGAGAAGATTGGGTGGGACCCACGTGGAGCCCTGGCAGGCGAGCCACGACGTCGTCCGCCAGATGACGGTCCAGATCGAGACGGTCGACGCCCAGCGCCAGCACAGGCGTACCTTCGGCTACAGGACATAACGTAGACAGCATGAATAGAATAGAAAGAAACAGTATCTTGAGAGGCCTCGTCGCTGGAGAATTCTTCGTAGATGCTCGCCGCCATGTGTGCAGGACACGGCTCATTCTACATGGAAGACTGGAGAGAGCAGTGGGTCGACGTCTACCTCCTGGTGACATGAAAACGTCGTCACGTGCGGGCAACTCCTTATCCAGGACTCCTACCATCAACAAATAGCTCATCACCAGCAGATTCGCGCGGCTACAATCACGTTTGATGAATGAGGATGTTGTGAACATTTCTTGAATGGAGTACTAACCAAAGCCCCACAAGGCCTTGCCATCTTCCAAGTTCGCCAGGCTGCGACGCCTGCCATTTCCACCGCACAACATTTGTCCCAATTATCAAGCACATGTGGTATCTCTTCTTCTTCTCCTCCTCCTCCTCATCTCATTTCTTTTCGGCCGTTATACTACTGGGTGTCGTGGCTCAGGTTGCTTCCCTCTGGTCGCAACATGCAAGCATATGTGCGATGAAAAATGTCATGTAAATGTGTGAGGAACTGTACGATGAAAAAAAAAAAAAAAAATAAGAAGAACATCCAATGCTGTCAATGTTCGTTGCCACTTTGCTCGACGAGATACGGTAGTCCGAGACAATCCGGAAAACCAGTAGCTCAGACAGTCGCCTTCTTCTCAGCGTCCGCATCGCCGCCGGGAGACGGTCGCCTGTGGGCAGCTTTCTCGGCATCCATCACAGCATCGGCGCTGTCAGCCGAGCTGCTGATGGTAAAGTAGTGGCCAAAGGTGCGCGTCTCGAGGTCGAGGTCCTTGCCAGCTTGCTTGGCCTTGCGGCGGAAGTAGACTCGCTTCGTATACTTCCACGCCTCGATGCCCATGAAGAACAGGACCGACTCCACAAACACGATGCCCCACTCCCAGGTGATGCCCGTGTGCTTGAAGGCAAAGTCGGAGAGGCCAGGGATGTACAGGATCGGGAACATGGTGACGATACCTCCGATAATGGCCCAGAAGAGGAACTGGTTACGCCACACATCGTGAAACCATTGGGTAAAGTACTTCGTGCTGCCGGGCTGCATGCGGAAGAAGGAGCGGCGCATGTGCACCATCTCCCAGGCCAAGAACAGAGCGAACCAGGTCAGGGCGGCAAAGGTCGTCGCACGGGCACGGAACACAACCTCGCAGCCATTTTCGATGCTCTCGTTGCAGTTGATACCAATGTCGGAAGTGCCGTTGCCCCAGCCAAAGAGGACGAGGGTAAACGCTGCCAGACAGAGAGCGGCGAGCCACAGTCCATAGACAACCATGTCGCACAGGAGCTCGGGGGTGAAGACACCTTGTTTCAACTGGCAGCCGTCAGTGTCACGTTCACGCTAGGGGGGAGATCTGACCGGGTACTTACGTTCTGGGGAGGCCTGTCCATAATCTCAGGCACGGCCACCTCGAAACCGAGACCCATGTCAGGGAATCCCGAGGTAATCATGATAATCCACATAATCTCGACGGGGGAGATGGGGAAGACCGAGATATCATCCCGATCCTTGAACACGAGACCAACGAGAAGGGTGAGGGCCTGGCCCAGATTCTCAGCCAGCACGTGGAGGACGAACTTCTGAATGTTATCAAACATGCGGCGGCCCTCCTCCACGGCGTTGAGGATGGAGGCAAAGTTGTCGTCGGTGAGCACAATGTCGGAGGCTTCCTTGGCCACGTCGGATCCAGACTGGCCCATGGCAATGCCGACATCGGCACGCTTGAGCGAGGGCGAGTCGTTGACACCATCACCGGTCATGGCGACAAAGGCCTTGCGCCTGTGCAGAGCCTCGATCATGCGAACCTTGGTCTGGGGAGCGCAACGCGCGATCACAAGGGGCAGCAGGGGCAGCTTGTCAATCTGCTCGTCCGTGAGCTTGTCAAAGTCGCTGGCCGCCATGACCATGGTCTTGGCCACATCGGCGGCAATCTCGTTCATGCGCGACGGCAGGATACCGACCTCGAGGGCAATGGCACGGGCAGTCTCCGGGTGGTCGCCCGTGAGCATGTGGACACCGATACCAGCCTTGTGGCACATGCGGACAGACGGAGCAGATTCGGGACGGGGAGGGTCATAGAGACCGACGAGGCCGCGGAAGATGAGGTTCTCCTCAAACTCACGGCGTTCGAGCTCTGCTTCATTGTCGTCGACGTGCCGGAAATCAGTGCGGGAAGCCAGGGCAAGCACACGGAGGCCCAGAGAGGCCATGGCAACCATGTTCTTGAGAACCTCCTCCTTGACGGACTCGGGGAAGTCAATCACCTCGTCGCCGCATTGATACCGGGGGCAGGAGCCAATCACACGCTCCACGGCACCCTTGGTGAAGACGTATTGCTTGTCGGCCTTGGTGTCGTTGAAGATGACGGACATCTTCTTGACGTCCGAGTCAAAGGGGAACTCGGCCACCTGCTTCCATTGGGGGTTCTCGCCCGTGGAGAGGCCGAGGCGGTTCCAGCCGAAGCGAGATGCGTACACCTGGATGGCAATCTCGGTGGGGTCACCACGAGCGTGCCACTCATTGTTCACCTGAGTGACCGAGGCCAGGTTGGCAAGCGAGGCGACGTTGAGATATTCCCGCAGTGTGGTATCCTTCTTGACAAGCTCATGGCCGTCGAACACTTCGCCGTCGGCGTCTTTCGCACCGAAGTCAATGTTGCGCGGCTCCTCAGGGTTGAGGGCCAGGTCGCCCTCGGTCGGGTTGAAGGGCTCGTTGGTTGTGCCGACAGAGTAGGTACCGCGACCAGGGATCCATGCCTTCTTAACAATCATCTTGCCCTGAGTGAGGGTACCCGTCTTGTCGGAGCAGATGTCTGTGATCAGTTAGCAAAACCCTGGAGGCAGTGGGTGTAGGGAGGAAGGGGGCACGCACTGGTGACACCACCAAGCGCCTCGAGCGCCTTGAGGTTGCGGACAATGACGTGGCGCTCCACCATGCGCTTGGTTCCGGCCGACATGGTGATGGTCAGGACGACGATGAGGGAGGCTGGGATCATGGACACGCCCGTGGCCACGGCATAAATGACGACTTGCTGGTCAGACTTCCAGTCGTTGGCGGCCAGGACGATGATGGCGCAGATGATGGCAGTACCCAGGAGGAGCAGGGCGAGCTTGGCCAGCTTTCGCTGGAGGGGCGTGCCGACATTCACACCAAGGAATCGGCCGACAGCATCGCTACCAGTCAGGGTCCAGGCCTGGACGTAGCGGCCAAAGGACGTAGTTCCGTCCTCGCGACGCTTGGGTTCGCGACGGCGCGAGTTTTTGCCACGTAGAGCCGCAGCAATCTGGCCAATCTCTGTGTACAGTCCAGTCGCAAAGACAATACCACGCGCACGTCCCTTGGTGACGGTGGAAGAGCTGTAAGCCACGTTGAGGCGGTCACCGGGGCCAGTGTCCTCGGAGAAGACGCTCGCGATTTCCTTTCGGACAGGTAGCGACTCGCCGGTGAGGAGTGCCTCATTTGTCTCAAAGTTGACGGCCTCAATAAGACGAATATCGGCAGGGATGGTGTCACCCGTCTTGAGCTCGACGAGATCACCCGGAACGATCTCAGCCGTAGGAACAGTGTCATTGTTTCCGTTACGGACTGCTTGCGCCGTAGGAGAGGACAGAGAGCGAAGAGAGTCCATGGTCTTAGCGGCTTTGTACTCCTGCACAAAACCGACGGTGATGTTGAGAATGATCACGGCGACGAGCACACCTCCCTCGATCCATGATTCGATGCCAAAGGAGGCACCGGTGGCCAGAATGAGAACCTGAAAATTTCCATGTCAGCTTTCGTTCCTCTGTTCAGTTGAAGCGGCGTTTGTCAAGTTGATGGAAAGGCCAGGCGCAGGCTGGGCTCGGATTCAGATCACCGATCAGCCCTTCAACAGGCTGTGGCGCCGCACGGTGGCGCCTGCGGCCTGCCCCTGGTTGCAGGGAATTAAGGTTGCGCTTGCCAGTTGGTGGAGTCGACGACCCCACCTGGAAAGTGGAGATTGCACCTGCCACTGACGTCTCGCGATCGCGCAACCCATTTCCCCGATTCTGGGAAACGTTCCTCCCAACGGTCCAGAGTTGCAACCCATTGCAGACACAGAATCCCCCATTGGCGCTGAAAGACAAGGAAATAGCAACATACCATGGTCAGGGCATTGGCAATCTGGCCGACAAAAATGCGTGCCGGCTGAACGCCCTTGGTGTCGCCAAACTCGTTGCGACCGTACTTCTCAAGGCGGGTCTTGTGCTCCTCATTGGTGAGACCGTTCTGGACGTCAGCGCCAAGCTCCCGGGCCACCTCTTCAAACGTGAGCGCGTGGGCGGGCTTGCTCATGGGCGTGTTGGACTGGCCCGAGACGTGCTTGGCCACTGCCTCATCTTCACCACCTTTCTTCCCCATGTTGGCGGTTTCAAGCTCGTGCTGGGGGGGAGAGCTCGAGGCGATGAGAGAACCAGCGACGCTGTATTCAAACGGTTTCGATGGATGGCTTGGTTGCAGGTAGCGCAACTACATTAAATGGTTTCGGCAGTGTCCTGCGTCTTCCTCTTAATTGTTGGCGCTTCCAGTCTCGGTTTGCGACGGCAAGTCGCCTAGTCTCTCAGGGACTAATGTAGTCGCAGAGTCAAGTGTGAGTCGGGGCTGGACTCCCTTTGTATTTGTAGATGTCAACCTCGCGCCGGGTCAATGGAAAAAAGTAGAGACAGTTGGGGGGGGGAGGAAGAACGACAACTTCGGCCTGATCAGGAAGAGAAGAAGGAAGGGAACGGGAGCGAGCCGGAGAAGTACGGTACGCGGAATGCATGGGCACTTATAATTATGAGGCTGCTTTGCTCGGCTCACCCGCTGAGCATGGATTATGCTTGCGTGAAGCCGGCGTTGGTGGGGAGTGGGGGGTGGCGCGCCACCCTAGACTGCACAGACGGGTTAAGGCGTGCTTGGTGCCCAGTCCCTGGGCGTTCCAGTGGGGTATCCGCGGCATCCTTGATGGAGAATGGCGTCTCCTCGTATCTCTCTGGTCGGCACATGAGCATCGCTTTTTTGTCGCCGTAGGGTCGTCTCTGCTGTATCATCTGGGGGAGATCTGGTGCAGAGATTGGTGACGCCTACCAGCTGCCCGCGGGCTCGCCAGCCACGGATACTGACCAAGGACACAGTGAGCACCCAGGGATCTCAAGTCACATGAGTTCTTCTTCGGTCTTGGCCAAGCCTCATCATGCGTTGCATGCTGGTTGATTTCTTGGATGGCCCTGGTGCTGGGCTGGGATGCGCGACGCACCCAGCCGCAATGACCTCATTGCTCGGTTCCCAGCACGAGGATGCGACCTCGGATCCAGAATCCCTGCGCCGTGCATTCTTTGGCCAGTCGCAATTCTGGGGCGTCCTAGGTCGTCTAGGAGTCCATTTTCTAATTATCCTAAATGGTCATTGCAAAAAGGTTGCTTGCAATGTCTCCGATTGCAAGCGAACCGTCAAAACAAAGGCAAGTGGAACGTTCGGTAGTGATCTGTTTCAGTGCGTAAGGTACAGTAACTACTAGCTCGCAATGCCGCCAGTAGATGACAAAATACCTCGGGCCCGTCTCGTAGGCCCTGTACACGTAGCTGGACGTTGGAGCCCACCGTGTTTGCGCCTCGCGGTAGCGGCTTCCCTGCAGGAAGTGACTTCGCTGGGTGCACTGTGTTCAAAACGTGCGGGACCAAGGAACGGTGCAGCGGGTGCGGTGGCTGGACCCAGGCCGCCGTCCCCAGAGATACCTGTCTCAAGTTTCTTTCAACGTCTGGTCAAAGAGCCTCAATTGTCACAGCGCCGCACACGACATGTCATCATGCACCGATACAAGCCCTAGCACTGCCGACCACCCACAATGGACGACTGGTCAAAGGCGATCTCTATCGAAATGATTGATGCAGTGCTGATCGCGCGGCCAGTCCATCGACTTCTCCTCCATTCACCCGGGCTGCGCTTCTAGACGTCGCAGCGCTGGCGGGCAGCCTATCGTTTCTTGGCGTGCGCCCATGATGGGACCCCCTCCCCAACCCTCCACCCCGGGCCACCCGTGTTGTCAGGCGTCTTTCTCAAATCACCAGCGGTACTTGCAGATGCCTCGATGCTGGTCAGTCATCTCAGATGGGGCAGACTGCCACTGGACAGTCGTGCTCTAGAGGCATGGTTGAAAGGCATCACGTGCGTAATGTCACCCTTCTCGAGGGCCCGGACAAGTGTGTGGAAGGGACTCGAGTGACAGCGCAGCCAGCCAACAGCACATCATTTCCTCATCACAGACACGCAGCCTGCCCTAGCGCTCCACGTTCTGCTCTTGGCAGTTGATTGCTCGAGGAATATTGTCTGCCCTGCAACCCAATCGGCGAATAAGGTCACCATGTGGCTCCTCGATCACACTGGGCGCAGCTCCACGGCGGAGGAGCCCCACCCACTGATAAGACAAGCGTCATGCCGCTGCCGGCGTTGCATTGCGTTGCGTTGCACTGCCAGGATGAATTCAGCCTCTGGGGCCGGAGATGTCAACATTTGTGTTCAGCATGTTTCAGGGTATCTTTGACTAATGGAGCGACAGTCACCCACGCGTGGGAAACGAGGGTCCGTCGCACCAGCTGCTGTTTTATTTTTCTTTCTTTTTTTTTTTCCAAGCAACTGCACAGCAGAACAAGGCGGGCTGCATCCTCGAGTGGCTGTCCACATGTCCCTTCCTCGCACACTCAGTTTGACGCAGATACCTGACGACCCAGACTGACGTGGTGGTGTTCTGGGCGATTTGGCAGTGCAATCAGAGTTTGCGCAGAGCAGGTGGGTGCCGTGCGGCGGGTTGTGCAGATGTTTCGTCGACATCGGGCGGAGGGGGGAACATGGAGATCCACCGCGGTGCCTGGAATACGCAGAGCCGCGCAATGACTCCCAGTATACTTACGCAGTACCGAACGGATGCGGGCACCCTAATTGTGGTACGCGATGAGAAATGACGTTCGGGAACTGTGTATGAGCACGCAGCCAGCCTCAATGGCTCCCCGAACCGCTTCCGTGATCACGATCCGCACAATCGACAATCTGATCATCAAAGAAGGCCTGGCAGGCCCCGCACGTACGGTCCCTCCAACTTAAGCATACCTGGGTGACAAAAAGGTTGTGCAGCCGGCCTGTCGTTCGTTCGGTTGGTGCACGAGCCAGTTGACGAGAGGAGCAGGTGATGACGCCCTCAGCCCCGCCCACCTGGACGCCAGGAGGGATCAGCTGACTTTTCGAACGTTTTTCGAAGCGCCGTCGAAGGAAATGGGGCCTCTTGGCACTCCACCCATACCGTGCACAGACCACTTCACCCCAGCTTCGGCACAACGCCAGCGGACAACGGGAGAATTTGTGCGCCGGACAACGGGCTAGTCAGGCATCGGAAGAGGGGTTGACGGGACTCGCGACCCCTGCGTGCATCTGGAACTGGAAGGAGTAGGACGGCGCAAAGAAACCATGTCGGCTTAAGGTGGCAGAGGATGGGGTTTGTTCCTCGTCGCCGTGTCGGCCCAAGCAATCAACTGGTGTTGAGGCTTGGGCCTTTTTTGGGGAGTGGGGGAGGTCACGCAATTATGAGCATCCCGTGCTGCCCGGCCAGCGGGTCGTGGAATCCAGACGAACTGCTGATGTAGCAGAGGAGCTCAAAAACAGTGCCCCCTAGAAATTTATTCTTTGTATGCAAGGATTGACAAGCGTGCATGTCCTGCTTGGAGGTGGAATCGTGTAGGGTAACCTCGTTGACGAATTAAACTGGTCTCGGCCACTCCGTTCTCGATGACAGCACGCCCTGCATCACCGATAATGTTGAGGCTCGGGAGCGGAGACAATTTTTTTAAGCTTGATTTGCACACAAAATAAGCGTGCCGTGTCACTCGGGATTGGGGGCCCCAGACCGACCCCCAGCAACTTGCGGCAGCAGCGACCGGGCTTCGTCCCTTGGCGGCGTTGCTGACTGGCTGAGGACGTTCCAGCACCGGGCACGGACCCTGCTCGTCGATTGCCGCACCACTACCCGTACTGGCCAGTGAGCAGGTTTCCTTCACTACCATAGACTAGTTGCGCTCAGCTGGCCATCGTCTTCCGCGGTCTTCAGAACCAAGAACCGTTACGTTCCGAATTTTTGAAGTCAGAGATATAGTGGGGGCTAACCTGCAGCTGCGATCCGACTCTCACGTCCTGTGGTCGACAGACACCTGATAAGCTTGTGCCTAGACTGGACTGCGGTTTGCCTCGTTCTAGGCGCTGATCTCCTGTTGGTCTGGACCATTCCAAACCGCCAGAAGCAAGACTGGGCGATCGCGATTACGCAACCTGAAGAGGCTAGCCCGGGGTGGTCCATGCAGTTACTGAGTGACTTATTCAGCTGGCGAACTGCGTCGTACGCAGTGGTGCGTCACGCCTGTGCGGGGCGGGGAGGTTCAGGTTCCCGACTATCGCGCCAATAGGGCGCGTGCGAGCAAGGCGATGCCCAACACTCGACGAAGACGACCGCCCGTTTCCCGCACGAGTGATTACAGAAGCTGCGACATCTTCCATTTACGTGCCTGGATAGTCAAGAATATTGGGCATACAGTATTTACATGTAGCAATGGACGTGATCGTACGACATCGGCTGTTCGATTCTGGGCGAGTGCACTCTTCCAAATCAACTTGAGTCTAGGCCCCGCCCCCCGCATCCAGCTTCAGCCGATCCTCCAGTTCTACATGGGTTGCTGCGTGGGCTGTGTCGTGACGACCTGACGCCCGTTAATAGGATCGTTATCGGTTCACAGGATGCCGACATCGATGTGAGTCTTGAATAGGGCTTGCTTGGCGCTCTATAGCAAATGCATATGTACAATATGAACGCTACTCGTATCCAGCGCCTGTGCGCCCCAGCTACAGGTCGAGCCACGCCGAGTCAATGGGAATTGACATTCACCCGGTACATCCCTTCATTGATTGGCTTTGTCGCGTGGCACACTTTTTTGTTGTGTGCTTGAAGAGTGGCTGAACCTAACGTGAGAATGGGGGCATGTGTGATGTGCGCAAGTGTGCCAGGTGACTGGGCTGTGGATGGTGAAGGATGGCGGCGGTGCAAGGCGAGACTCCTCACCATGTCGTCAGCACTCCAATGGCGAGCCATTGAAATCGAGTCCTTCCGCCCCCTCTGCCCATCAACGATAACAAACATCAGTTCGGTCGCGGTAAACGTATCTCTATCGCAGTGACCCTCGACCCTTCCCATTTGCATCTCCCCGTCGAGGAGCCCTTGGGTTGGGCATGCGACAGATTTGTTGGCATCGCACCTGCCGTGAAGAGCGCCCAACCTGAACCCCGCCTACTTCAGCGCTGCCGCTCTGCCTACCCGACGCACAGTCGTGTGCACACCTGACACGAGACTTGTATTCGAACTGTCGCCATGGAGGAACTGAGCGTCGTGCTCATTGTGATTTTTTGCCTGCTCTTCATCATGGGGCCGCTGTGAGTGATATGAATCCGGCGATCAACTCGCCATCTCGGACGAGCGGGGGTCTGACAGTGTATGCCCATCAGGAGTGGTGCCATCTCTTCGTACCGGCGAGCGGCTCGTGCCGTGAACCCTGTCGACCCGGGACCCAAGCAGCTCGATCGTGCTCGTAGAAAGCTGAGCACGGTGACCGCGTGCTCGACGCACGTGTTGGAAGACCCCGAGGCCGCGGCTGCGGAGCTTGATCTTGGTGAATGGTATGGCAAGCACAAAACGAACAAAAATGGCAGCATAATCTGACCGGGCACGACAGTCCCATCTGCATCGGCCCCTTGGTCCCAGAGCCCGCGCACATTGATGGCGGTAGCGTGCGGGCCGCACTCGACGAGCTCACCACGGCCGCCGCGAGTCGACAAGGCAAGAGGACGAGGCTCAGCAGGGCGAAGCTCAGCTTCAAAGGCGCGCTGTCTATGAAAATGTCGCGGACGACAGACAAGAACGACGCAAACGAGGAGACGGACGAGGTGATGACGCTCAACAGCTGTGGTCATGCGTTCCACGCAAAGTGTCTCGCAAGCTGGTTTCTCATTCAGCGCTTCGACTGTCCGGTATGCCGCGTCGTGTATTATCATGCAAAGTCGACTGAGAACAGGGTGGTCTCGATGGTCGGAATCACCATGGCGGCTCGTGGTGGCCGTGTCATGGGCTTAGGGTAAGGGGGAAAGCAGGGCGGCGCTGGGCATGATTTCGAGATACCCCTTTTATTTACTGGTTTAGCTATTGCGGATGGTCCAACTAGGGCGCAGGTTCTTTTCGTCGCAAATACTTCAACCGTGCTCCATGTCTTCTGCAGTCTCTTTGCAATAGTGACAGCGTCGGCTGCGCAAGGGTTGATGATGGACATGGTCCCAGGAAGCCGCGCTTGTTGTCTGCGAGACGCCTCTGTTCCTTTTCATGGCTAAGGGTGTGAGAAAATTCGGATGGCGGCCTCACAATGCTCGCAAGACCAGTCGCGAGGCGATGCTGTCGAGAGGAATCCCTGTGCCGCAGGTGGCTCAGCTCATGGGCACACCCGCGCCTGAATCCAATATGTCACCAAAGATAGCACACGACTAGATGAAGCTGCAACTACGAAAGGGGCCAGATCTCGTAGAGAGCTGCATCCTCTTTCAGTCGCTGCCTGCGGCGAGTCTGACTGTGGTGACAGGGCTTGGGGCATCCGAGCCAAGAAGGAGGCTCTTGGGCCTCGCCTTTACACGCTACCAATGCACAACACTGGGAGCCGCAAGGATTTACTGATGTCTTTGTAATAACGATTTCCTGTCAGCCAGGTACTTCCCACACATTCGCCGTAGTGCCATTGGAACAGAAGCAGGTTGAAGCAGGTGATCCGCGACACCGGGACCCCAACAAGGGGTTAAGGTTGGCAGCAGCATAGTTGAATTGAACCGTCTATGCGACTGGGCTGGGAGGCCTGTCTGGACATCATGAACGAAAACTAGGGACGACAGAATATTGTGGTTGGCTTGTCAGTCACTGCAGACACTCCAGCTTGTTCCGGAATCCCCAACATGATTTTGGCTTGACACAAGGAAGCCATGTTTCGGTACAGTTACGTAGTACTGCATTTAAACAGCAATCTTTTAGGCAAACCTTTACTCTGACAGTTCGGGATCACAACGAGGCATTGGTCAGAAAGTCAAGTCGTTATGTCGGGTCAAAGTGTATATGCCTGAAGGATTCTTGTCGAGATGACCTGCAGATGTTGGATCACGATGCGTACCGATATACAGTTGGACGGATAGAAAGCGGCTCATTGGTAATCCAACAGTGACGAGTTAGCGGCACCAAGCAGACTTCATGTTTCATGTTCTGGTCATCAGTTCCACTCCCACGGTCCCTTTGCGAGTGTCAAGGCGGCCGAGAGCGAGGGCACAGTCCCCTTGGGAGACAATGGGGGTGAATTGCTCATTGGCCCAGAAGGTGTCCAGCACGCATCATGGACCGCTTGGTCAGCACTTGACGATCAGAGCACGCGCAGGGGAGGCTCCGATCCAAACGCGCGTTTGCGGCGCTTTGCGGCGAACTGCGGCGCAAAGAGCGACTGTCGATTTCCCCCCGAACAGGCAGGACATTGTCTGGCGTGGTGTCGGACCGGCCCTCTTGCCACTATGCAGTATGCAATGCACATCTGCTCTTGGCGCTGCTTGCTCCTTGCTACGTACGGATGAAAGACGCAGGTCGAAATGCAACCAGAAGCACACGGAAATTACCTCTGCCGATACACGTAATACACGAAATGAGTCATCGATGCGCTGGTGGGTACGTGTATGCACAGACGACTTTCTCGAATGCTTCCATCATGGAGACACAATGCTGCTTGCCGAGGCAGACGCAAGCGCACATGACAACAATTGGCAAAAAGGAAGATCGCACTCATTCCGTCCAGGATGGCTTCGGGTGTGGCCGGCCAGAGGAAGCTCGCCATCTGCCCACTTGTATGCAGCAGGTGTTGCGAGCACCGCACAACTATCAAGGACGGCCATCCACAGCAACGATCAACAGCTGCGGCGCGTGCGTAGACCACCGCCATTAGCTACGGTGCTATACCAATGTCGGCCACGGTGTCATGCCGTCGTTGTATAGCAGCTCGGGAATATCAGGCTGTGTGTCCTATAGTCACCGCAGAGCACTGGAGTAGCGAGCGCACGTGGTCTTTGAACTACCGTCGGCGAAACTTGGGCGCAATTAACTAGCAAAGAGACACCATCATATCTAGCCAAACTCGGCAGGAGTAGGACAGATAGCTGCGAGCCGTCCTCGCATCCAGCGTGGGCCATCCTAGCCTGTTTCATGCCAACGTTGCGTCAGAGCAGGGCGGTCTTGCACATGCCGCTGCCATCAGATGCCGGATCGGCAGCGCCATGGGGACTCGAAGAGGCGAGGCGAGGAGAGGGGCGTTGTGTCGCGCAGGTCAAGGGCGGTTGCACGCCCGACAGGTCCAGTCAGGTCCATTGCCGACGTGAGACAATGGACAGGGGATGGTGGTTGCCGAGTACCCAGACACGGTCCCGAATCGGATGACTGTGTTGTTGACGGTGAGTAATTAATGTTGCCTTGACAATGGTCAGGCTGATGGAGTTGAGAGAGGGCTTGAAATGTCAGCGATGAGAGTCCCGTCATTGTCCGTGGACGACGCGCGAGGATGCGCCGCTGCTATTCTACGGACGAGCACGAGGCATCGACTGGCAGGATCAAACCGCAGCCGATGATTCAGTGAGTTGACAACTGAAGTGCAACAAGAGGGCGGGTTGCCGCCCCGTAATCAGCACGGCACTGGCACTGGCACCCACGGCACACATAATTTTAGAAGCCGACGCAGAATCTTGACCGTGAGATGTCAAACTGGCCTGGCTCTTGGTCGTGTTCCTGACTCGAGTTTCTCCGATCCCAGCCTAGCAGCAATCTAAGTTAGGCACTGAAATTAGCTTATTTGCAGTAATATCCGTAGCCCCGACAGAGAGAGTGTGATTTGTGCTCGTGGGCGGGCCTGGATAGATGCCGATTCGCCGTCACACCCACTCCAGGGCCAGGGTCTGGTGGCGCCACCCCCAGCATCAATGCAGACAGATGCTTGCTTTCTGACGAGAGGAGGACGACGCTGCTTACACAATATCCGGCCTTGTCGTGATGAATGTCTGCCGTCGACAGCGCATAGGTGAGCCAGAGGTGGTGATTCTGGTGAATCTTGATGAGAGTGGAACGTGCCTGCCCCAGCCCGATGAACAGGCTAATCCAACCGGGAAACTCCAGGGGGAGCGCATTCCTTCCATCCTGATGCCGTGCTACGCAGGCAGGCAATCTGCTTGTCAATGCTGCAGGCTTCTCTGCAGCGGTGCATTTGCCGTCCCTGTCCACCCAGTCAGCAGCCAGCCCGGGCGCCCAGCCTCCCCCCCTCCCCCCTCCTCCCCCCAAGCCTGACGGATGAGTTGAGCTGCACGATCCATCCATCCATCGCCAACCCAACCCACCCCCATCCATCCATTTCCGCAATTCATTACCAACCGCCAAATCTCCCTCCGCGTCGACTCGCCTTGCAACTGCGGCGGCATTGTGCGACCGGCTGCATACTGTCATTGTGCAGCTTAATTGCTACCCCGGCCGGACCCCATCGCTTTGCTAACCCAGGCCTCCCCATGCCATTTGGACCACAGCGTCTCCGCTACGACTTTTCTGCGGCCCCTGCCAGTCTCCGTCGGCGGTGCTGCTTGAACCCTCACTAGAGGAGTGGAGCGCCCGGCCTCTTCGCCCACCCAACAACATCCGACACATGGTCTCGTCTGGCTCGCTCAGTGACTTGCCCCAGGTATAGCGTGTGAAATCCCTGCCAGCAGGACACATACCGTCGTCGGTGGTCGAATTGAAGTTTATCATCCAGGGCCATCCCGACTCGTGCGTCCAACCGTGCGCCCGTAGTACGGCAACTGCCCGGGAGCAGCACGAATCACGACTTGACAGTGGTCGGGCCAACCGTCCCCCATACCCAACCCAACCACGGGCGGCCACTGCGCTGCTTCGCATTTGTGAGAACCACACAGGAGGACGACATTCATCGCGGCCAAGCCAACAACGCTCCATCTCGACCCAGACCGACGGGTGCTCGCGGCGCCGCGAACCTTAACACCGGTCTCCCCCCTCCAACCGTGAACCAACGACCGATTTCCCTCCCACGACGCGCCTCGGCTGGGCCCCCGCGCGCGCGAATAGCCCTGCCTGCACGCTCCCCACCGCCGCCGCCACTGCCATCAAGCATGCCGCACATGCGCGAGGTCAAGACGTGCGACCGCTGTCGACACTTCAAGCGCCGGTGTGACCTGCTCAAGCCGTCCTGCTCCCGCTGCGTGCAGGCCGGCGTGCGGTGCAGCTTCGAGAGCTCCGGTGGTGGCGCCTTGGCCCCCAACGGATCGTCCGTGTCGCCGGTGCTCAAGCACGAGGAGACGCCCGATGGCAGGAACGGCTTGATATCGCCCTCGGACTCGGTGGGGGAACCGAGCGAGCAAAAGGTGCTCATATCGCCGTCTAGGCCTGCGGACGCGTCCCTGCTCGCTGACGACGCCGCCAATGCCGCCGCCACGGCCGGACCATCATCAGGAGGGACGAGCGCTGGGCAGCGGGTGGTCAGGAAGCGCAAGCGCAACTGCCTGAGCTGCCTGCGGTGCCATCGCCTCAAGGTCAAGTGCGACAAGGAGCTGCCGTGCGGTCGTTGCAAGAGCAGCGGTAACGGGCGCGAATGCTACTACAGCTACAATAAGGGGCCCAACGGCGGCAAGTTCCCCTGTCCGACGGTGCCGAATCCGTCCTCGGGAAGCGAGATTACCAAGTCGACGCAGGCCACCTGGCACGTCAGCCACGAGCCGCGCGGTTCGAGTCACTGGCGAGATCTCATGACCAAGGTATGCCGGGGGGGAAAGCTATGGTGCTCCAAGAGAAGGGACGAGTGCTCAGTCTGAGCTAACGCCGTGTTAGATTGCGCACTTGACGACCAAGGAATCGCCGACGCTGGCGACGGCGCTGGAAAACGTGGCTACCAACGCCTGCCTCGCGAACTTTACTCTGCCGGGCAACTTTCCGTTCGGCACGCCGGGCGCGACAAAGTACTATGCGCGCGACGCCGTGGTCAAGTTGGTGGACAGCGAGCGGCCGCGCTGCCAGATGTACATTGACCGGTACATCAACCTGCTGGACTGCGTGAACCCGATCCTGGACGTGGCCGTGTTTCAGCGGGAGCTGGAGGCGTTCTGGCAGGACACCAACTCGGTGAGCCTCTGCTGGCTGGCGCAGCTGCTCATGGTGATGGGGCTGGGGGCGTTTGCGACGCCGGACCACGAGGAGCCGAGCATTGCGACGGAGCTGATGATGGGCGCGGAGGCGTGCCTGATGCAGACGCCGTTCATGTTCCGGCCGACGTTTGCGTCGCTCAAGGCGACGTGCCTGATGGTGGTGGCGAAGCAGGTGTGCAACCCGACGTGCTGGTTCGTGGACTCGTGCTGGTCGCTTCTGGGCTTGCTGGTGCGCATGTGCTTCATCTTTGGGCTGCCGCAGGACAGCTCGGAGGGGATGGACGCGGCGGAGCGGTCGTCGCGGCGGCGGCTGTGGCTGACGATCCTGTACCTGGACATTAAGCTGTCGCTGCCGACGGGGATGCCGCCGCTGACGCGACCGGACGAGCTGAGCTCGCTCAAGAGCATGCCGGAGCTGGGGGAGCACAGCGGCCTGCAGCAGATCCTGTCCGAGTCGCTGCCGGTGGTGCTGTCGATCCTGGTGCAGCTCAACTCGGGGCACGACCAGATCCCGTACCCCGAGGTGCTGCGGTACAATGCGCAGATCCGGGCGCTGATGGCGCACGCGCAGCGGGTGTGCACGAACGAGCTGCAGCGGACGACGGTGGACATTTACCTGCGGCGGTGCCTGATGGTGCTGCACCGGCCGTTTGCGCTGCACATGGAGGGGCCGACCATGTTCCCCGAGTCGTACTGGTCGTCGCTCGAGTGCTCGCTGGCGGTGCTGATGCACTACCGCAACCTGTGGTACGAGGACCCGGCGCACCGGTACGACCTGGTGGGGCGGGCGTTTACGCACGAGTTCTTCTCGGCGGCGCTGCAGGCGAGCGTGCACGTGCTGCGGCCGGACGCGCCGCTGGCGGGTGCGGCGGGGACGGGGTGCGAGATTGTGCCGCGGCAGATCATCCTGGACACGCTCAAGAGCTGCGTGGAGATTTGGCAGGGGGAGCAGCACAAGAGCGTGTGCTGGCGGACGTCGTACAATGTGCTGCACGCCATCATGGGCCTGATGCCGGACTCGGACATGGAGGAGATGGAGACGACGCCGACGCCGACGGCGTGATGGGACTGACGCAGGGGGCAATCTTGGGCGGACATGATGTGGGTGATGGACGGCCGACTATGTATAGTGGTAATGTCAATGAACGGAATTATTCACTGGCCCCCGGTACCTTGATGCACACGGTCTGTCTGCCTTGGTCTCCTGGTCGTACCAGACGAGCCACCGTACCGGGTAGCCCAGGACGAAGGATAGCCCCTCTGACCTGGTCATCATGACGGACGTCGTTCGTGATGCCTGAGTAAGGTAGCGAAAAGTGGACCCTCTGGACCCCTCCCTGTAGCGACAGGACGCAGCGACAGCGTGACACGAGGCCGCCATGCCGTCATCCCTCGCATCTCGACCAGCGCCTGTCCTTCCAAGGAATGACCAGCAAGTGGCATGCAGTGAGTGCATACAGAGAATGAGCTGGGTCGAGAACGTCTCGCGAGGCTGGGCTCGTCACATTCCTCCCCTCGTCACGCGGCCCGTCTCGACCACATTCACAGACAAGTGAGACGAGTCTGTCTCTGTGCGCAGCATCACCTTCCCTTATCGACAGGCAGGCGTCCGTGTCACCACCCCGCCTTGGGACACTGCAGGCACCGACCCAGCCCCATAGGTGCATGTAGAAACGAACAGACCAACCCTCCTGGTCCCCTCACGTGCCAAGAGCTTGTGCTTCCTGCACCATCTTCCCGTGCTCGACGACCGCTGCACGAGATCGATTCTCTGTCGCTCTCTCAACCAACGCCCACGCCACAAAGTGACTACAAACGCACGCATCACCCCTTCGATCCTCGCACCATCGTCACAATGGCATCCATGGTCGACCACTCGCCGCCCGCGCACTCGCCGCCTGGGCCCGATGCGAAGCGGCCCAAGGGTACTTACGACTACCATTATCCTTCTTCAGCATCGTGGACTGACCCGTCCCAGGCATCCTCAAGAACCCCAGCCGACAAAACGTCCACGCATCGCCACCCGCCGCGGCGGCCCGCCCCGACGACCGCCACCGCCGCGAGCGATCCATGTCCAGCAAGGAGATCACGCTCGAGAACACGCACATCAACGCCGGGCCCCGTCGCTCCTCGTCCGCCGCCCGCCAGGCCGCCGCCACCCGTCGCCTCTCGGGCCACGGCCAGGGTCATCCCCACGACGCCTCCGGCCAGCGCCTCAAGTGGGACGAGGCCAACCTCTACCTCACCGAGCAGGAGCGCACGGCTACCATGAAGATTGACGAGCCCAAGACACCCTATGCCAAGCACTACGACCCGGCCGAGGATCCCTCGGACGACGAGCAGGACGAGGCCCCCCGTCCGAGCAAAGAGGACCCGGACCCTCTGGCGGACGGCGCGCCTGCTCACAATGGCCATAAGGCTGCACGTGCGCCTGCTGAGGAGGACATTCCGGGCCTATCGCTGGGCGAGCCGGAGGAGGCGGTCCCGTGGCCCGTCGAGCGCACGCCCTCGGCCGAGAAGCGCGCGCACGTCGACGACGAGAGCGTCGACGGACGCCACGACATGGATGGGCCGGATATGGCCGGCTGGTCCGAGGAGGAGAAAGCTAAGCACCGCAAGTTTGAGGAGGCAAGGAAGAAGCACTACGAAATGAAGAATGTCGCGCAGCTCCTCGGCAGCGGGGAGGGCTTGCCCGACGACGAGGATGAGGAGGATGACGACAACGCAGTGCCCCCGCCCGTGCCCCCGCTGCCCGGCAAGGCGCTCAACGGGTCTGGATGACGGGGGGCCCTTTTTTCTTTCTTCGTGTTTTTTTTTCTTTTGTTCCTTTGCAAGGGCGTATAACGGGAGCCTTGTTTGATTTCATTGGACTGCATGCCTCGCAGACACCATTTTCAGCCGTGTCACAGTCACGCAACAACGAGTACCAGGCGCCGAGGGTCGAATTGCTTCAGACTAGTACTTGGCAACAAATTGATACACGGATTTCTTAGCTGGTCGCTGGGCCATTTGTTTCTAGGGTGATTGTGGTTGCGACATGTTCACAGTTTGTGCGAAGCGACAGGTGGGGTCTTGACCACTCCGAGGAACGGCAGGGTATCATCCACACCATGGTCCACTATTACAGATACTGTACGTAGTATCTGGCAGAAGTAGAAACATAAAGCCCCGCTTTTTTCTCCAGCTTTAATCCCTGCAGCACTGTCTCGGCCTGCATGAAAATGCTGAGTCAGAAGTCTTCTCTCCCCTCCATGTCCAAGTGAGGAACAAGCGGCTCACTGTGCCCACTCGCACTGATTGACTGTAGTGATCCCTGTAAAAGTGGAGCTTCATGTTACTACTTCTGCCCGAGACCAAGTACTAGTACTTGTGAGAATGTCCTGCTGACTGCATACCGTACCTAGACGACTATATATAAAAGGCCCCATCCTTCCCACAGCCTACTCGCCCTCTCAGCACCCTCACATCATTCCCCACCATGACATTGAACGTCCGCCCCCCCTGCCACCACCCCCTCGATGTCATTGGCAACACGCCCATCCTGCGCCTCGGCAAGGTCGTCCCCGACGCCAGCGCCGACATCTACATCAAGCTCGAGTACATGAACCCCACGGGCTCCTACAAGGACCGCCTCGCCCGCGCCCTCGTCGAGCAGGCCGAGGCCGCCGGCCGCCTGCAGCCGGGCATGAAGGTCGTCGAGGCCACGGGCGGCAGCACGGGCTCGTCGCTCGCCTACGTCTGCGCCCTCAAGGGATACCCCTTTCGCGCCGTCTGCTCGCCCGTCTTCGCCGCCGAGAAGCTGCGCACCATGGCCGCCTTTGGGGCCGAGCTCGACCTCGTCGACAGCCCCACGGGCAAGATCACGCCTGACTTCTTCCAGTCCATGGTCGACCGCGCGCGCGAGACGGCCGAGAGAGAGGGCTGGCTGCTGGCGAATCAATTCAGGAACAAGGACGCGCTCGAGGGGTACCGTGCCCTCGGGGAGGAACTCGTCGCGCAGGTGCCCCAGGGCATCGACGCCTTTTGCGCCGCCGTCGGCGGTGCCGGCATGGCCATGGGCGTCGCCGCCGTCTTGAAGGAGAAGAATCCCGAGACCAAGGTGGTCGTCCTCGAGCCCGCCAGCGCGCCGCTGCTGACAGAAGGGAGGACAGGCGCCCACAACGTGGACGGCGTGGCGCCTGGCTTCACCCCCCCGCTGCTGGACGAGACGCTGTACGACGAGGCCCGGGCCGTGGAGGAGGAAGAGGGGCGGCAGATGTGCCGGCGACTGGCCGCCGAGGAAGGGGTCTTTGCGGGCCTGTCCACAGGGCTCAATGTCGTGGCGGCCATCAAGCTGGCCAAGGAGCTGGGGCCGGGCAAGGTGGTTGTGACGGTGGCCTGCGACTCGGGGTTCAAGTATCTCAACGGGCCACTGTTTTCTTGATGGTACGAATCGAGGAGGGAGGAGGACGGGAACACGACATAGCCGTGTGCAGTCGCCATATGTTATACGAAGCGCCAGGTCGCTAGTCCCTTGGCAGATCAACCGCCTGTGCATACCGGCTTTTCTTGGCCAGCGCGTCGCCGTAGCGGATAAACGCGAAAGGAATGAGGCCCATGGCCAGGGCGATGAACCCCAGCAGCGAGGGGGCCCAATGGATGCCAAGGTCCCCATACATGGCCGGCGCGGCAAGGGGCAGGACCACGGCGCCAATGGACCTGGTCATGCTGCTGGCCGCCTGCGCCGAGGCCGAGTGCTGGCGGAACACGTCGGTGAGATAGTTTGACATGCCCATGAAGATGAGCTGGAAACCGGCGCCCCAGAAAATGCCGCCCAGGGACACAACAATGGGCGAGATGCTCTTGAATGTCGTCCAGCCGAGCCAGAACAGCGAGATTGTCATGCTACATGGCGGTCAGGAGGAGGGAATGGAGGAGTGAGGATGTGTAGGGCAAGCTTACCAAGGTGAGGCAATACACGCAACCGGCAGCCGTCTGTTGATCTCGCGCTGCGCCCAGGCTTTGCCCACACGGGCTGATCGGTCGTAGTAGCTATTGAAAATGTGAAATACGGCCATGGACACAAAGACGCCAAGGACCACTAGATAATGAATTAGCCGACAAGACACAGGTCAAGGGCAATGGCTTGGGAGACGAACCAGGTAGATAGGCCAGGGCTGCCGGGCCAGGCGCCAGTCCGTAAAAGTCTAGTAGCCGAAATGTCAGTGCCTGTCATGACGGACCGAGCAGCCCAACACACCTTGGTAGACAATGGGATAGGCTTGGAAGAGCAGGTAAAAGACAGAGTAGGCGAGGGTCAGGTAGATGGCCGTCGAGAACAGGATGGGCTCGGTGATGAGAAGCGTCATGGGCCTGAGGAAGATCTTTCGGACATTGAAGGGTTTCGGCGCGGGCGCCTCGCACCCGCTGGCATCGAGACCGGACTTGCCGCGCTGCTTGACCATCTTGTTGTACAGGACCGGCGCATACGTCTCCGGGATGGTCAGGACGATGGGAAGCCCCGGCGCGGCAATGAGACCGGCCATCCAGAACGGCCACCGCCACGAGAGGGTGGAGGAATACCCAGAGATGATGGGACCAAACATGGTCCCGACCGTTGTGATGGTCATGTATATGGAGAGCGCGGACCCACGTTGGGATGGGTCGTCGAAGATGTCGGCGTACAGCCCGCTGATCACCGTCGTGGGTGCCGCCGCATGGATCCCGCACAGCAGCCGGAGGGCCAGCAGGGCGCCATAGGTCGGTGCCCCCGAGCACGCCAGCATGAAGACCAGATAGCCGAGGAACGTGCCAATCATGACAGGTCTCCGACCAATGTACTCGCTGAGGGGTCCGAAGATGAGCGGCCCAAGGACGTAGCCGATCATGTAGAGCGAGTTGAGAAGCGTGAGATGGAGCTTTTGCGAGACGGCAAAGTGATCGGCAATCGCCTCGAGGGCCCCAGAAGGCACAGACGAGCCCAGGTTGCCATTGAAGGTGCAGGTGAAGCCGGCCACGGCAATGTGCACTTTGCGTTTCTGTCTCATGGTTAGCGAGGTCTTGCGTGGCCAGAGCTCTCTTGTACGCACCCAAGACAGCTTTGTGGGGTCCCAGCTCTTGTCCAAGAACGCTGATTCCATAACGGCAGGAGACTTTTCCTGGGCCTCCCCCGTCGCCGGTTTCGATTCGCCATCTGTCGAAGCCATAATGTCGTCGGACGGTATGGGATATGCGCCAATCTCTACTCTTGTGTCGGTTCCAAGCCCTGGGCAAGTCCTTGCGGCCCGGTTCTTTTATACAATGACCACCCCGTTGCAGTGCGCAACACTAATGTACCGTTGTAGACACTGCAAACTTTGACAACTGCTTCTGCCGTTGTAAATCAGCCATCTAGAAGACTCGACATCTCACGCGGTCGTGCCAATTCCCGTGTAAGCGGCGAGAGACATACACTGATTGGTCAGAAACGCCGAGGCCGGTCCTAATCCCTGGCATCCGGTCCCGGCGCGGCTTCGAGCAAAGGGCGCACTCTTGACGAGTCGAGGCGTCATTGGCTTAAACTTCCGTTTGCTCTCTTCCATTTCCCCAAATTTGGGCCTCGACCCGTTCAAAGGAGCTGGCCTTTTCCCGAGAGTCGAGTCCGCCCTCCTCTTGCTGGGCAATTGGGCCGCACAGCTGGACCCCATGGAATCCAATCGTTCCGATGGACCGCTGATGAGCGGCCGACGACGAGCTAGTATGAGACCGCACCCTGTCCCTTCCTTTCAGGATGAAAAGCCACCAGTGCTAACCAGCTCACCGACGGAAGAGCATGTACCCACTGCCATCAGCGCAAGATCCGCTGCGACATCTTGACGGTCAAGGGCGCGCCCTGCACCAACTGTCGCACCTCGAGTCGCTCCGGATGCTCTCTGTACGAGAAGAAGAAGGACAAGGCGCTCCGCAGCAGGAAGCCAGCGGGCCAAGTGCCCATCCGTCCTCGGGAGACTGCGGCGGGATCGCCTCCGCTCGAAAATGCCGAATCGCCCGCGGACAACGACCAGGGCAACCTGGCCGAGTTCATTGATCGCGAAGACACCAGGACGGCCGTGATCCAGGACTGTGGCCGCAGCTGCTTTATCGGAAGCGAGGCGTCCAACTTCAACTACCTCGTCCGGCAGAGCTCGTTCCAGCCAGGATACGACAGCGTCTTCCACTTTCGCAACCGCCAATTCGCCCGCAAGTTCACCGCGCATGACCTGCACCTCGTCCCGCCCGAGGCGCTGGAGCGGGCCCCCAAGGACATGGAGTTGCGCCTGCTGAGTGCGTACTTTGAGCACGTCAACTCGGGCTGGCCCATTGTGGACGAGGAGTTCTTCATGGCCCAGTATCAAGGCAAGACGTCGACTTCTGTGCCTCTGCCGCTCCTCAACGCCATCCTCGTCGTCGGCAGCCACGTCCTGGCAGCCCAAGACAGCTCCATCCGCAAGCTCCAGGCAACTTTCTTTCGCAGGGCCAAGACCTTGATCGACTACCGGTTCGAGCAGGACCGCACCATGTATGTCCAGGTCGCCCTACTACTGACGTGGTACTCGGACGGCCTGGAGGAGATTGTCGCCAATGCCTGGCACTGGATTGGCATCGCCACGCGGACCGCGCTGGGCTGCGGCATGCACCGCGACGTGAGCAACTCGAAGATGAATGCCCCCGCCAAGCGAGCGTGGGCTCGTCTCTTTTGGGTTCTCTTCCAGTTTGACACCATGGTGTCCCTGTCGTACGGCAGGCCACAGGCAATGTAAGGTGCCCGGATTTGCAGAGGCATGGACCACAATGTGCTGACGTGGTGTAGGAACCTCGACGAGTCCGACGTGCCCGAGCTCACGGAGCGTGATTTTGAGGGTCTACGCAACCCAAACATGAGCTTTGTGATCCATCATGCGAGACTCTGCACCATCATCGCGTCCGCCACCCGAGCGCGCTGGGCGCTGCGAGCGACCCCAGAGGCCCGCATCCGAGCGGCCAGGGAGGCTGATGCCGCGCTGGCGCAGTTTGCGCAGCAGCTCCCTCGTTGTCTGCAGCTGTCGTACTCCAACCTCGATCCTTGGCAGGCCACTCTGCATCTGAGCTACAACAACTTCCTCGTGCTGTCGCATCGGCCTCCCCCCAAGGGCCAAGCCGACCCGGTCTCCGAGGCATGCAGCGACCCGGGCATCTGCAGCAGCGCGACCCTCGTCATGGCCTCCATCCTGGACACGTTGCTGCAGCAAGGCGCCTTGGCGAAGCTCTGGCACTACAGCATCCACGCACTCTTGACCGCCATCATCCACGTGAGCACCGAGCTGAATACCTCCTCCAACCCGCTGGTCTCGGCAAAGGCACAGCAGACGTTTGACTCTCTCCGCGAGTCCCTTCGCGGCCTGGCATCGCAGTGGCGTTTTGCCCAGGGCGTGCTGCAGCTGTTTGAGCAGCGGGCCCAAAAACATTCCATGAGAAGATACGACCGCCATCCGCTGCCGGCATCCATGGACGGCAATGCCTTCTCACTGCGGCCAGGACCTGCCGAACAGCCTGCGTCTGATGTTGGCGCATGGAGAGATGGCGATCCCACTCAGCACCCAGCGTTTCCAGGGCCCGAAGCAGCGCCTCCCAATGTCGACGCACCGAGCGTGCCCGTGAGCGACACGTACCTCGACGACTTTTCGCTGCCCGACGAGACCGCTCTGGAATTCTTCCTGTCGAACATGGAGAGCAATCATGGTTTCGAGTTCACTTTTGATGGTCCAGAATGAGATGCTTCTTCACATTTCACGTCCTCGCCGATGGGTCTTCGTCAGCCGATGGGTTCAAGAGGTGGCTTCATCCTGATTCATAGTGGTCCTTGTCATCTGAATCCGAATCCTGATAGGGGGAACGCACCAAGTGAATGGACGTGAGAACAGTCGAGGACCTCTGGTGAGCTGGTAGGTTTCGTGAGGTGGACGATAGGCAGAGCCAAGGCTGGCCACGAATTTGCAGAGCGCATGAGAGTAGAGCCTCGAAAAGGCAGTGTGCCTTCCTCAGCGATCAGTGCGATGATGAGGCAAGCACGAACCTCACCTGGGCGGCCATTAGGTGCGCGCCTAGGCGCGCGAATACAGCCCCCCTTGTATGTCAAGCTATACGCCAATTGGATAGACTGTCTCTGTGAGCGCTGCCTGCCTCTGTGTACGGCTGATCTGATTGGCGACACACGGAGGCTGATATTAGTAAGCAATATTACTGGCGCGCCTCGGCGCGCACCTAATGGCCGCCCCCATCATCTTCACCGCCCCACTGCACCAAACACACCACAGGAGGCCCAACCACAACCTTGCAGTCAGCTTCAAGGGTCAGCATCAGGGGCTGTGAGTGCATGCATGCCCTCCTAATATAGCCATTTCATCGAGCGCTGCCATGCGTGGTGGGGTGGCTGGGGGCATTCTCGCTCAAGACGTACAATTGATGGCTTTCCCTCCACAATATGATAGCAATGAACGTCCTCGTCCTCGTCCTTGGCGTTGACGGCCTAGGCTAAGCTTTCCTCCATTGGCTTTGTTTGTTCTGTGTCCTTGATTATGCTGACGTCTGATGTCGTCAAGAGCGATGCCTTCCCACGGTGTCCGACTGGAACAAGTTCACCCTCCGGCGTCCAGCGAGGAGACGGACACAGACATTGATATTATCGCTGTGCATGGCCTCGACACCAGATCGCCAGAGACGTGGACATGGCGACCTGACAATCCTGAGGATGGCCCCGTCAACTGGCTGCAAGATCCACGCATGCTCCCAGCCGTAGAGCCACGCGCGAGGATCTTCACCTGCGACTGGCCTGCCGGATTATTTCACCCATCAGATTTAGTTCAGAAGACAATCGACGAATATGCTCTCCTCTTGCTGGATGGCATCAAGAGACGACTCTCAGCAACTACGAGCGCCACGAGGAGTGACGACCGGCCGCTCTTCTTCATCGCGTCGTGTCTCGGGGGCATCATCCTCATCAAGGCCCTTGTCATGGCCGACAACAAACAAAGTAGTTGCCATCATCTTCGAAAGGCCACGCGAGGCATCGTCTTCCTTGCGACTCCTTTCCGCGGAACCTCCTTTCAAGATGTAGCAGCCTGGGCGGAGCCAGGGCTCAGGGCCTGGGCGTTGGCTAAGGGACGAGAACCGACCAGGCTGCTCGACAGTCTCAAGCAATCGACTTTCGCTCTGGAGGCCCTTGTGCGGGAATTCACGCAACTATGCCGAGACGACAACCAGGCATGCCATGTCTTCACATTTTATGAGCTCGGTACCACGAGTCTGCCAAGTAAAGTGATTCCTCTGCTGCCAGCGTCCTGGCTAGGCCAGGTTAAACAGGCAAGCTTCTCATGAGCATTGCTCTCCCTATGACTGAAAAATAACTGACTCGCTTTCACAAGTTGGTCGACAGTTCCTCAGCGACCTTGGACATTGTTCCAGACCCGCTGCCGCTCAATCGACGCCACTCCCTGACGAACAAATTTAGCAACCCCGAGTGTCCCGACTACCTGAAAGTTGCTGGCAAGATCCAGGAAATGATCCAGAAGATCCGCGCGGGGACTCCATTGAATCTAGCGGATGCCTGGATACGCGATCAACATTACGATGCGCACCACGTCGGGATTGAACGGCTGTCTGGCGATCTGCTGTCGATGGACCAGTGTTACATTAGCCTCGCCACCGTAGAGTCGAAGAAGGGCAAAGTTCAAAGCAGCTCGGAAAAGGACACGGTAGAAAATGGACCCGTCGCATCTCGGTCGTCCCCATTCTCACTCCGCGCTCGGCTCGAGGCGAAGAAACCGGACAAAACAACCCAGGTTGAGCTGCCAACATTATTCCATCCCCGCAAGCAGCGCGCCAGCAAGGTGAACCCCAGGCGGGTCTTGATACGAGGACATGCCGGCATCGGAAAGACGACTTTGTGCAAGAAAATGGTCCATGATTTTACTCGATCTGGTACATGGACACAATTGTTTGATCGAGTGCTGTGGGTCCCCTTGCGAAAGCTCAAGCTGCGGTCTGCTATTATCTCTAATTTAGAAGACCTATTATACCATGAGTTCTTCTGGGACTCGCCACATGACGGTAGGCTCCTTGCCGATGCAATGGCGCGCGCTGTAGGCAACGGTAGAACGCTGTTCATCCTCGACGGACTGGACGAAGTATCCGACCTCCTGGACCGGGACCATGACATGTACAGCTTCATCAATTTGCTTCTGAATCAACCCAACGTCGTTCTGACATCCCGGCCGCACACCAGGCTTCCGGCCTCCATTGCCGCCTTCGACCTCGAACTCGAAACAGTTGGCTTCTACCCCGATCAAATAAACCAGTACCTTCGAAACACATTCCCCAACCCACAGAAAAGCAACGATATCCAGTCATTCATCCACGATCATAAGCTTTTGCAAGGTCTTGTTCGTATACCAATCCAGCTGGATGCACTCTGCTTCGCCTGGAACGAAGGCCTGGCAACCGCAACGACACCGAGCACTATGACCACCGTGTACCAGGCCATTGAGCACAGATTGTGGAAGAAGGACATTCCCCGATTGAATAAACAACATGGTGGGCACTCGGTAACGAAGCTACACATCCAATCCGCTAGTCCAACCATCATCCAGGCGATCGCTAAGAATGAAATCTCGCTTCTGGAAGGACTTGCGTTCACTGGGCTGCACAACGATGTGGTCGAGTTCCAGCCGCAGCTTCTCGGAGAAGCGTTTGACCGCTTCGCACCAGACCTCTTGCAAGACAAGACATTGCCATGCCTCTCCTTTCTGCGGACTTCAGAGGCGTCAGCAGAGATCGGGACACGAGGTTGCCACTTTCTGCACCTGACCTACCAAGAATATTTTGCTGCTCGCTATTTTGTGCGGCAGTGGAGCGCAAGAGAAAACATGGACTTGGAGCTCCATGTTTGTCCAAATACCAAGAAGGATGCCGGCCCTACACCTGTGGAGTACCTTCGGAAGCACAAATACACGACACGCTATGACATTCTATGGCGTTTCGTGGCTGGATTACTTGATGCGGAGGGGAAGGCTAAGGAATTCTTCGACGTGATCGAGCAAGAGCCGATTGACCTCTTAGGTCCGACACATCAACGACTCATAATCCATTGCTTAAGCGAGGTGCAGGCTGCACCGGGATCTGAATTTGCCCCGTTGCAAGGGAAATTAGAGGATCGACTGGTGGAATGGCTATTATTCCAATGCCGCTATATGAAAGAGTCCTTCTCCGCACGCGAAATGGAGCTTCCACCGCCAGTCCTGTATCGCGTGTTGCAAAAGGCGACGGATGCTGAGCGAAAGCCTCTTGTAGGCGCCTTGAAAGCACGACACAACATCCCTCAGGAGGTTGTTGATCTCCTAGCGTCGTGGCTTGAAAACTCTCCGCCATCATGGCTCGTTTCCAGTATTCTGGATATTCTGGGCCGGCAATCAAACCTCAACCACAATACTCTCCGACACATAGCAGCACTGCTAGATTGCAACGACGGGGATATCCAGGCCGCAGCCATCGAGATACTCGCCGCTTGCGAGGAGGCACACGCTGAGATCTTTGCCCCAATAGCAACCAAACTTGCTGATATAAATGACAAAGTTCGAAATGCAGCTATTCGGGCCTTTGCTACGCGGCAAGAAATTCCCACCAAAGTTCTGACGCAAATAGTAGCGCAGCTTGCTCATAGTGATTATTGGGTTCAAGAGGCAGCTACTAAAGCACTCGGTACATGCAAAAGGCTGCCTGCTGAAGTTCTTGAACAGATAGCGGCGAATCTTTCTCACGTAATGAGAGAAGTCCGAAACGCAGCTGTCCAGGCACTTGCTACGCAACAAGAAATCCCTATCGAAGTTATGATGCATGTAGCAGCGCAACTTACTCACGGTACTCATCACACCAAAGATGCAGCTACCGAAGTACTAGTTACATGCAAACAGCTCCCTGCTGAGGTTTTTCAACGAATAGCAGCACAGGTTGTTCACAGCGACTGTTTTGTACGACGCGCAGCTTTTGTGGTTCTTGCTGCGCGCGAACAGATTCCTACTGAGGTCATCGCGCAGATACGAGCAGAGTTCGAAGGCGACGCCCAACTTCGATACCTGAGGTGGGACCAAGAAATAACCTCCGCCAAAATCAGAAGGTTGCAGAATCAGGTTCTTTTTGGCAATCGGACAGTCCAGAATGCAGCTATCAAGGCGCTCGCTGCATGCGAATACTTTCCTGACATGGACCTCGCGAGTATCATCCGTTGGCTCGAAACCCCAAATTTCCGAGGAGCGGCTGTTCGGATTCTTACCACTACCAAAATCACGCTTGCATATTCTCAGGAACTCTGGCAGCTGCTTAAACACTCAAACGAGGACACACGAAAGGCAGCTGTTGATGTTCTTGCTGCAAGTAAGAAGCTTCCTCCCGAGGTTCTCATGCAGATGGCGGCATTGCTTCAAGATCACAGCTGGCGGGTCCAGGAAGCCGCCATTAAAGCTCTTGGTACGCAGGAACGGCTGCCTGTCAAAGTCTTAACGTATGTCAGAGAGATGCTCGATCATAAAGATGAAACGTTCCGGTCTGTGGCTGTGGCCACTCTTGCTGCATATGAACAGCTCCCTCCTGATATCTTGACACAGCTAGTAGCGTTTCTTCAGGACCGTCATGGCAAGGTCCGAAGTGAAGCTGTTACAGGGCTCACTGCACGCAATAACCTCACTGCCACGATCCTCGACCAGGTAGAGCGGCGGCTCGGCGATGACGACAAGAGCGTGCGATGCGCAGCTATACGTAGCCTGGCTGCGCGTGAGCCGCTCCCTGCTCGAGTCATTGACCTCATAGATGATCGTCTCGACGACTTTCATGAACACGTCCGCTTGACAGCCGTCGCAGTGCTCGCGGCTCGCGAACACTGGTCTGGGAGGGTTCTAGGCAAAATCTACGATCCCGATCCGCAGGTCCGATCAGCTGTTGCCGAGATTCTCACTACGCGCAAACACCTCCCTGACGGGGCCTTTGCGGGAGCAATAGCAGCACTTGAGCACTACAAGCACGAAGTTCGAAGGGATGCCATTGAGGTACTGATGACATGCAAACAGCTACCTCCGACTGATCGCGCTAGGCTGGCCAGCAAAATGTACAACAAGGACCCAAAGATTCAAACGCTAGCTATCAAAGCCCTTCCTGCACACGAAAAGCTTCCTGTCAAAGTCCTCGCAAGTCTAGAAGCTCAACTTGGCTGTCAGGATCAGTGGACTCGATATACAGCCATCGAGGCGCTTGCTACGCGGGAAGAACTCCCTACTGAGGTCGTTGCACGCATAGCATCGCGGCTCGACGATCAGTGTGTCCCTATCAGACAGGCCGCCCTTGAGGTGCTCATCTCAAACCCAACACTACCTGCCGGAGTCATCAGCGGCCATCTACGCGGCCTGTACATGTCATTGCTTAAGAAGAGTTGGCGCGAGGACGTTTCCTGGACCACTGCGCACCACGAATCTTTGCTACGAGTCGATCAATCGTCATCGGTGATCTTGACTGGCTGGACAGAGCAGCTGACCAAAGAGGTTTCGGCTATCAGATCAAGTTTGGGCGTTCCTCTATAATGCATGCACTATCGAACAGTAACGACTACTTCTTGACCTATCCAACCCTAGCCCTTCAAGGGGCCTTGATACACTTTGGAGGGAGGCTATGGTCTACATGTATTCAGCCTATGTGCCTAGCGGTGCAGCGCTGCTGTGAGAGGCAGCGTGTGGCACGGCGTGTGGCACGGCGTGTGGCACGGCGTGTGGCACGGCGTGTGGCACAGCGTTCTGGTCCGTCTGCACCGGGGGAAAACGGCCGTGGGAGCATCCGCCGTGAACGTAGATCACTGAATCGTCATTATTTCACCCGCGCCAACATTAGCCTCTTGATGGTCGTGCTGGTGTCTTCTGGGAGCACGTCTGCCTTGGCTGGGGACGCGCTATGTGCACGCTATTCATCTCGCGTCTGAACCCGATCCGGGGGGCTTGTTTGATCTGCGACGTCATTGCTACGGACGACGTCTGCTACCGGCACGCGCGCTCTTGCCTGTTACTCCCTACGGCCTCCAAAGCTCCCGTCATGATGACTGCGACGGCCATGCTCACCTTTGCACCTCGCAACGCACATTGCCCGACGACCTGAGAACGCCAGGTCGACCGCAAAAGAAAAAAAATGCTGTCGTGCCTCGGATTTGGAGGCGGCCATCGCCGCGACAGCGAGCGCGAGCCGCTGCTGCCTCGCTACCATGACGATACCGCGCTGCAAGCGCGGCTCCACGAGAAGCTGCACACGTACCAGATGCTCCGGGCCATGTCCAAGGGGTACATGCCGTCCAACGAGCAGACGATTGTGCACCTCCGGACGCTGCTCTCGGCCGACGTGCTCAACCCAGACGTGCCGGACCTGAGCGACTCGGGCCGCGCCCTCCTCCGCACGACCAAGCTCTTCATCCAGCAGCTGATCACGCTCCTCCAGAACAAGAACTCGGAGGACCAGATCCAGGACTTTTTGTGGTGCCTGGCCAAGGCGCGCCTCAACGTGGACACGGAGGATCTTGCCGCCAGGGCCGCCACGGCCAAGGCGAAGGGTGACACGGCGGCTGCCTACCAGAGCCTGCGCACCGTGGGGTCCCTGCTCCTCACAAATTCTGATTTCCGCGTCTTCCTGGCCGACCTGGAGAAGATCACGCGCGAGGTCTTTCGAGACACGGCCTTTAGTGTTGCTGATGTGTCCGCCAAGGCGGGCAAGGAGCTGGAGCCCAAGGAGGAGCCCAAGGAGGAGCCCAAGGAGGAAGAAGGTCAAAAGACCGACACACAGGCCAACGGCAAGTCCAAGGCAGCCCCGACAAGGGAAGATCTCGCGGGGGAAGCCAAGGACGTGGCCAAGATCCTCGCGCAGGGCGCGTCCGAGGTGGTCCACGAAGCCGGGGAGAGCGTGGTCGAGCACGCCACGGGCGAGGAGCAGGAGGAGCTTGTGTCGCGGCTCAAGGCAGCCGTCATGAAGCTGCGCAAGAAGCCCGACTACTCGCAGTCCGTCTCGACTCTGTCCACCTTGATCCGTCGGTACCTGCTGGCGTACTCGCACGCGGCGACGGAGGCGCTCGAAGCGGTGGAGGACGACGTCGAGCGCAACCCGGAAGCGGACCAGGCGCTGAAGAATTTCTGGATGCTCATCACGTCCGTGGGCGACAAGGAGGCGTGGAACAAGGTCGAGGAGGCCTTCCACGCCGTCGTCGAGGACGGAAAAAGCGACCCAGACTTTGACGAGCTCGTGCGCGGCATCTCCAGCTTGGTGCAGGACATGTTGGCGGACCCCGACTTTTTCGACAATGTCGAGGAGCGGCTGGACGAGGTCCGCCGCAGGTCCAAGAAAGTCCGTTCGGACTCGAACATGTCGGAGGACCTCGGCACACTGCTGAGCGCCCTGCACGCGGCCCTGCAGTCGTCTGCGCGGGACACGGACGTGCACAAGCTGCTGCGCACGTCGACGCGGCTCGCGCACTTGCTATCGCCCGTGGGCCACTACACGAATGGGGAGCTCGTCACGGACTCTGTCAACGTCTTTGTGCCAATGGTGATCAACGCCATGCAGTACATCCCCATCCCGCGGGTCGAGGTGTCCACGCCCGCGGTCGACCTGCTCATGGAGAATCTCATCCTAGAGCCCGGACGCACGGTCAACCACAGCTCGTTCCTCCCCTACCGGCTCAACATTACGACGCAGAACGACCTGGAGGTGCGCAAGGCGCGCATGCGGGTGGCCTCTACCATGCGCTCCCTCATGCGCGTCAAGATCTCGGGCCTGTCGGTGGCGGCAGACGACCTCGGGTACTGGCTCCGGCTCCATTCGGGTCTCCTGCGGGTCATGGACGAGGGCATCGCGGGCTTCCACCTGGACGAGCGCGGCCTCGACATTGCGATTGATCTGGAGATTGGGCGCGACAGGGTGGACAGCATGGTGGCCCTGCGCGGGGTCCAGGTACAGATCCACCACCTCGACTACACGCTGCGGCAGTCCAAGTTTGCCGTGCTGGCCTGGCTGTTCAAGCCCCTGGTGCGGCCTATCGTCCGCAAGGCGCTCGAGTTCCAGATCGCCAAGGGCATCACGGAGGGTCTACAGACGCTGAACCGGGAGCTGCTGTACGCGCGCGAGCGTCTCCGGGCGACGCGCATCGCGGATCCCCAGGACCTGTGGACGTTTGTCAGGGCCGTGGCCGCACGGCTGACGCCCGCCCCGAATCCGGACGTCGACGCGCGGGTGGGCGTCCAGCCTGGCGGCGGGGTGTTCCGCGGCCGCTACGCCCCGGGCAGCCTGGTCAAGCTGTGGGAGGAGGAGGGCCGGAATGCGGAGCAGCAGGTGCACGAGTACGAGAGGCAAGGCTGGCGCAATGGGATTTTCGATGTCACGACGACGGGCCTCTGAGGCGGTTGTCATGTACGTACTGTATCTGGTGGGGTTGTATTTGGTTGCGGCGTTGAGGCGTGCATATCCAGTTTGGCCCTGAGTTCCGCCGCTGCTTCGTCGCTGCTGGTCTCACTTTAGTCAGAACTCTAATGGATTGTCCCACCTCCCACCGCCTGCGTCGCGCCGCACAGCCGTTGACGTGGTACTGTACTGTACGTACGCACACAGAGCTGCACCGTGTCCAGACCCAGGGCGCGTCTCGCTCTGGTGTCCCCAATGGCGACGGACGCAAGCCTCATGGCCCTCGCCTCCATGATGCCCATTGGATCGTGCGCCTGTGCAGCACATGCCCCGTGATTGGGCCGCTACGGAAGCGAAGCTGCCATTGGGCGCCACGGGACGAAAAGGCGGGCATCTCCGACCTCTGCAATAGCGAGCAAGGGTCGAGCAGGGAGGAGGGTAATTAGGGGCACTAATAAAGGGCTGGGGGGGTGGTCACACCACAAAACGCCCTGGTCCATTTTACCCCAGATGTCCTGTGAAGAACCCCAGCCCAGCCTCTGGGCCACGGTGTGTGTGCCATGGTAATTATGCAGGCTAGATGGGAGCTGGGAATTCTTCGCGCGCAGTCTGGGCCTTCGCGATGAAAATTATCAACAAGTGCTGAAACGACGAGCAGACTGAACTCTGCATTGACTCCATTCATTAAACCTTTTCGGAGAGGCCCGTCCCTAAAGTCCTGGAGCTTGGTCCACTGTAAAAGTAATAGCGCCCGGCCTGCTGCGAGCGGGTCCGGTCGCTGCTCCACCGTAATGCTGCGGCGATTGTGCGCATCATCCGAGTGATCCTCGCATGATGACCAGACTCCGTCTCCCCCCCCCGAGTCACGCGCTGCCCTGCCCAATACGTACGCACAGGCCATGCGCTAGCCTGTGGACCTGCCCTGCCCGGGGAAGAAGACGAAAAAGAAGTCCAAGAAGACGAGGAAGAAGAAATTGAGAATGGTCCGTGCATGGCGCGCAGACACAGCTGGTGCTCGCCTGGGCCACGTGCACTGTCATCAAGTCACAAGCTGGGCGAGGCAATTTCTTGACTGTCCAGACTCCCAAATCGACAGCACGCGGCGTTCTGACAGTACCGTGCGTAGCCATGGATAGGCGGCCCCAGTGATCGCCGCTGGCCGCCCCAAGCACTCCGCGACAGGGATCCGACCTGAATTTGCGGAGTAGCTGAGCCAGCTGACCGGGTCTCCCTTGGCCTCTCTGCTGGGCTATTCCCTCTCGGGCGTTTCATCCATCCATCCATCCAATTGCTACTTCTCCTCCTGCTTGCTCATTGTCCTCTCAGACCTCACCTCTCACGGCTACTGCTCATCATCACGCCTGGGCTCATGGCGCTGCTCATCGCGTTGGGCCTCAGACACGACTTGACCATCCGCAGAGCATGTGCGCCAGACATTCACACGCAACGGGTACATGACCACGACCACTACCGCCATTGATCCGCTGCTGCTCCTGCTGCGTGGAAATGGTCCATGTCAACGTGGAGCCCAACTCTCCGCCACCATCACACGAGCTGCGGCCCGCGTGGGGACACGAGGACACCGTCCATCATCACGGTGGTCTCCGCAAGGGCCTCTTCCTCTCCCCGTCTGCTATTCCACGATGTGCCGCCGCCGCGAGCATCAGCTTGGAGGACCTCCTAGGCGGCGCCGGCAGCGACACCAGCGTGCCCGAGCTCGGCCTCTACGAGAGCTCGACGGATAGCACGCCCACGTCTACCACGTCCGCCACATCCTCGGTGGACGAGTTTACCTGGGCGCCGCCGCACCATGGGACGACGCACTTTGATTTCGGGCGGCCGACGCAGGTCCTGCCACGGCCCTGGCCGCGAGGCGTAAAGCGCGCCCGGCACGCCCTGGACGTCGACGGCCCCAACACGGCCTCTCTCAGCTGCAAGAAGCGTCGTCTGCGGTCACAGCTCATCACGAGCCGCCTGTCGCAGCCCTACTCGCTGCCGGCGACGCACATTCTCAACCGCGAGGGCGCCAAGGCGGGCGACAAGCGCTTCGCCAAGATTGCCACCTCGCTGGACGTCGCGAGGCGGGCCGCACACTTGCACGCCACCTCGTTCCTCCGCTTCTCCCTCATGAACCGCCTCCGCCGGCGCCTCGGCCTGGGCCATCCCGGTCAGAGAGTGGACGTGGAGGAGAGCGCCCAGGAGAACACGCGGTCCAAGGCGCCCTGGCAGTCGACCACCGCCGCCGCCGTCTCGGGGGCCAAGCACCTGCGGTCATCGAGGGAGGCGCTCATTGCCTCCGCGGCGCGAGCCATGGGGTCATGGCCAAGCCTTGGGCTAGGGCCCGGGCCTACCCCGGGCAAGGTGCAGACGCTGCTGTCGCAGCCGGCCGCGCTCCCACTGCCACCGTCCGACATCGCGGCGGCGCGCAAGCGGACGTCCCCGCGCATACACCCCGTCCGGTCGCCCGAGCTGCACCCCGAGCGCAGCGCCTACTACGACGAGCTCGACGACGACTGCTTCGCCTACCTGCACTGCGACGACGGTGCCGGCCTGAGCGACGACCCAGAGCAGGTCTACTCGGATTTCGGCGTCATTTTTGGGGGCGGCGGCAGCAGCAGCAGCGCGGGTGCGTCGACAGAGGATGATCATTCGTACGAGGAGTATCTGGATGAGCTCGACGGCATATCGTGGGTGACGATCTGAGGGGACGTCACGGACGATGCGGGAGCAGCCACACTCCCTGTCCGTCCCCATCCCATGGCGAGCCCTCGACGTGGCTCGCCGCTGTAGTCCTCTGTAGTCCTCTGTAGTCCGCTGTAGTCATCATCGGGGGCACTGGCGTCGGTTGCATGTTGGGCATAGTTAGGTTAGGTTAGGTTCCGGAGCATGGTGTCGCTGTCTGATCAGAGATACCCATTCATAATTCACAACATGGTCTTTGTTTCCTGTGTGTCTGTTCCCTTTTTATGTTCCGTGTTCCTACTGCCTCTGCGAGGTCTATGCCAGCTTCGACGCCCTGTCCTTTGCGATATCACACATGGCCTGCTGGGTCAGCACCACCCTAGACCAAGGTCCGCCTGTGTAGAGGAGGAGGCCACTCACCTGCAGCGCCGCGTCGACTTCCTTGGTGTAGTCCCGGCGCGCGATCCTCGCTCTCATGTCCTCAAAAATCTCTGGCCTACCGCGCCCGTTGACAAAGACGACGTAGCGCAGGCCAGGAAACGTCTCCTCGTAGAGGCGGTTCAGCGCGGCCAGCTCCTCCTCCTCGGCGGCGCTCTGGTTCTTCTGCAGGTTGGCCTGCTCGGCGACCGACTGGGCCGACTCAATCTTCTTCTCGCCCAGCCGCGGATGCGACCCCAGGACGCTCAGGAGCTCGGCGTCGGGCGAGGCCGTCGAGGTGGACGCCGCGAGCGACAGCAGGCGGATCTGGCAGGCGTCGATGAGGTCGTTCCAGGAGTTGTACTGCGCCGTCCGGATGACGGAGAGCAGCTTCTCGTGGATGACGGGACTAGGCTCGAACAGGGTGTCGAGGACGCTGGTCTGCTCCAGGTCGGAGCACGTGTGGAAGCCCTTGAGGGGGGGCAGCTTCTCGACGGTCATGGCGGCACAGGAGATCAGAGACAAAGATTGTTGGATTGGAGGACAAGAAAAGAAGAGAAAAAGAAGAAGACCCCCAAACGCGGTCCTGGTGGGACAGGCCCAGCAGTAATTAGTGCGTCGTACACGACCCTCGCTCGCCCACGCCCAGTGAAGTACGTACGGTGCCGCCCGAGGGGGAGAGAAGGATCCGCCAAGTGAAAGTGCAAGCGCGGGACCCCGCCGCCGACGTTTCTTGGCACGCGCGGCGATAAAGCTTCGCAGTCTTATCACCTCGTGACCGTGCCCAAGGTACGTTGCGGTGATGAGGTACGTACCTTCTACAGTAAGCAGAGCAAGCCTGGTCCGTGCGTGCATGCTACCGCATCGGCTCTTGGAAGGCCTTAGCAAAATCTCGAGCCGCAGCAGTCTCGCGACGGACATTGACAATCCACACCGCGATTGCGCGCGCCATACCCCAGTTTCGACAAGATGCTCTGCGGAAGTACGTTGACCAGGCCACCCTCTCCCTCCTGAGCATGCCCGCTGACGAATGGCAGTTTCGGGCGAGGCTCCCCAGGAGCCCGTCGTGTCCAAGAAGAGCGGCGTCGTCTACGAGAAGCGATTGATTGACCAGTACATCGCCGAGCACGGCACCGAGCCCAACACGGGCGAGTCGCTGCAGCAAGAAGACCTCCTCCCCATCACATCCGCCCGCATCGTGCGGCCGCGGCCCCCGACCCTGACGTCCATCCCGGCCCTGCTCGCCACCTTTCAGAACGAGTGGGACGCGTTGGCGCTCGAGACGTACAACCTCAAGGAGCAGCTCGCGCGCACGCGGGAGGAGCTCGCCACCGCCCTGTACCAGCACGACGCCGCCGTGCGCGTCATTGCGAGGCTGACGAGGGAGAGGGACGAGGCACGCGACGCCCTGGGCAAGGTCACCGTCACAGAGGGCGCGGCGGGCGCAGGCGGCGACGCCATGGCTGTGGACAGCGTGGAGAGCCTGCCCGAGAACTTGGCGGCGCAGGTGGATCAGACACAGGCCAGGTGGGTGATTTGCGTGGTGGCAGAAGCAGCATTCGCTAACACAGAACAGCAAGTCAAAAGGCCGATCCAAGCGCCCGATCCCCGAGGGCTGGGTAACAGGGGACGAGATCAGCACGTTTGCTCCCGTCACGACCAACTCGCTGCCCGTCGCGCAGGCCACCTCGCTCGACGTCGACGAGGCCGCCGCATCGCTGGGCGGACTCAAGGGCGAGTCTGCGACGTACTCGATCGACGCGGATACCGTGGAGCACCAGATTGCCGTGGGTGAGCCGGTCACGGCCACACTGGCCGCGGCCTCCAAGACCATGTTTGCCACCATGCAGGGCTCCGTCAAGGTGTACCAGAACGGCGAGCTGGTGAGCGAGGCCCACGAGCACGCCGGTGCCGCCACCGGTCTGAGCTTGCACCCCAGTGAGCAGATCTTGGCCTCGGTCGGCTCGGACAAGGGCGTCGTCTTCTACGACGTGAGCAGCATGGCACGCGTGAGCCGTGCCTACACAGATTCCCGTACGTATCCCAGCCACGATGATGAAATTAGTAGCAGCGCTAACGACTCTCGCAGCCCTCACCACCTGCGCGTTCCACCCGGATGGCCACCTCCTCGCCGCGGGCACCGTCTCGGGCAAGCTCAAGCTGTTCATGACAAAGACGCTCGAGCTGGCGGCCGAGTTTGACATTGGCGCACCCGTGCAGGCGCTGACCTTCTCCGAGAACGGGTACTGGCTGGCGGGCGTCGCCAAGGGGCAGACGACGGTGACCATCTTTGACCTGCGCAAGGAGGGCGACGCGCGGACGGCCAAGGTGCTCGAGACGGGCGGGTCGGTGCAGTCCCTGGCGTGGGACTACACGGGACAGTTCCTGGCGACGGGGGGCGCGTCGGGCGTCACGGTGCAGCAGTACGTCAAGAGCAAGAAGGCGTGGGCCGAGCCCTTTCGCAGCGCCGTGGGTGCCGTCGCCGTGCGATGGGGCCAGCAGGGGCAGAAGCTCGTGTCCCTCAACGGCGAGGGCGTTGTCACTGTTTTTGGCGTTCAGGCATCGTAGTAGCACGTTGGTTGGCACACTGGCTGCCCAGGGTACATGTACTTGAAGAACGGTGTCTGGGATTGATTTGAGTGGCGTTCAATGTGACCGCGACCCGTCCATGTGATGAGTAACTGCGTCCTAATAATCATTGAGTGATCATGACCGAGTGGTTCCACGCAAAGGGAGCCCAGTATCGAGGCAGCAGCTTGATTACTTATGATGGTGGCGGATTCGCACAGTCGGAGTTTTAGGGTGCGGCGCTACCGCTACCTGACAGGCTGCGTGACGAGACAAGTGGGCGGCCAGCCAGCCGCCGCCGCCGCCAAGGACACAACCTCCATTCATCCACTTGTCCATCCCTTCACCCAGCGTCGTGCAGGCCCGTCCGATGAGGAATCCGAACTCGAGCCGCCTCCCACACGGGCATGACCAGTATATACCGACCCAGTGACCTGACTGACGCACGCCGCACCAGACGAAACGCCCACCCGCCCCCAACCTTGTGCCGATCCGGGCAGGCGAGCGAGACACATCGCGGCCTTTCCCAACGCCTCAGGATTGACTTTGCCTCATCCCCAGCTCAGCCTGCCTTCACCAGACTCCTCGACCCCCGCCATTCACGCCGCTGAGTTACTATTAGTAGTACTACCGTGCAGAATGGACCTGGACCAAGAGGAGGGGCTTTTTGTCGACGACAACTCCCTCTACGAGCAGTCCCTCTACGTCGACAGCGAGGACGACGAGGACGACGTCGTCGAGGTCACGCCCGCTCCTACTAATGCCACTACTGCTGCCGCCCACAACAACGCCCGCCCTCGCAGAACCCGCAACGTCAGCTACAGCGAGGCCCAAGAGCCCATCGTCCTCGCCGACTCGAGCCCGCCCCCCTCGAATACCATCTCGTCGTCGTCGAGCGATCTCTCGTCCAGTCCCGCCCCCGAGCAGGAACGGCAGCCCCACGATCGGTCGACGCCCTCCTATCTCGAATACTTTGAGCCCGACCTGACCGAGCTCCTGCGGAACTTCTCAGATATTGACCGGTCCGTCGTCGTGCAGAATGCAGAGGTGTACAACACCCTCAGTGGGATACGGGACAGTCTAAGCAACCTCAGAAGGCTGGCACGCGACACGGCGGAACCCAGCTTTGATCCCCTCCGCGACGACTCATCAGACTATCGAAGCCGTTCCACCACGGGTGCCGGCTCCACCACGCCCGGCGGACGCCCTCCTCATCATCATCATCACCATCATCATCACCACCACCACCGCCGCCGTCACCACCATCATCACCACCAGAGGCACGATTCATCACGCCACGCCCACAGCCGAAGGCTACCGAGAATGAGCGCAGGTCCCGTCGCTGCGGACAGGGTTATTGACCTCACCGCCGACGATGATTCCTCCGCCGAAGTACAGCCACCTCTGGCCCCCTCGCAGCAGCAGCAGCAGAGCAACCACCCCAGACGCACCAGACCCCAGAGAGTATCGCCGCCCACGCTCGCCCGCACCGATGGCACCATCTCGCGGTCGAACCTGCACTCCTTCATCGACCTGACAGGAGACGACGATGACACGAGCGAGCTCCCCCGCCGCCCTCCACTTCCCGCGGCATCCACGGCCTCGAGACGTCAGAGACAGGCCACCCACCCGCACGGGCGGCCGCAACTCAATCTCGCCCTGCCGTCGGATGATCTGCTCGTGGACATGGACCCCATGTCGAGCGGCGGGACAGGAGCAGGAGGAGGAGGGGTGCCCTGGAACCCAGTCTCCGGGCTGGCAGCCCGCATCCCCAGCTACGGAACCCTGCGCACCTTCGCCCTCAACTCTTTTAACTGGAGAGGCGTGCGGCTGGACGTCAGGACCGGCCAGTACCAGCCGCCGCCCGCCGAGGGGCCCAAACCGGCCCGCGAGAAGACGCCCCCCACGACAGAGGGCTTCACCCGCAACACCTGCGCCGACCCGGACGAGGACATGGTCGCTGTCTGTCCGTTGTGCAACGAGGAGCTCGCCTACGACGCCTCGGGCAGCAGCCTCGCCTCGGGCACCAAATCCGGCAGCTCGTCCAGGAAGAGGAAACGAGCGCCCGAGCATCATTTCTGGGCACTCAAGAAATGCGGTCATGTACGTTGGTCGATCCCTTCATGCGTCTAACCCACACTGATGTGATTCTTTACCCTCTAGGTGTACTGCTACGACTGCTTCGAGAGGAGACGAGCGACAAAGAGCAAGACCAAGCCATCGGCTGGTTTTCCCACCACGGGTGGCGCGAACAATGTGCACTGCGCGGTCGACGGGTGCGAGACGCCCGTGGCCGCCAAGGGCGAATGGGTCGGCGTATACGTGTGACGGCAGCACCGCCTGGCATGCACACACACACGCTACAGTCTCTTGTGAATCAGGCAGCACGGCGTTGGGACGGATTTGGCATAGACCCAGTGAGGGAAACATGGGCAGGGACGGGTATCGGCCTCTTTTTCTTTTTTTTTTTGGCTTTTGGCTTTTTAGGGTCCGCATAGCATGCATCTGTAGGAGTTGGTGAGGCCGGAACACACAAGAGACGACGTGTATTGCATCACCCTCGAGGCTTCTGAACTTGTTTGAGTCTTGAGAACACCCCAGGTGTGACATGGTCTGGTCAAAACGCTTGCATTCGCTACCATGGGAATATCTTGATATAGTCATGTCTCGTTCCAAAAAGGGGTTTGCACTCCTTCGTTCATCACCATATATCCAATGTCATGTCATCAATCCAACCACCCCCATATTCCGTCTCTTGCGATGCAATCATCACATCGTTCTTTTGCGGCGGGCTATCATTTTCTTTCCCCCCCGGGAAATGCTGGACGGGTGGTTTGAAAGGAGGAGGCCGCACTTCTGCCGCACAAGCCACAGGGGCTCTGGGCTGCTTGAAGGCCGGTGGACGCCCCTGCTGAGATGGGCGCTTTACGAATGGGCCTCTCGTGGCGGGACGGAAGCCAGGCGCCGTCTGCCTCCTGGATGCCATTGTCGTCGGTCGACCGGGCCACTCCGCTTGGCGGAGGAGCTGGCGACTCGGCTGCCGTGTTCCAGCCTGCATCCTGTGGCGATCTTGGTCGTGCAGGGTCTCGAGCGCAATGTCGCGTCGACTGCGGTGGACGGCCAGGGAAAGCAGCTCGTTCGAGCCAGACGTGCTGAAGAATCGTTTCGGCGAGGACGGCGCGGCCACAGCCGGCGTGGGGTTTGGCGAGGGTTTCCGCGTCGTCGGCCGTGGCGGCCGCGGCGGCGGGCACGGCGTCTTTTGCGAGACGACGACAAAAGGCCACCCGTCGTCCTCCAGCTCGCGCTCCTGTTGCGATGGAGAAGGAAAGTAGTCGTCAAAATTCATCAACACGGCTTGTGTGCTCATGGGTGGCTCCGGTCGACGAGGGGACGGCGGCGGCCGCTGGATCCCGAGATCTGCAGCGTAGGAGAAGGAATGACTAGGCGCCTTGCTCTCAGGCACCCCGGCCGTTGACGTGGCCAGGGTTTGCGGCACGGGAGCGCAGGCTTCGGCGGGGGCCTGGGTCATGAACAGCCCCCTGAGAAGATCATCTTCCAAGCCCTCCTCGCCAAAGCTGGAGAAATCCGGTTCCGCCGGCAGCGCAATGGCCACGGTCGGCTTGGTGGACTCGGGGTTCTTGAGCAGATCCCCGGGCGCCTTGGGCTCCGCTGCTTCTCTGCGTGGTGGTGGCGGCGGCGGCGACTGTAGGGCTGAGCAGCTCTCGAGCATGGCATCTATCGCCTCGAGAGCAACGTCGCCCAGGTCATCCTCGTACTGCGTACACGCAAAGCTCACTTGTTCTTTTTTGCTACTTTTTGCGCGACCTTCGACGGCTGGTGGGTCCTCAAGTCCTGCGAGATCGTCCGAGTCGATATCCTGAGAGAACCCAGAGTCCATGCCCAGGAGCAGCCCGTCCAGAAGCCCTTCTGGTGAGTCCGCGGAAGTCTCGTTGATGTCTGGTGCCGCCGAGGCGGGAGGCTTTGGAGACACGGCCGTGCCTCGATGCTCTGTTGGGGCACAGGTCGTGCCATCCTCAGGGGGTTCTTCCGGACGCGACGCAGATTTAGGCGGTAGCTGCGTTAGTACCAGATCGTCTGAAAAGTCGTCCTCAAATAACTCTGCGACCAGCGCATCAGGCGCCTTCTTCTCCTGGCCATTGCCACTGGTCTCGAGGTCTCTGATAGATATATCGTCGAGCAGGTCATCAAAGTCGACATTGTCCAGCAAGTCGTCCTGGTGGACTGGCGGCGGCACGACGACAGCATTCTCCCATGTTGTAGAAGCCGCCGTATATGCAGGCCTCGCCGGGGCCGGGGCCGGTGATAGGGACGAGGACATGGCGGTTGCAGTTTCATGTGACCGCGGTTTTGAACCAGACGGACCTTCCGAGGCCTCGGGGGACTTGCGAGGTCCAGCCTCAGTGTTTGTGCTCATTTGACCGGTTGTGGTTGCTCTCTCGGGATGTGGCGAACTGGAAGGCCTCCTGGCCAATGGGTCTGGTGCGCGCTCGCATTCCGGTTTTGCATTGGTCTGGGATCGATGAGTCGCACTGAACGGCGAGTCTTTTGCCATCGTACTGTTATCGTGTGGTGCGATGCGTTCGTGTTTGATCTGGTCTTTTTCGCCGGGCGGTTGATCGGGATGTGGCACAATGTCCTCACTCGTGTCTCCTGATGGTGGTTTTGGCTGCTCCTGCACAAGGCTGGGACTCGATGGTTTCGATGCGCTCGCAATAGCTGTTTTTGCCGGCGACTGAGGCGCATCCGATCTGTGTGATGGCACGGCTGTCTGTTTTTCGTCCTCTTCTGGGTCCTCTGCAATGGGCGCTATCCTGCCAACTGTCGCGCCACTTCCATCCCTTTTCTTGCCGCTCCCGTTGCCTCGCACAAATCGGGCAATCGTGTCCTGACTCGGTCGGACGTCGACAAGTGGCCTGCCCTTCTTCCGCCGGGCTTCCTTCTCCGCCTCCTCCTTGGCTTTCTTCTTGTCCCGCGCAATCCGTGCCCGGGCCTGTTGTCGGTCCTTTTCCAGCTCTTTGCGTATGCGCTCTTGCTCTGCGAGCTCTAGTTTCCGCTGCTCGATGCGTGACAGCTTCGGCCCTTGGTTCGCTTTCTTGTGTTGTTGCTTGAGTTGCTTCGACGTCATGGGCCGCGCCGCCTCGGCATTGTTCTTGGCGATGCGCTCGGCTATGAGCGTAAACGTGTTTTGCACGGGCATCGCAGGACAACCGGGTCGATCATTGGGTCCGTTTGGCGTTGGCTACGCATGTGTGATGGGATCCAATGCAGACGATTCCTTGAAGGTGCGTGAATGAGCGGGAGACGCGTCTCACTTTGGCGGGGCAGATCGGGCGCTCGTCACAGTGTCTGTCGCGAAGCGATCTCGAAGTCACGTGCAACGAACTTGCCATCCCCACGGCACGCAATTGAAGCGGCCATAGAATAAAGCCAATACCTTGCGCTCTGTGCAATGACAAGTCTATCTCAGAGCAGCAAATCTATTTATTCTTCCAGAGGCTTGACTGTAGGGTCCCACGAGCAGACACTATACTCATCCGTGCGCAAGTCCTGCACCTCCTCATCCGTCAACGCAAAGTCAAAGATGCCCGCGTTCTCCTCGATCCTGGAGGGCGTCACACTCTTGACGAGCGGAACGTAGCCGCGCTGGAGACTCCATCGCAGCAAGATCTGGGCGGGCGTCTTGTTGTGCTTCTTGGCCAGCGCCTGGAGTTTGGGATCGTCGAAGCGCTCGCCTCGGACAATGGGGCAGTAGGCCTCGACGGCAATGTCTCTCTCCCGGCACCACTTGACAATGTCCGGGCGCGTCAGCCAGGGATGCAGCTCCCACTGGCCGACGGAGATGACGCCCCCCTTGCCTGGGCCACGCTCTGCCTCGAGCTGCTTGATGTAGCTCTCGAGCTCGTCGAGGTGGTGCACTCCGTAGTTGGAGACACCGATGGAGCGCACCTTTTTGGCCTCCACGGCCTCGACGAGGGCGCGCCAGGCGCCCTTGCGGCCTTCGGGACCTGCCGAATGCGGCCAGTGGATGAGCACGAGGTCGAGGTAGGAGAGCTTGGTCTCGTCAATGGCTGCGTCGACGAGTTTCTTCACAGTATCGTAGCTGAGAGGCGTGTCACCACCCGAAGGCACCTTTGTGGTGAAAAAGACGTCCTCACGCGGCACGCCGGCGGCTTTGATGCCCTCGGCTGAGGGACCCTGGTTCTTGTAGGCGGTGGCAGAATCGATCTTCTGGTGTTAGTCGCGGCCTCGGCAGGCCGAGCCCGGTGCCCCTCCTCACTTACGTGTCGGTAGCCGATCTTGAGAGCCTGTTGAACGACATCGGTAGCCTGGTCTGCAGGACTGACAGTGGACAGTCAGCCTCATGACGAATTGACAGTGGGTGCAGAGATCCTCACGTCTTGTAGACCTAGATGGCACTAGTTAGTTGCCTGTTCTTGACAGTCTAGCTCAAGGCGCCCGCGGTGATTGCTTACACCAAATCCTAGGACAGGAAGCTCATAGCCCGACCTGAGCTTGACGGTAGACGAGATGGTGAAATTGTTTGCCATTTTCCGGAACATGACACGTTTGCTGCACTGACGAGTTCTCAATTCTGGGAAAAGAAGATCGGAATGCCCTGAGCCTTTGATGTCGATTTGTTATCCTTGAAGGACGACGCTAGGAGACGGAGTTGGCGGGGATGGATTTCATGGTGGTGACGTGTGAAGGCCAACCTGGTCTGGTGTGGGGCTCACCTCGTCTTCTCTGGTGACGACGGCGAACTGGGGAGTATGAGGGGAGGAAATCCTCCGCATCGTGATGAAATGCCTGTCTATATGGGAGAGAACAATATGGGCAGCGCCTAATGGGAGAGCATGCTGTCGCGGGGAGGTGGTATTCTGATGAACTGCCACTTGCATGTAATCCATTATTATGAGTCCATCTGTCACATTACAGGCCAGCGGTTGGGATTGACGTGCAGTCTCATTTCATATCACGCTATCCATCATGTCTATCCCATCATCATGATGGCGCTCGCCGTTTTGGGGTGCTGCTGCTGCTTCCTCTTCTTCTTCCTCGTCTTCGTCCAGATCCAACATGGGATATGTCAGAATGGCAGCAATATGCCCAAGCATTTGGAGGCGCTGTCCGCTGCCGTGGTCGCTGCTCAGGATGCGATGTTCGCCTCCCAGGGCCTTGACTTGGTCCACCATGGCCACGTAGCGGTTTCGTATGGCCAGATCCTCGTGCCGGAACAGGACATTGTTGATGAGCAGCACGCCGCCTCCCTGTCCCACCGCGCCGTCCTGCACAGCCTTTTCGACGGCCGTGGTACCATACCACGCCCGGCCATCCTCGAGCTTGAGTTTGTCGAAGAATGTGTCCAGCAGTAAAGCCTCTTTTGCGTACTTGACATCCTTCATCTTAGCCAGCACTTTGGGGTCCTTCAGGACGGCATTGAGACTGTGGACGTGCCCGGACGGGGCATGCACCACCTCAGCCATCTTGGCCACAGCAGTCAGAGTCTTGTCAGACTTGTCCCGGCCCTGGTCGGCAATGTACTTTTTGAAGTCGGCGGCGACGAAGCCAGGACTCGCCAGGAGCAGGGGCCTGGACTTTGAGAAATCCGCGGCTCGTAAGAGGGATCCCAAGGTCTTCTCAAAGAATTTCCGCATGCCAGCGTCCTGGTGCGACGAGGCGTCATGTTTCTTGGGCACGGCGTGCTCCACCCGGACCTTGTGCACCGTCCGGTAGTCTGTGATGAGGCAGATGTTGGCCAGGCCTTCCTGCATGACGACGGCGGCCAGCGCGCCGTTCTTGTCGTCGGACAGGGCATGCTGCATCATCTCCTGGGCGACCGAATCCCAGCCCTCCGGCTTGATGAGGGAGAAGGACCGGTTCGGCTCAAACTCGAGCGCGTGCTGGGCCCCCAGGCTGGCGGCCTCATTCTCACTGACGACGAGTCCTGACGCGCGGAGGATGCACGTCATGGGGTCAAAGGACGTGTCCTTGACCTTGATGGCCAGATCAAGGTGGACGCGCTCCGCGCTGGTGGCGCCCGTGTCATCATTCTCGCGGACGACCTTGCGGCTGGTGTGGCCGTGGACAATGTCGCCGGGTCTCACGAGATTGTAAATGTGCCACTGGACATGAGGCTGTTAGTGGGGGAGGGGCAACAACAGGTATGGACGGGCGCTCCAAAAGGAAACACACCATGTCCTCAGGGTCTTCCGGCAGCAGGGAGACCGCCTCTCCCTCGATATCGGCGGGGATCTTGCGCTTGGCGAGCTTCATGATGGCACTGCAAGAGCGTACGACTTTACTTTGCAGGTTGCCAAGGTGGTGTTGCGAGCCTTGGACAGTGGCATGATCGTCACGTCGGGCTGCGATAAGCACGATAAGCTGAGGGTAGTGGCCCTTAGCCTGCTTACCCTAGACCAGGTATTTCTTGCAGCTATGTGTCCGTGAGCGTCCTTGCCTGCAACGCTAAGATATATAGAAGTTATGGAAATTGGTCGGCAAAGAAGAGAACCCAAAGTAATGAAGAAGACATGCCACGCTGCAAGTGATAGTTTGCAGTAAGTACGACGAAGATCTGTTACAGCTTCGTCACCGAATGCCCAGGCAGGCGATCAAGTTTTGCTATTCCTCTTCCGTATTACCATCACCCAGGGACACATCAGCACCAGCACGCCCACGCACACCTTGGCACATGCTTGAACCTGGGGCTCGCGGACGGCAAAATGGGGAACGCAGCAACATGGACCTGGCACAGCGTCGACAATGAAGTGAGCTCATGCCGGCATGATCTTAGTTAATGCTTACGGATTGGCGACTTGTGGTCAATGGGCACGAGACGTCATCACCTATGCGGGCCGGCAGTGCATTCCTAGCGTGGTGGCGCCAGACGCCTGCACACTGCTGTCGTTGTGGCTTGCGAGCTGGATGAACAGAGCCGCAGGCCAATTTCTTGACGAGGAGACTGATTCCGCAACCGAGGAGCTTTGCCTTGTCCCCGCGGGGGAGACCAGCTCGGCATCAGATTGGAGGCGCCGACTGCACCGATTGCTCCCTGATGAGATGATGATGTACGCTCAGGACGGGGTGCACAGTGGCAATGCATGCTACCTGGCACAAGTGTCCCTGCTTCTTGCACGATGCTCACGCGGTGTACGTTCCCCCAAAAGCTCCATTGCGACACCCTGTCGAGAAGGCACAGTGTGTCCGTTCCATGCCACCCGCCTAACGACCGCTTGGAGCCGCGATTGTTCTGCCTCCGACGGAAGCTGGTGACGACGCCGAGCTCAGGACGGAACCTGAATTGGGTTCACCCGCAGATACCACGCATCCTGCGGCACGAACAGTAAGAATTAATAATAATAAAAGGCACCCAAGTGTTGACCGCCTCCTGCAAGCCTGTCGGTCCAGTACGGCCCGCAGACTGAGGGAAAGCGCGATTGGCATGAGCTCCAGCGAACACCGTCGACCTCTTCCAAGTTCCAAGACCTTACCACAACCGGACAGGGCAGGTCAGACCGTCCGGTGCCCCCGAGGCAGCGCTTGCGTCCCTCTGGACAAACTCTGTCCATATTCTACGCTGCGGGCGCTGTATTCGTGATTCTCAACATCCTCGCCGGCCCCTGCTCCCTGCCAAGCCTCGCATTCGCACAATCGTCATCGATACGTGCAGGCACCGCAGCGCTTCACGTACGAGAGGAGAAAAGCGAGGGAAGCGAGGAACCCGACCGAGGCCTCGTACCGACCCACCCGAAATCCGAAACGGACAATTGGTCTTGAGTTGCTCCGTGTCTGCGTGTGGCCGCCAACCTACTTTTGTTTTGCATTCGCTTTGCTGCCCACGACAGCAATCGGTTTGGCGGACGGTGCGCGGGCGCAGCATGGGATATGCCTCTTCAATGACCTCGTCTGCCAATCCACAGGGCGATGACGGCCCCAAGGACGGCAGCTCCGACGTGGGCCAAGCCCAATTGGCTGCCAGCCCACTTCCCGGCCTCGATGGTGGCTGTGATGTTGCTTCAGGTACGTACGTGCGGCGGTGCCAGCTCGCTGCCTACCCGCGCCTCGCTCCTGGGCAGGGGCAGCTGCATTGCCTGGAGGCGGCGGTCTCTCACGGGTACGCGATCCTGAGTCCTGACAAAGAATCTGCAGGCAATGGAAGCCCGCCAGCAAACAGCAGGCGCTCCACCACGAGTCGTCTGTCGCGATCCAACACACAGAATGCAAAGGGGGACAAGGGCCAGCTCTGGCCCACCGCTTCCAACACCCCTTCGGTCGCACTGGATCCCCTGAGCAACCAGATCTACCTTCGCACCAACAGCAACACCGAACAGTCGCAGTCCATTGCCCAGAGATTGCTGGTGCCCGCCCGCCCCGAGAGCCCGAATCCGGAATCGGCAGAGGCCACCAACAACAAGCCCCCCAGCGCTGTTGTCGACGCTACCAAAGAGTGGAGGTGCGTGAATGTCAAGGGGGACCCCCATGACCTGGGCTCTGGATGCTGACAAGATGCCTTTTGCAGGAAGGGATCCTCGTTCCTCAGCCGTCTCAGCATGCGGACGCCTTGGGCGCGAGATGAGGACGCGCCCGATTCAGATTCTGAGCTTGGTGAGGCGCGCGACGACGGCGCCAATGCCCGCGCCCTTACCTCGGTCGTGGGCGCGGGCGGTGGCTACATCCCGTTCTACAAGGAACCGCCGCGCTACATCAAGGCGAAAACCCGGAACAAGAAGACGCGAGAGTTCAACAGAATGTTCCTGGCGCAGGAGCTGACCGCGGCTGGGCCGGAGAAGGAGCACGACGGCACCCGCGCACCCTCCATGGCCGTCGGCAAGAAGATCCTCAAGGGCGGATCGGCTGCCATCTGGGCGACTGAGTTTAGTTGCGATGGCCGGTACCTGGCCGTCGGCGGTAAGGACGACAGGATCCGCGTGTACGCAGTCATCTCGACGCCCGAGGACCGCAAAGCGCAGGAGGAGGACGAGGCGCAGTGCGGCAACATTGGCGAGAAGCTCAGCGCGCCCGTGTTTCGGAGTAAGCCTGTGCGCGAGTTCGAGGGGCACACGGGCGAGGTCCTGTCCATGTCCTGGGGCAAGAACGGGTTTCTGCTGTCGGCCTCGATGGACAAGACGGTCAAGCTGTGGCATCCCTCGCGGTCCGAGAGTTTGGCGACGTTCAAGCACACCGACATTGTCACGTCCATTGCATTCCACCCGACGGACGATCGATTCTTCCTGGCCGGATGCCTCGACGCGCAGCTGCGGCTGTGGAGCATCCCCGACAAGAATGTGCCCTACTCGGCCGACGCGGGCGAATTCATTACGGCCGTGGGCTTCAGTCCCGACGGCAAGACGGCGATCTGCGGTGGGCTCAGTGGTATGTGCACGTTCTACGAGACAGAGGGACTTGTGGCACAGTTTCAGATTCACGTGCGTTCGTCCCGGGGCAAGAACGCAAAGGGCAGCAAGATTACGGGGATCGAGACAACCACAGTCCGAGCGGGGCCTGGTGCCGGGGACGTCAAGGTTCTCATCAGCTCCAACGATTCCCGCGTGCGCGTGTACAGTCTCAAGACGAGGATGCTGGAGGCCAAGTACCGGGGCCATGTGAATCAGTCGAGCCAGATCCACGCACGCTTCACGGAGGACGGGCAGCACATTATATGCGGCAGCGAGGACCGGAAAGCCTACATTTGGGGGCCGACGACGGCCGACGGGGGGGACCGCGACAAGCAGCCGCATGAATGCTTCGACGCCCATCCCGAGGTGGTGACGACGGCCGTTGTGGCGCCCACCAAGAGCAGGCAGCTCCTGAGCGCGTCGGGCGACCCGATTTTCGACCTCTGCAACCCGCCGCCCGTGACGCTGGTCAGCCTGGCCGAAAGCCAGGCATCGGATGGGGACGGGGAGAGCCCGCAGCGCTTCCGGCAGGACTCGAGCGCGAGGAAGCCCGAGGAGACGCCGGCCTACGTGGAGCGGTCGAAGCACCACGACGGCAACATTATCATCACCACGGACAGGATGGGCACGATCAAGGTGTTCCGGCAGGACTGCGCGTACGTCAAACGGCAGCAGAACATGTGGGAGACGGGGTCCAAGTTCTCCGGCAAGCTGGGCGGCGGCGTGGGACGCAGCGCGAGCATCAGGACAAAGGCGAGCGGGACGAGTCGGGTGCAGTCGAGACGAGGCTCGATAAGCCTGGTCAGCAGCCCCAGCCTGCCGCAGCCTGCCTCGGACCGGATCATCAGCTGGCGTCAGGACGTGGATGGGACGCGGCTGCGGAGCCGGAACGTGACACCGGCGCGCAGTGAGCGGTCGCTGTCGCCCAACAAGGCCAGCAGGACATCCCTCGTGCCGACGAGCGCGTCGATACCCGAGCTGGGCCAGGGCTCCAAGCTCCGGAGTCCGCCGGGGAGCCCGACCAGCAGCACGCACACGGCGCGGACGACGGGGCGCCTGGACAAGGGCTACCTGACGGACGCGACGGTGCTGCCGACGCCCAGCTTCAGCTTTATGAGCATCGCGGACTCTCCCAAGCCAGCAGCGGGCGACGGCAACTTTTGGAACAGGTGGCGACCGGCCAATAAGGCATCGTCGGGGAGCCTAGCGCCAGGGCCTCCGACAGTCGCGCCGGCGCGAAGGAGTATGGGCGTGGCTGAGTTGGCTCCTCTGGCCGTCGTTGACGACAAGCAGAGTCGTCGTCTGTCGTCGGCGGCGAGGCTCCCATCCGGGTCGTCCAAGCTGGAGGGGCCCGAGACGACCAAGGAGGCCGCGTCCACCGTCCATCCGAGGGTCGATTCTGGGATTGGGCGGTTCAGCGGCGAGTCGAGCGGCGAGCAGCAGGCATGAGCGCATGAACCTAAGAGACGTGCGACTTATCATCATGGGACGGCGTTTTGAGCGAAGCATGATAGCATACGATTATTGTCTTTGTAGTGTACCATGAGCATCAGGTTTAGGCGTTTGTGGTCCTTTGTTTCATTGTCCAACGGCCACTTGGCCGTATCCATTCATTCCATGCCATGGCATCTCCTCCCGAGGACCTTCAGTGTTATCGGCAACATATGGGAGCCGTAACCTGGCGCTCGAGCTTCCCAGGCCGACCGGTGGACAATGTCCAGGGTATGCAGACCCGCTGAGTCGTTATCAGCTTATCGATAGTAGGGCGGGGTCCAGATACGAGAAAAAAAGTTTTGGAGGGGTCGTCGTCACTTTGGGTGGCTGCTGGAATTGGTAGGAGAAGGTTGAGCATCTTCTGTATTCAATTCCCAAACTTGCCCCTTAATCCCCATCACCACACCCAATCCGCCCGCCAGCCATCCGCAGAGCATGTCGAAACGAACGGCGGACACGGCCGGGGACGGCCCCCTCAAGGACCGCGACAGGCCCGAGAAGATGGACATTGACGACACGACCAAGGACATGGGCGAGTTTGAGGATGAGTTTGAGGACGAGTTTGAGAGCGAAGACGAGATTATCGAGGCGGGCGTCGACGGCCGGCCAGACGCCGAGCGCGAGGCAGAGGAGAAGGGTGCGTTCACGCATGATGGGGGGTGTTTGCGAGTATCGCTGACATGTGAGCACAGACGCCATGGAGGTAGACCAGGGGACGTTCATCGTCGGGCGCCACAAGCTCGAGGCGGGCCAGACGCTGGCGCCAGACCCGACGACATACGAAATGTTCCACAGCCTCAGCACGCCGTGGCCGTGCCTGTCGTTTGACGTGCTGCGCGATGGGCTGGGCGACAACCGCAAGACGTACCCGGCCACCATGTACACCGTGGCGGGCACGCAGGCCGAGAGCGCGCGCACGGGCGAGAACCAGCTCATGGTCATGAAGTTTAGCGGGCTGAGCCGCATGAACAAGGGGGACGGCGACGACTCGAGCGACGATGACGACGATGACGATGAGGACGAGGACGCCGACCCCATCCTCGAGAGCAAGACCATCCCGCTCAAGTCGACGACGAACCGGGTGCGCGCGACGCAGCTGCCGGGCAGCGGGGAGGATGGGGCCGCTGGGCGGCCCGGCACGACGCTGACGGCGACCATGTGCGAGTCGAGCGACGTCTACATCCACGACATTTCGCCGCACCTGGCGTCGTTTGACACGCCGGGGGCGACCATCTCGGCGCAGCAGAACAAGCCGCTGTCGACGATCCGGGCGCACAAGTCCGAGGGGTACGCGGTGGACTGGTCGCCCACGGTGCCGGGCAAGCTGCTGACGGGCGACAACGACGGGCTCATCTACGTGACGTCGCGGTCGGACGGGGGCGGGTTCCAGACGGACAACCGCCCGTTCCAGGGCCACACGGGCAGCGTCGAGGAGCTGCAGTGGTCGCCGTCGGAGCAGAGCGTGTTTGCGTCCGCGTCGAGCGACGGCACCATCCGCGTGTGGGACGTGCGGTCCAAGGGGCGCAAGCCGGCGCTCACGATGCAGGTGTCGCGGTACGACGTCAACGTCATGTCGTGGTCGCGGCAGACGTCGCACCTGCTCGCCTCGGGCGCCGACGACGGCACCTGGGCCGTCTGGGACCTGCGCCAGTGGAAGACGAGCAGCGACAGCCCCCAGCCCCTCGCCAGCTTCGACTACCACAAGGAGCAGGTCACCAGCGTCGAGTGGCACCCGACCGACGACTCGATTGTCGCCGTCGCCGCCGGCGACAGCACCGTCACCCTCTGGGACCTCGCCGTCGAGCTCGACGACGAGGAGTCCAAGGCCGCCCCCGGCGTCCCCGCCGACGTGCCCCCGCAACTGCTCTTTGTCCACTACCTCAAAGACGTCAAGGAGGTGCACTGGCACCCGCAGATCACGGGCAGCCTCGTCGCCACGGGCGAGGAATTCAGCGTCTTCCGCACGATTAGCGTGTGATGGCCATGGAAGGTAGCGCAGCATCATGACATCAATCAAGCAAAACCAGTCACATATATGAGCGCCCGGCGGTGAATTCTACGAGCTTGGCGACGAGCGTTCCATTGACAGCTTTAGGCTTGCTTCTTGTCGATTCAGTCGGTCCTCTGCCAGCCCTCTGGCCCCTTTGAGACTGGCCGGGCGACCCTTGGCGATGCTGCCATGTCGGCAGAGGCGCCGCCCAACGCGAACAGAGCGTTCGTTGCCGAAGTTGAGGTTGAGTGTGAGGGCTGCTCCCTGGACGTGGGCTGGCGTCAAGTTGTGAAAAACGACCGTTTGATCCGTAGCCAACCCGCTCTCATCAAGAATCGGAAACAATTCCGGTCCAGACTCCTCCCTTGCAAGGTTATTACGACGAGTGCGCGGCTCCAAGCATCGACGAGAATCTACATGAGACGCACCCTGGCCCCGCAGGATCGATAGACTCGCTGCCGCATCCACGTCTCTGGATCTGGCTCGCCAAGGTGACGCTGCCTCTGGAATGCTGATCGACGAGGCTTCCTGACAAGGACAGGATCGTCGCGTTGTGTACCCCCACGAGACATGTTCCCCAACCGGACGGGGCCCCCGCGCATCCAGGCGTGGTCATGTGGCGTTTGGCTTCCCGACGGCGGGATGGATGCCCATGCGACGGCCGAATGCCGGGTGGATGTTGGTGTCTTATTATTGTCGTTGGCGACGAGGGTCGGCCGTCACCCTGGCCCAAGCTTGGCCCCTTGCTGTGCCGGGGACGGGGACTTGGGCTGCACACGCTCACGCCGCGCACAGGTGACAGGTCCGTCCAGCGCAGGGCCCAGCGCAGGATTCGCTGCTAGAGCACGTAGGGTGTGATGTCGACGACCCCTGGGAGGACGTCGGCATGATTGATTGATTGATTGAGGGACTGATTGAGGGACTGCCCCATCGAGCCTGCCGCAGTGCAATCTGTGCCCCGGGCCGGGACTCCCCAAGTGGACCTGCCCTGGTTATCCCGCCCGCCCGTCAGGGCAGTCGCGAGCGTAGGATTCGAGGGAGGAAGGAAGGACTCGAGTCCTGTCCTGACTCCTGGGCGTCCATCATTTCCCTTGTGGTGCGGGGGATTGACACCGCAGTACGTAGTGCTCCTTGGCTCCTTGGCTCCTTGGCTTCAGGTTTCAACATTCCAAATACGGCAAATCCTGCTCAGCTCAGCTCAGTCCAGCCCAGCCCAGACCGCTGGGGTGGGTGGGATCCCGCAGTGGGATTCCCAAGGATTCGCTTCCCGACGCTCGCGCCGTCACCCTGGCGTCTGCCGCACGCATGCTGGCCCTCGCGTGGCTTCGACAGCAGTGCGTGCTCTCGCCAGTGTGGTTGGTGCCATCATGACCCTCGCCTGTCTGGAACCAACGCATGATACCCGATCTCAAAGGACCCTACACACAGACGCTTCAGTCGTCGACACTTTCGGGGGCTCTTTTGGACGGGAATCTTTCTGCATTGATCCAGGGTTCTGGGTTTGTGGTTCAAGTGGTCCTAGTCCAGCCGGATGGCTGTCTGCCCGTCGCGCGCCAAGTCAGCCACAGACCCTCCAACCCGTCATGTCAAGGACAAGGACACTTGCCCGCGAGCTGATGAGGGAGCGGACAGGAAGATCTGGCAATCGAACCCGCCCAAATACGACCCTACCTGTTGGCATCAGAAGGCTCAAAGGGCCCTTCTGGGGACCAGAATGCTACACTTCTTCACAGCCGGCGCCTGCATTGCTCAGCATCCTTGGGCAAACGAGGCTTGGTCAACTACTCACCTGCTGCGTGCACGCCACCGATGCTCGTTAATCCTACGCGGCTGTGACAAGACGACCAGAGTATTACAGCAGCAATACTACCCTAACTTTCGAGTCCACGACGACATTCATGCGTCCTCCAATAGTAACGCGGACGCTCGCCCATGACTCGTCAGGAGAACCGCGGTGTCAAGGGTCCGTCGACATGACAGGACCGGGGCCTTGGTTCACCTGGGCCGCTGCGTGGCTAGCTTCAACGGGACAAGGCGCCACTCGCTTACGACCGAAGCGGCACTGATGGACAATACCCTGCCTAGGGGCAGAGCACCAAGACCGCCATCGATTAATTGTCCAGACAGGGACAGCATCTGTCTGGTTCGGGTCCGGGCTGAGATTACATTAATTACGTACCTGCTCGTCTCAAGCGTCCCAGTTTTATATTCCCCCTCCGACCGATCAGACAGTGCCGAAACTGACTTGTCTTTTATTGAAAGTGCGGATATTAGTGATGAATCTTGGACACCCTCCCGCGCAAGGCTTGGCGATCTTCCAACAAGCCTTTACGTCCCCGTTTCGAAGCGCGCAAGGCATTGGCCCATCAACTCGGATATCTTCGTCGTCGCCGCCATCATCATCGTCGACAGTCGCCACGAGGGGTGGGATCGGGGGCAGGTGGGAGAAATGGGTCTGACTACTGCACATCCGCCTCACGTCTAGCTTGCGAACGACAAGCCCTGCTGTCTTCCGCATCACAAACACCCGACGCGTCGCCAGGATGGTCAAAGGACAGCTGGCCGAGTCGGGCCGTTCGCTGATCTTGTCGTCCAGCCACCACCAGGGTCTCACGGCCATCACGACGCTGGCCTTCATCTCCTTCTTCTCCTCGACCATCCTCTTCTGCTACCTCACATATAAGCTGACATGGCACTACCTGTTGAAACCCCACGCACGGGCCGAGGGCAATGTTGTGGCCAGTCCCGAAGGCGGCAAGTCGCTGCAACGCAGGGTCGACTTTGTCCTCGGCATCGATACCATCTTCACCGACGGCCAGGAAGAGACGCAGCAGCATCAGCACCAACGCAGCTCCGCCGAGAAAGACCGCAAAGGCAGCAGTGACACGGGCCGACGACTGTCCCTGCGGCAGCATACCACGACACCCCTCTGCCGCCGCCGTTGGCGCCAGCCGCCCAACCAGTTCCTCATCCTCATCTTCAACCTCCTCCTCGCCGACATGCACCAAAGCCTCGCCTTCTTCCTCAACGCAGAGTGGCTCCGCTTCGACGAGGTTCGCGTTGGCACCGCCACCTGCTTCACCCAGGGCCTCTTCGTCTCGACCGGCGACCTGGCCTCGAGCTGCTTCATCACCCTCATCGCCATCCACACCTACCTCTCCGTCGTCAAGCGCTACATGCTGCCGCACAACTTTCTCTATGTCCTCATCGCCGGCACCTGGCTCTTTGTCTACGCCATCTCGGTGATACCCGTCCTCGCCACCCACAACGGCGCCTCCCACGGCGGCTTCTTCGTCCGCGCCGGCCCCTGGTGCTGGATGAACATTGCCTACTCCGAACTGCGCCTCCTCACTCACTACCTCTTCATCTTCATCGCCATTGCCGTCACCTCGGCCCTCTACGCCGCCATCTTTGTCCACATCCGCCGCCAGGAGGGTAGAGCCTACGCCCCCGCGGTTCTCGACCGCACCCGCACCCGCACCGTCGTCGAGCGCGGCCCCTCGGAGCTCAACCTCGCCCACAACCCGGCCTTCCTCATCTATCCCGTCATCTACGTCCTCTGCACCGCCCCCCTCGCCATCGGTCGCCTCGCCAACATGGCCGGCGCCGACGTGCCCCTCGGCTACATGTGCTTCGCCGGCGCCATGATCGCCTCCAACGGCTTGTTCGACTGCCTGCTCTTCGGCACCACACGAAACGTCATCGTCTTCGCCAGCAAGCACGAGGTCGACAAGGCCGACGTCGGCCTCGCCACCTTCCGCTTCATGCAGAACACGGCCCACCGCTCCTTTGGCAACATGGTCTGGGTCCAGGGTGGCAACCCGAATGCCAGCGCGCAGCACGAGGACAAGACCGCAGGCGGCTGGTTGTCCTGGCAGCGCCTCGGCGGCGGCTCGGAGGCGGGCGGGTCCACGCGTGGCGGCGAGCGCCGTGGTCACGGCACCCGCAGCGTGAGCCAGGAGTCGCTCCGCCGCGCCGCCGCCATCCAGATGGATACCGTCACGTCTGTCGTCGTCGAGGTGGAGGAGGACGACAAGGACCCGAATCCTCGATACCTCAAACCGTCAGTGAGCGCGAGTCCCTCGATGAACAGCACAGAGAAGGACTACGGGCGGATATAGACGAGAATCTTGAACCAATAGACGAAAATAATTCACTCGTGATAAACATGATTATGTTGTCCCTCGACCTCGCGTGTATGAATGTACACACACACACACAAAAACATACACATTGAATAATAACCCAACATCTGCTCGTGGAAAACGCCGCACCCATCATGAATCAGTCAATCCTGCTGCGCCCGTGCGCCGTCACTTGGTCCCACCAAGAAAATACAAAGAGGTATCTGCCGGAACGCCCCGTCAACGCGCCAGAGCATGTCAAGTACGCACCGCTGGACTAGAACGCCGATTCCCTCACGTCGTACACCCTGGTGTTGCCGTCGACCTCGCCCACCACCAGGAACCGCCCGTCGGCGGAAAAGGCGAGATCCGTCACCTTGGACAGGTCACCCACCTGTTCCAGCGACCGGAGATTGCCCTCGCCACCCGCGCTCCACACTTCCTCGCCCGACTGCGCGTCTAGGATGGCAATCTTGCTCCGCCTGTCGGCCACCTGGCTGTACGCCACGAACCGGCAGTCAGGCGAGATGCACGACGTTGTGTTGGGGATGCCGTATGTGCGCGTCGAGTTCTCGCTAAGGTCCCACACGAGCACGTACCGGAATGGCACGTTTGTGGGCGTCAATGTGTATTCGGTCTCGCCTTTGTTGTTCACGCCCGCCACGGTGCGATAGCCGGCAGGGATCCATATGGACAGGATGAGATCGCCGTGCGCCGCCAGGTTGCACGGCAGCGCCGTTTCCAGCTCCTTGTGCTGCCAGGGCTGGATGACGCGGTCGGGGGTGTTGGAGACCTCCCGAAAGTCGGAAATGTCCCATGTCACGAGCAGTGTTTCCCGTTCGGGCGGCGGGTGGCCGGCTCGAGGCGGGCGCGGCCCGGCGGCGGCGACAAGCAGCGGACTGGTCGAGGAGAGGGCAAGCTCGGGGTACTGAGGGGTGATGGGCAGGCCGGCCTTTCGAATGTCGATGGTGCGGACCTTGGCGAACGGCTTCTTCTGCTTTGTTGCGGCGTACAGGTCGATCAAGGCTTCCTTGCCGCGGTAGGCCGCGAGAGGACTCCAGCCGACGTCGTGCGTCTCGAAGCGACCGGCTACCCAGCGGTCGGCGTCGTCAATGACCTGCAGCTTCTTGTTGGCCTGCCAGTCCCAGATTTCAATCGTGCGGCCGAAGCGGGTGGCAATGGCGGCGAGGTGGTTGGTCTCGGAGAGGAGAAGATGGCTGCGAATCAGGTAGTCACGCGACCTGCAATGAGCCTCGGTGTAGGCGGAGATCTTGACGGTGCTGATCAGCTCCCCCGACGACACTTCCCAGAACTTGATGATGCTGTTGCCGTGCTTGGTGGCCACGGTAGAGGCATTGTTGGACATGTCAATGTAGTGCACCATGTTGGTCTTGCCGCTCTTGCGTTTCTCAGAGCCTACGAGCTGCTTCCAGTAGGCAACCTCGAGGGGATAGAGCCTGCGCGCGTTTGGAGACGACGGCATAGGCGGGCGCTGGTGCTCCGGTGGCCGGCGCGGGACAGGTGGTCGCACGCTGTACGATTGCATGGACGTTCTGGACAGATTAGAGGAGGTCGTGCTCGACGCATGTGAGAAGCGGTCCATGTCGATCGACGACTTGTCCCATGATGACGGTTGTGACGAGGTGCGCTGCGATGTTCTGACCGAGGGAGGCACCGGCGGCAGCGGCTTCAGCGGCGCCGGGAAGGGGCTGTTTCCCAGCATGAGGGAGGCGTTGGAGGCACACGACGATGATCGCGTGCGCGCCGAGGAGGAGGCAATGGACAGTCGCTGGCCGGGGTGAGCGAGACTATTCCTCGCGGTGGACGCCCGCCTCTGCTGGAGGAATTCCTGTGACGGGCGGATGTAGGTGGCCTCGCCTTCTATAGTGGGCCAGGCAATGACGGTCAGAGTCTCACAGTCTGGGGAAGCCGCAGGGCTGAAGCTCTGACTGGAGGGAAAATGAAAACGAGAAACTGGAGAGGCGCCGAGAGTCTCCGTTGCGGTGGATGGTGGGCTCATGTCGTGTGAAAAAGAACTTGTCCGTCGCTGCCCCATGGGGGCGGTCCTCGGCGTGGCTTGTTGCTGCTGATGGTGGTGGCTGCCCGTGTCCGAGAGCGCATTACCATTGAGCCGCGTCAAGGAGTCCCTGCGACCCGTCCATGAGTTAGCTAGCCTGGACTCGAGCCAATTCGCGCAGGGATCAGTCGGGTCGGGCTGTGGGACACTCACGCCATCTCCAGGATGGTGTCTTCCAAATTTGCTTCGTCCATGCTTGCGTCCATGCTTGCGTCCAGGCTGGGCGGGACACGTCAGGGGAGGGCTAGATAATATCTGTTGGTTCCAGGTTCCCAGCCAATGTGCCAGGGGTTCGATGCGCAAATCTGACCGATAGACCTTGGAGCTAATTGACGAGGACCCAGGAGTGCGAGGACTTGTGAGGCGGCTGAGCGCACCTCACGTCGAGAACACTGGGACCCAGTCTAGTCCTGGGATCACTATTCGCTCATGTGGGCGCAGTCACACTGTCACCCGGTCGGGTTGGCCAAAGTGTCCGAGGAACGAGCGAGATGCTGCTGCAAGCGCGACGAGAAAGAGCAAGAAAAAGACGAGGAATGAGTCAAGCAGACCGGGCCTGAGGACAGGAGGGGGCCTGTCGTATTGAGCAAGCCCAAGGCAGCACAGGGAGACGCTGCCACGGACGGAGTGCCATGCCGATCTGACAGGCCGGTGATGGTTCCTAGCGCTGGATGGAATGGCACGCACACGCAGCCTGGGCGACCATTGCCTCGGAAGGAGAGGCTGCCTGTCACGCCGCTTGCATGTGGACTAACTTGTTGGAGCTGGACGGGGCATCGCTCTGGGCACGCTGGCCCCTCTTCCGCATGGACCCAGCTGCCCCGCGTTTCGACACTGATTCAGTTGGGAGCGGTTCCCGGGGATGCCTCGCCAAATCGAGAAGGCCCGACAAGGATGATGCCCGGCGACTGTGGGTGGAGGTGTTGAAGACCCTGGTGTTTGGGCACATGGTTGGCTGGCTGCAGGCGGCTGCAGCATAGCCGCAGCCACGAGTTGGCTCTCGAGAACCAAGGCTCGGCCAAGGACGAGGCACAGGCAGGGAAGACTTTTTTTCCCCATGACTGCTGATGATTCTGCCACATGGCGATCCCGTCGGCGCCCTCCATCCCCCAAACCCCCGAGTGCGATGCAAGCCATGCATTGCTGTCGAGTCAAAAACCTTTGCGACCGCCGGGCCAGCCTGCTTTCATCTGTCGATCGCTCCGAGAAATTCTCTTTCAGACTGTGCTTACTCGCTGTT